>OZ059811.1:1644621-2027050 GCA_964057025.1 Standfussiana lucernea
GATGAATTGTGTGAGGAATGGTATGAAAGAGAAAGGAGTAAATGATGCCGTGACGTCTGACAGGGGAGAGTGGAAGAAGAAAACGTGTTGCGCCGACCCCGAGTGGAATGGGACAAGGGCAGGAAGGTGATGAACGTACCTATTATAGCTGAAATAACATGACATTACGTATGTAATCCCTGAAGGGTTAAGCAGAGGTGTACTTAATAGTGCTCCCACATTTCGCCAGTTATGTTTAAGTCCCGTGTAATAGGGGGCGACCGTATTGCCATCAAATTCAAATTCAAAATAATTTATTTTCATTCTTAAGTCGATTGATACTATTAGTGATTGGAGCCTCCTTTTAAGCATAGAATGCCTGTGTTAGGAGACTCCGCTCTTCCATAACAAAAAATATCATAAATAATTACTTGAAAAATAAATTATAAATAGAAAATAATCAAATATCAAATTACAATTGAATTCAAAATCCAAAATAAAATCAAATTAAGTGAAGTAAAATCAAATATAAATAAATTAAAGTAAAATTGAAATTAAACGACAGTCAAATTAAGAATGAATAAATTCAAGTCACAGTTTTCAACCGGGCACAAATCCATACTCCGTGCCTGCTACTGACAAATTCCTGATGGAAAAACCCAGTGACACTGCCCGACCCGGGAATCAAAACCAGGACCTCATGTACCACTACGAGGCAGTTAGCTGAAATTATGTCGTCGAAATCATGAAATAAGATGATCTACTTACGAGTACACAGATATCCTGCCGACTGAGTCCCCGAGCCACATTTTGTTGCCAACGCGACATATTGACGTCACCATCACGGCATCCGATTTGTCTGACAACATAAATAACAACTGTTACCAAAAAACTATTTTAGCATTGACAGCCGTTGGTCCCGGCTGTCATTTGTAGATCTTTGACAGTCGTTACAGGTAGTCAGTGGCCCGAAAGTCTGACAACCAGTCATGCCAAGGGGTATCGTAGTACCCAGTTCTAACTGGGTTGTGGAGGTCAGATAGGCAGTCGCTCCATGTAAAATACTGGTATTCAGCTGCATCCGGTTAGACTGGAAGCCGACCTCAACATAGTTGAAGAAATATATGCATAGGCAGATGACGATGACTCAAAGACTATTTTATAACAATGCCCGAAATTATATTTATCTATACTAATATAACTATATATAATATAATATATACAATATATATATATAATATTATAAATGTGAAAGTTTAGATGTATGGAAGTTTGTTACTCAATCACACCAGAACGACTGAACGGATCTGGATGAAATTTGGCACAGAGATAGATTATAGTTTGGAATAGCACATAGGCTACTTTTCATCCCGGTAGGACGATCCCGTGGGTCAATTATCGAACTTCACGCGGGCGAAGCCGCTGGCATAAGCTAGTAAAACATAAATGGTATAAAATGATCAGTCAAGTAAAGCCAATTTCATGTATATTAAAAATATTTTTGTTTATCTACACAAATAAATTAAATTGAATTATCTGTTTATATTGTCAAAATAATAGCTTTTTTACTGCATATGAAAACAATATTTAAAAAAATATATCAAAAAAGACAAAAACATTTATATTAAAATACATTTCAATAAATAGTTATTTTTATATATTTTATTATCGTCTGTCTGTCTGTTTGTACCGGCTAATCTCCGAAACGGCTGGAACGATTTTGACGTAATTTTTACCGGCAGATTGCTTATAAGGAGTAACTTAGGCTTCTTTTATTTTAGAAAACGGTATAGGATTCCGTGCAAAAAAAAAAACAAAACCGATGAAACTGTTAACAAAATCCGATTCAAATAAGGAAGTAATATTTTTATAATAATTTCACGAGGACGAAGGTTGCGAGCAACAGCTAGTTTCAATATAAAGTTCTCTGCTTCCAAAAAAACACCCGTTACTTCCCTGAAAGAGCTTCTCCACACAGAGCCGCACTTCTGCTTACCTGTCAGTACTCTAACGGTATGATGATGCGTGAAGCTGGTGGTGGTAGTGAGGAGTGTGTGAGCTCTCTCAGGTTCCCCCCCTCCGTACCACAGTTCCCAGCCTGGAACGCCTTCTTCTGTGGAAGATTGACCCTCATTAGTACTTTAACCACTGTACTGCTAATTTTTTTTTTTTTTTTGGGCTTGGTTTGCTACCATTTCCTTCACTATATTTGTATGAAGCATGTATGTTTGTTAGGAAATATAAAGAATTATTTAAAACAGCAGAGGAAATAAGTTCTCGAAGTCGTCGTGATCCATACAGACTTGTACTAGATGAGCTCCCTAGGTTAGCAAAATATAACAAAAGCTGTCTGGCTATGTGTGTACGTGTTTATAATAAGTTACCTAATGAATTTAAAATATTAAATGGCAGATTATTCAAAACTAAATTGTACAAATGGCTAAACGAAAACAATTTCTACAGTATTAATGACTATTTTGAATTTAAATTATAATGTTTGTAAATTTTTAATTTTCTAAGTTTGCATGCTTTAGCTTTAAGCAAAACATGTATGGTCTTTTATGCTATAATAACACCTATGTATACCATGTTTTACGCAAATAAATAAATTATCTTATCTTATCTTTAGATAAAATATTATAGTTTAAAATAACTAAAAAACACGCATTAAAGTGACGTCATTTTATGTCTCGTATTGTTCACAGGAAACTCTTTCATTTGATACCCATATGATGGAAATGCATTAAAAATAACTAGTTCACCACCTATAAGAGTCCGCCATATTGGATTTAGAATGACGTCACTTAGCTAACCATGTATTGTCATCCAAACTAAATATGTATGCAAAATTTCAGCTCAATCGGAAACCGGGAAATGGGGCAAATTTAACTTCTAAGATTTTTTACATAGTAAGTTAGTTACAGGTGAAACTAATAAAAGTGAGTTAAGAACAAATGGTTATTTAATTATCTATTAATATACATGATCAAAATTTTGTCCTGTTTAACACGAAAGTTGTCTGGTTCAGAATGGTGTGTGGGATCGCTATCGCCTTTGTCCATACAAGGTGTAGTTCTGCAACCTCGTCAAAATTCAGGAGGTTGTCATAGAAGACGTTGTCGTAAATAATCAATATAAATTACGGTACCTGGTCAATAATAATAAACGCTGCTTTTTGTTGTTGTTTTAATTTGACACTATTTCAGAAGGAAGCCCTGTTCAAAAGAGGAGCATCACCCGTTTATCGACTAAACGTCTGCGTTTGTTTGTTTGTGTGAAAGCGCGGTTATAAGGCTAGTATTAGACGGGCCGCGTTCTAATACGGGTGGTGTACATTTATCGATTTCCGATATTAAGAAAAAAATATAAAAAAAATACCTACCCATTTTATTATTGATTCGGGTCGAGCATCATTAGCATAGTTACCTCCTTGAATTTGACGAGGATGCAAAGCAACACCTTGTATACTGGACACGAAGTATAAATTAATAACAATGGTTTAAAGTTGGAAGTGTCAGGGTAGACTGCGAAATTTACATTTTCTTACGTCAACAACACACTGAACTGCAAAAAGCAAAAAAAATTAAGAAAAATTGGAATTGAAAAATTTTATTTGAATTTTGCGGCCTACCTCGGCGCCTTTACCTTAAATAAAAGGAGTCAAATAAATGTACGGCTACCTAGCTCTCAGAAATGCTAGACATAGTAAGTAAGATTTAGGGTTCCTGTTACTCAGTCTATCTGTTTGTCACACGCTTGCATCTTGCAAAACGGTAACAGTGTGGCAGTTTTTTTTTTTCACCAAAGTAATTTGTCAGTTCTCGAAGGAAACATTTAACACATTCGAACAATGATTCGTCCGTGTGCTCACAACCCGCCTCCCGAGTCGTCGCTATACGTAGCTAATGGTAGTGATCTTTATTTTTTTAACAATAAGGTCGCTGTTAGACTGCAGCTGTCAGATGACGCGCATACTAGTAAAAATTGATTATTTGAACGTAGCAGCGGAAATGTTCAGCATTATTTACTACTGCCGCCTCTCTGACAAGCACACAACATACCACTGACTCCCCGTACGCAGCAGGCTGCAGCTGCGCTGGCAGTGCGTGCAGCCGCTGCGTCAGCCAGCGCGCAGTACTCGGGCGCGGCTGCCACGCTGACGAGCGCGGCAGCCGAGGGGCGCAGCTCGGGCGACCCGGACCAGCAGCGACGCATCGTCTCCAGCATGCAGCTGGGATATTCTAAGTCCTGGAGGTACAATGATTATTTTAAACATGTCTTATCGGTGAAGGAACACATCGTGAGGGAACCAGCATGCCTGAGAGATATTTCTCGACGGCATGTAAAGCCAAGTCAGAGTCTGCCACCAGGTTAGGCACTAACCACACGATAAAGAAAGAAAGAGATGACTACATCAAATATTTAACATCTTAATAACACGCCTGTAATCCCCGAAGAGTTCGGCAAGGGTCTACCTAATAGTACACCCACATTTCGCCAGTTATGATTAAGTCCCATGTAATAGGGGGCGAGCCTATTGCCATCAACCGGGCAGAAATCCAGACTCCGTGGCTATTACTGAGAAATTTCTGATGGAAAAACCCAATAACACTTTGCCCAACCCGGGAATCGAACAGTCGCGATTGCGACCACTCGGCCAGACCACCGACAGGCAGTCAATTAAGAGTAACAGTAGGTATATTATATATAGGTCAACAACAGTAGGTGTTTAGCGTAACAGTAAATATATCAATCAGTCAGAGATCAGAAGGGTGATTTTAACCACCGTTCTTCCACTAAGGCTCAGGGTAAATGTATAATACACCCACCCAAGGCGAGGCTGTCGCCATTTTGTGAGCACAAATCCCGACTTTAGGGTAAAAAAAAAACATGAAATTCGTGTGACGTAATTTATGGATGGCCTCTAATTAAAAAAACACGAATATTACTTTTCTAGTTCAACTGTGTTTAGTTTTTAACTAGTTAAAGTAATTAATAAAATGGAATACTCACACAGGGTGATCGTGTTGCCCAGTACTAACTGGGTTGTGGAGGTCAGATAGGCAGTCGCTCCATGTAAAATACTGGTATTCAGCTGCATCCAGTTAGACTGGAAGCCGACCCCTACATAGTTGGGAAAAGGCTAGGCAGGTGATTATGATGACTTACCCTGGGTGACAGTGAAGGCCTGGCTCCTTCCAACACAGCTTCCTTCACAGCCTCGTGACCCTCAAACGGTTGTCGTACTGTCACTATTTCGTATAACAGCATGCCGTATGAGAAGCAGTCCACCTGAAGACAAAACAGGTGTTTAAGGGATAATAAACGAAAGATTTTAGTAAACAAAGGATTTTGTCTAATACACCGTATGAACGTGATATGAAATGTATGAGAATAGTTTTTTTCAAAAAAAAAAAAAAATTCAACATTCCTTTATTTTGTGAACACAGGGTACAATGATCTTATGTATATACATATAGTGTTGGTTCCAACCTATGTTCCGCCGACAGGCATACAAAAAAGTAAAAATAGTGAATAGTAATATATGAAATATATAATAATAGTGAAATATAATATAGTGATACTATGATCAAAATTAAATTAATTGTAAAAATCTCTTAAACTCACAACGTCAACAAATAAAAATTGTCAAAAGTTAAATAAAATAGTACAGAAAGATAAAACAATGTCAGCAATATAACAGTCGTCAAAATTAATAAAATTAAAATAGTTTAAATGTCATAAAAGAAATACAATGTCAGCAGAGATTATTTTTGCGATTTATGAATTTTTTAGTACTCCAACCTGGGTTGGTCCCATAGAAGTTTTTGATCAGTATTAGAAACAGGATCAATTGGCATCAATAAATGTTTTTGTGTAAAATGGCCGTTTTCTTGCTAAATAAACCTTTTTTTGGAAAAAATCTGTGAGTGGGGATCAAAATTTCACGAATAATTATGGATAGTCTCCTAAGACCATTTTCGTGTAGATGCAACGGTTAAAGTAGTTCCCCTTATTGCTCCACCCTGTATATCAAAATATGTAAATAAACATATACGTACACGGATATATGTACTACAATAAATAAAAACTTTTTGCAGAAAAATAACTGACTCCCAAAAAAAAAAACAATAAGAACCGTGGAAAATAACTTTACTTTCGGAAGTCCGTTGACTATTGTTTGTTTCATTGACTTTTTTGCCACCTTGTCAAGTATCAATTTCGCAATTTCTTTTACTTGGATGACATATTTTTTCCAGCTGTTTTGATTTCAAAACCAAACTACAGAGCCGATTTTGATGAAATTTCTATGGGACCAATCGGGAAGTGTATCTTTCCAGATAAAAGAAGAATTTTCCAAAAACAAAATACAACCGAATCGAGAACCTCCTCCTTTTTTTTAAGTCGGTTAAAAATAACAAATATATGACTATAATTCTAACATACCTTTTCATTATATTCTTCTTCGCCGTTATACCTCATGATCTCGGGTGCCATGAACCCCTCAGTGCCACCGAAGCCTTTGGTCCCTGATGGAGGAGCTAGCCGGCTTATACCTGCGGATGGATAGGGGCAATGGAGTTAAAGTTTTGTGCTGTGAAAATAAGGTTCTTAATCCTAAACACTTTGTTTTTACAATTAAAACAAATAAGACATGTGATTTTGCATATGACCAGAGCTCGGAATAGGTACAGTATATTTGCTTAAACTTCAAGGAAGTACATAAGTAACACGTGGTTAATAACTCTGTATTAAATCCCGTTACACGGAGTAACCTAGGCTACTTTTGTTTTAGAAAAAGGATTGGGGTTACGTGTTAAAATAATAAATCCCTTAAAATTGTTAATAAAATTCGAATCAATTAGGGAACAAATATTTTTATAATAATTTTGACGCGGACAAAGGTCGCGGACAACAGAAGTCCGTTATAAACTTCGAAAACATCTAACCGATGCCCCCCAAACCATTTCATTAGAAAGGCTATAATGCGAAGATGGTTTTAGACCGCTAAAACAATCAGGCACTATAGCGTAGTAGCACACGCCGGGTATCCGCTAGTTTATAAATAAAAATCATATAATACTGACCATAGTCTCCTAGCTTGACGTGAACATTGAGCTGCCCTCCGTTGAGCTCCTCTCCTGGACGTGGCATCTTCCATACGAGCACGTTCTCCGACTTGAATAAAAAGAACATAACGGTGTAAATCCTCATCAACATCATCCGCAGCCTGAATTCCCCACTGGTGGGTATAGGCCTCTCTTTTCTTGTGCCAATCTCCACGGTCCTGTGCCAGCCCCATCCAGCTTACACGTGGGTCCAAAATTTTCCGGCTTACTTATATTCGATTAATTAGTCTATACTAATATTATAAATGCGAAAGTTTGAATGGATGGATGGATGTTTGTTGCTCAATCACGCCAGAACGGCTGAACGGATCTGAATGAAATTTGGCACAAAGATAGATTATAGTCTAGATTAGCACATAGGCTGTATATTATCACGCTAATAACTTAGGGGGATGAGCAATGTTGCATTATGTCCATAGTCCTCACTGTTTGACAACTGACAACTGTCAAAACATGCATTGCAATAGAACGGCTATTTGAGACAATTTGTCATTGACAATGTTAAACTTACACAGTCACTTACGGGATATATTCAGCGCCAGGATTGCATGGCGCTTGCAACAGCGTCGAAATATCGGGAGCTCGCAATATTCAATAATCACGGACACTCACTTATCGTGAAAGCTTAAAACAATGAATATAGATCGCTGACAGTTCGCACCACCCAATGTGCGCCGGCGACAACTCTGTCAAACGCGTGTTTCTGTGTCTTGCAGAGCGAGCGCCCGCGCGGGTCGAGACCTGCGATCGCGGTAGCTGTATGTGCTGTGACATACCTTAAGATCTCGATACACGACCCTCCGCGCGTGTAGATACTCGAGCGCACGCGCGACTTGCAGCGCGAGCGCCCGCGCGAGTCGAGCGCTACAGCGCGACCCGCAGTCGCGGTAGCTGCGTAGTACGCCGTCTAGAGCACCCTGTAGGGAAAAAAATATACTTGTAACTAAAACAACCTTGTGAATACAAGGTTAATTTGTGACATTTGTAGGAACGACTTTATAATGCGGGCTATCGCGCATGAATTCGCCGCTAGAGGCGTGCGTGTAGAGTAAGGTCTTTAGAAATGTTAGATTTTTTATTTTAACTAATGTTCACGGTTGCGATCAAGTTTGAGTCGCTCCTGATTAATTAAAACTTGAAAATTTTATGTAGCAAGTTAGCATCTAATTTGATATTACTTGGAGAAAGAAGATTTTCAAATGTTTCATGCTGGCTAATTTTAGGGACAATATGTATCTGAAGTTTACACTATGTCGTTATACGTAATAAACTAAACTTTCTATGAAGTCATTGGTACTTTAAAGTATAAAATAAAATAAATAATCGGACCTTACTCGTCAGTGGCGCCATCTGGTAAGCTCAAAAACGATAGCTCTCATTATGACCGACTCGTGGGTTGTATTGTAGGCCATGCCTACAATTCGCAAGTCAGTTCGAACTTCGAACCCAGGCTGGAGCATTCAGTTGTGTATTTTATTTCACCACCACTCTCAAAATGATGACTGAGAACATTAACATTAAAAAACGAAGACGTGACATCTGCCCACGTAGTGTGACTGTTTCACGTAAAACTATACGGTAATCATCGTCTACCATCGGGAACACGTAGAATATCGAAGCGCAGACATTATCTGGTTTAACTGTATGCGTGTGTTGTTTACAGTACTTACACAACCGCCAGAGTGAGAGGTGAATGTAGATGTCTCTAGCTTACAGTCCATTATGACATCTGTTGCAATAAAAATAAAGTACTTTTCACTTACAAAAGGAGCCAGTGCCAGGAAAAGCTAAGGCAGTGGGTAAAAGGGAGGTATCTCTTCAGTTAACAACCGTTTTTAGACCTTGTTGCAATTAACACAAAATACTTTTCCACTTACACAAGGCGCCAGTGCCAGTAACAGCGCCAGGGGTGCAGCACACACAGCCAGCAGAGGCAGTACATGTTGGTGCTTCAGCTGGCTGAGGATGGACAGCTCCTGTCGAAGGCCGCAGTACGCGCGGCACGCGGCGGCCGTCGGCTCGCGTTCCCAACGGGATAAGGCGGCCTGAGGACGGTAGGAACAAATATATAATGTCAGACATAATTCAAAGTTCGATTTCTCCAAAACGACCCAGTTTAGACCCCAAGTTATCGGGGCCTAAATTGTTGCAAATTAGGTCTAGTATCACCCATTTCAAGGAATGCACCCAATTACCAATCACCTGTATACAAGGTGTAGTATTGCATCCTCGTCAAAATTCAGGAGGTTGTCATAGAAGACGCAAATAATCAAAAATAAAATAATATAAATTACGGTACCTGGTCAAAAATAAATAAACGCTGCTTTTTTTGTTTTTTTTATTGGACACTATTTCAGAATGAAGCCCTTCTCAAAAGAGGAGAATCGCCCGTTTATCGAACAAACGTCTACGTTTGTTTGTGTATGTGAAAGCGCGGTTATAGGGCTAGTATTAGACGGGCCGCGTTCTAATACGGCTGGTGTACACTTACCGATTTCCGATATTAAGAAAAAAATATAAAAAGTTACCTACCCATTTTATTATTGAATCGGGTCGAGAATCATTAGCATAGTTACCTCCTTGAATTTGACGAGGATGCAAAGCAACACCTTGTATAGATCACCGGTGAAAATTTTCTATGCGGGGTAGGGGGGGGGGAGCTCAGAACGATGTACTGAACACGTGGTCACCGTTTGTACGTCGATGACACCTAGTTAGTATACATAAGGAGCAAATAGCATATCAACCAGATTTTTTTATGGCGGTAAAGCTCGGAACTTAGTCTAGACTAAGTTAAATCAGGTTTATACATGGCGTTTCTCACGTTTACGTTTTTTGACAAAGCTTTGGCCGAAGCTAAACACATATAGCTAGGAATTGAACCGACGTGTTCTGTAGTCGTAAAAACCTTACGAAGCAGGGCGGGTCGTTTAACAATAATTGTCAGGTACAAAATTAAGTTAGCATATCCAAAACTAGACAATTATCTAAGATTTAATTTCACCAACCTTATAAGCATGATGAGCAGCCGCATCAGCGCTCGCGGGCGGCGGCACCGGCTGCAGCGCCTTCAGCGCCACGCTGATAGGCTCCCCGGGCCCCGGGGCCCCTGGCGGGGGCCTCCACGTGGCGGACAGGACTGTCCCGAAGGCCCCCCGGCCTGCGATGGCGCCGCGGGTGATGTGCTCCCAGCGGGCGCGCTTTGATTCTTCAACGTCGAGTAGTAGCTAGGGACAAGATTTTATTAAACTATTGTGCGATGTATGCATTTATTGTACGAACCGCCAGTCTGTGAAATTCACTGCCAGCTTCTCTGTTCCCTGATCATTATAATCTGGATATTCAAAGTTCGAGTGAATCGGTAGCTCCCTAGGCCGCATCATCGCGCAACATCACGCGAGTTGCGGATAAACGCAAGCCTATTTAGTATTAAAAAAGGCAGGCGGGTGATGATTAATTAAATGATTGCAGATGGTAATTTATTATTTTTATTACTCACAGTGTCGGGAGCGACCAGCCGCAGTTGTACGAGGCTGTCGCTGTGCAAGGGGCAGTGCAGGCGAGTGCTGCTGCAAGCTGCAAGGATGCACTGCTCCACGGTCCAGGCAGTAGCTATAGACCAGTTCTGCGGCTCACTGTTGACTACCCCTTCTACGGAGCCGAGGCGCGATGACGCTGGGGACAAAAGAAAACATAAAGTGGTTGACTAATGTGTTTGTACGAAACTAGCTTTTGCCCGTGGATTCGCTCGTGTTATGGTCCATGTAAATTTTCCCACGGGAACGCTTTTATTGAATCCAAATGACACTCGGCGATAAATTAGCTTCCCATTAGTGTAAAAACTTCGGAATCGAATCAGTAATTTCGAAGATTACCCCTACATCCAAAGTTTATATTTTTACCTCTTTATAATATTAGTGTAGACGGCACAGACATAATCAGAATCTCTTGATAAAAGATGAATCTCTGGAGACACTGTATGCATAGGGTAAGGGATTTGGTCAGGTTGATCACAATATACCACTAAAATACTTAAATTAAAGAATAGGATAGATGGTTACTTAAATGGTTCCATTTAACCTAGTTGGCAGGAGTTCAAAAGTGTACATTAATAGTCACTCCTCTGACACCTTTCGCACCTTTCAACAACGGGAGTTCCACAAGGTTTGCACTTAGGCCCTATCCTCTTTAACATCTTCATTAACTTTATATTTTGTTTCAAGCACTCAAGTATCCACCTGTTTACAGTACACGTCAAAATTATGAACTTTGCGGCTGAAATGAATGCGGTAAGCTAGACTCGTTAAATACTTTTTAAAGTATACATTTACAATAATTGTTTTTTTTTTATGACAAAATATTTTGTTACGAGGTCTAGATAACAATAATGGTTTATCTTACCATTAGACTCGGCACCAACACCACTGTCTCCATCGGAAGCCCTGGACTCTTCAGAGAGACGCAAACGTCTTGGCTCAGCAGCACCCAACTCTAGCCTTCTGAACGCCTGCAGACAAGTTACAAAAAATGCTCAGTAAGTCCGCAGTTCTGACAACCAGTGTTACCAAGGGGAACCGTGTTATCAAGTCACTGGGTGTGGAGGTCAGATAGGATGTCGCTCCATGTAAAGTCAGTAGTAGACTGGAAGCCGACATTGAAATGATTGGGAACAAGGCTAGACAGATGTTGAACGGCAGTGGAAATTATGTTTTTCCTACTCCTCCGCTATTCTTTTCTGATTAATTTCGTTGCGGGATCCAAGACAGTTAAATCGTTTGTCTGGGTCTTCGTCGAGCTTCATTGTCTCGGCGCTTTTCTGGTGGACTGTATATTTTGGCGCATAGAAGGTGCAGTGGTTTGGGTATAGTGTGGCTAGCTTGTCCCAATAAAAAAACCGGCCAAGTGCGAGTTGGACTAGCGCACCGAGGGTACCGTACAAACTTATAGGTACTTATTTTGTTATTAAACTACATATTTACAGTTTTCAGAATTTTTCCCATACCTGTGCTGTCAGACATTGCTTCTTGCCAAATTTCATGGTTCTAGATCAACGGGAAGTACCCTATACATTTTGTTTCCCTTGTGAGTGTCGAAATATACGTTTTTTTGCGGCATAAACGGCCGTATCTTTTTTGTTAACGTTAACTTACAAGTTATTTTTTTTTTCAAGCTCATTGGACGGGTAAATGGTTTAATTTCAACTCGACACCTCCACGCGTTCCCGAGATAAAGGGTCTTTACAGACAGACAGACAGACAGACAGCCAAGTGGGATCACTTTCACACAGTGGAATCACAAGAAAAAAAATTAAACCCTTATAGGATTATAAGGGTTCCGTTTTTTCTTTAGAGGTACGGAACCCTAAAAAGATGGAAAATGATAATAACGGATAATGAGTTAATCCAGGGTCGCTTCTGCTTACCTGTGCCAGTTGGTGCTCCTGTTCCTGATGCTGAGCTTGAGGGACATTATTGCGGAGGCACTCGGGACATGGAACTACTCGTGTGATGAGGCACCGACCTTCAGACGTGTGGACGAAGCGAGTACCTGGAAGAAAATATGGTTTGTAGGTTTTTTTTTAACCGACTTCAAAAAGAGGAGGAGGTTCTCAATTCGTTTTGTATGTGGCAAAAAAAGTCAATAAACCAAACAATAGTCACCGACTTTCGAAAGTAAAGTTATTTTCCACTTTTTTTTGTTTTTTTTGGAAGTCGGTTATTTTTTTGCAAAAAAGTTTTTGTAAGGTGCTTTTAGACAAAAACCGGTCAAGTGCGAGTTGGACTCGCGCACCGAGGGTTCCGTACAAACCTGTGGGTATATAACTTTTTTTTATATGACGAAACTAAAAATTTACGGTAATTTTTCCTATATCTGTACTATAAGACGTGACTTCGTACAAAATTTCAAGATTCTAAGTTCACGGGAAGTACCCTGTAGGTTTTGATTCCCGTGCGAGTTTCGAAAATTTGCGGAAATTTGCGGCCTAAGTGGCTGTATCTTTGGATTGCGTTGACTTAGAAGGTTGATTTTTCTACAGCTTCCAGGGACAGTAGAACTAAGTATCATATATAAATTTCAGTTTGATACCTCCACGCGTTCCTGAGAAAAACGGTCTTGACAGACGGACGGACGGACGGACGGACAACAAAGTGATCTTATAAGGGTTCCGTTTTTTCCTTTTGAGGTACGGAACCCTAAAAAGGAGATTTTATCGAATTTTGTGTAGTGTATCCTAGGCGAATTTAGTGTAGCATTTTCCTGGAAAAAATGAACACTTTCGCTGCTAAGTTCAAATAATCCATTTTTACTAGTATGCGCGTCATCTATACACTGACAGCTTCAGTCTAACAGCGACCTTAGTGTCAGCGTGATAAACATCACTATAATTAGCTACGTATAGCGACGACTCGGGAGGCGGGTTGTGCGCACACGAACGAATTATTGTTCGACCCATATGCTGGGTGCTTAGCACCGAAAGTGTTAAGGAAGGTCAGCTACTGATGACCGTAACCAAGAACCGCAAACCAGTAGTGCCGTCACCGGCTGTCACTCAGACAGCGACATAAGGTAAGTTTTTGTCTGGCAAATGACTTTCGCGGAACTTCAAAAGAAAAATGCAGCTGCTGTCAAAGTTAAGAAGTTACGTTTGGACTAAAAACTGCAGCGGCAGTTATGTCGCGACCTTCGGAAATGCTTCTTTAATTTGGTGCAAATATGGATCGACGAAAAATTAAGAGTTAAAACATTTTTTCTGGTAATCCGTGAAAACTTCATGAAGATTTCGCAGATTTGCCATTTTTAAAGTTTTCTCATTTTCCTGGGTTATTAAAAAAACATCAAACTCAAAGCATTTGTTTCAATTAGACCATTACAGGCACTTTTTAATGTCAAAACACAAAAAAAAACTAAGCTACAGTCCCAGTCACAGGGCATAATAACTTTCAAAGTAAACTCACCAAGTGATGGGTACCAGTCTTCTAGCAGCAAATCCACGTGGTCTGACACTATGGCCAGCACTTTAGCTAGGGTTTCTGGATTCGGTTCCAAGCTGATGCTCTGGTGAAAGACAAACATTACATTACCATTCTCCCCTGTCAGACGTCACGGCATCATTTACTCCTATCTCTTTCATATCATTCCTCACACAATCCATCCATCTTTTCTTTGGCCTTCCTCTCACTCTCCAACCATCAACATCCATATCCGCCCGCACTTCGCAGCTCATAAAACTCAATCGGACTGAGAAAACTATTGCTTACCTGATATCCAGCGATGGGCAAGCCATCATCTCTTCGGATAACGCAGACTTGCGCTGGTAACAGGATCTCAACGCAGGCTGACGACTGCATGTCAAGCTCGCACCATGCACCTTCCTGACGTACTCTGAATCTACAAGAAAAAAGATACATGAACATAAACATCACGCATCCAATCCCCGAAGGGTTAGGCAGAGGTGTACCTCTAATAGTACACCCACATTCCGCCAGTTGAGTTTAAGTCGCATGTGAAAGGGGGCGAACCTATTGCCATCAACCGAGCACAAATCCAGACTCCGTGGCTGCTCTGACGAATTCCTTATGGAAAAACCAATAACATTTTGGACGACCCGGGAATCGAACCCAAGAACCAACGAGAGCAGTCAACCAAAAAATAGATGGCAATTTTTTTTTTCACCAGCTCAAACTATTCAACTTCTGGGTTTACAGCCTGGAGTAAGGCACAGTTTTAGCCATTTTGAGGACCTTTCTCCAGGACCGATGACCTAGCTCGATGCTAGATGGCTAGTCTCTGTGGAGATTGGCCACTGAAGACCCTAATTCTGTCCGGAGACTTAGGATATAAGTTTTTAAACATGACAACGGGATATTGCTTCGGTGAAGGAAAACATCGTGAGGAAACCACCATGCCTGAGAAATATTTCTCGACGGCATGTAAAGCCAAGTCAGAGGCCCATGGACGGCATAAACACTCTGACACCATGTTAGACACTAACCACGCGATAAAGAAGAAGACGGGATATTTCCTATGTTAACTAATTGTTTTGAGTGAGTGAGTTTGTTTTGTTTGCTGTGAGTTTGATAACTGCAGTTTAATCGTGACCATGCTTGCAACGGCGCCGAAATATCGCGAACTTATAACAAATAGTGAACATGGTAAATTTCCCGTTTTTAATGTTAGTGATGGAGGTCTAAGGGCAGTTTCTAGAATAGAATAGAATGCTTTATTTGCATAGAATGTAGGTAAGTTTACAGTTCAGGTGTCACAATGATTAGAGAGTCCTTGTACACTCTGCCTTTGAGGCGTGCCAAATTAATATGAACATTAAAAACAATAACAAAAATAAACTTAGATCTAACAGCTTGAAATTAATATGTGGTACATCACAGTCAAGGCTAAGGCTAATTGGACCCTTTTGAAGAAAAGATCCAAATATTTTTTTGTTTGTAAAATCGAGTTATCCACGTATCCCCTTACTCATCAAGTTTCCAAGTTTCATATATGCACAAAAGATCCAGGCAGTTTGATCACATTAATATGTTATGGCCTATTACACTACTCGTACTAACTTTCAAATAGGTACAGTTTCATACGATTTTTTTATTCTCTGCCTAACGTTAAACTGCATTTACTCAAAAGTAATAAAACGTTGGTTGGATCTTTTCTGCTTAACAGGGTCCAATTATAATTATGTAAAATTCTAAATCTCCATTATTTCTTAATTAAAGTGTTTTATCGGCTTAAAACTGTGTTACAGAATAATAACATTTATCTAACAGTCGTGTGGTAAGTCGCTTTTTAACCCGGTCACTATCCAATGAATCCAAAGGAGTCACATTTGTACCAAACTCATATGTCCATGACTCTAATTGGAGTCATAACTCAAGAGTAAATTTGACGTTTTTTATTTGACAGGACGTATGAATAAGAAGAAAAAGATTTTCATGGACGTATGGTTAAATAACAAGGCTACCGAAAAGGCCGTATTACTATAAATGTAATCCCTTAGAATGATTATTGTCAAGTTAGTGCGAGATTGTAGGTGGACGTACGAATACATTTTATAACTTTGTACTAGGACAGGGAACGTGTTAAATATTGTAAATAAAACTCCTATCCTATAATTTATTTCATCCTGCACAGCCACCTGCACCTTCCAGGATTTAAACGAAGCCAACGAAAGAGCTGTGCAGGTGGCTAAATACTGATTGGATATAATTTGAGTTCATCGACACGCAAGGAAGAAGAGGATTAATCTAAATGGTTGCTCTTATGTCCCAGTTTATTTTTCTTACAGAACACTAACTCTTAAGCTCCTAACCTGACATGCTGGTACTCATTCTCCACCTCGTCTTCAGCCGCGCCGGGCAGCAGCGCGTCTCTCCGCGGCGGGTGCTCTCTCAGCGCTAGCATCGTTAGGGCTCCGGTGCACACTCGCGCGCCACGCAGCCACAGCTTCCAGCCCCAAGACAGTTCTAGGGCTTTGGAGACTGTTTCGTCTAGTTCCATCTGTGAAACAGTTTTTAACCAACATCAAAAAGGAGGTTCTCAATTCGTCGGAACCTTTTTTTTTAACTATTTTTTTTTTGTGTATGGTCTCCGATTACTCGAAGATGGCAAAACCTATTTAAAAAATTCTTCTTTTGTCTGAAAGGATATACTTCCCGATTGGTCCCAAAGAAATTTTATTTATTTATTTATTTATTTGGTACACCAACAGCAATACATACGAAACATTTATAGGAGACTATAAAAAAAATATATAAAAGTACTGGTATGTATGCCTATTACAGGTATACGCAGCATTCGCCATAGTGACAACAACATAAAGTTCTCTAATACTAATATACATCATACAAAGTGAATACAATATAAATTTTACTTAAAACTAAATGAAATGAATTATCATGATATGTATCATGAATGCGATATCTGAAGATTTTTAATTTTCAGTTGTGATAGTAACGATTTATGAAAATCGGTTTAGTAGTTTGGTTTTTAAATCAAAATAGCTGTAAAAAATATGTCATCCAAGTAAAAGAAATTGCGAAATTGATACTTGACAAGGATTTGTGTGTGATACGATAACTAAAAACGGTAAAAAAAAAAGTTTTTGAAAAAAAAACCAACTTCCAAAAAAAACACCAAAAAATTGAAAATAACTTTACTTTCGGAAGTCGGTGGCAAAAAAGTCAATGAAACAAACAATAGTCACCGACTTCGGAAAGTTAAGTTATTTTGAATTTTTTGTTTTTTTTTGGAAGTCGGTTATTTGTTTTGAAAAAAAAATTCCATACCTGTCATTCCATATTATGGGTATGTTCGATAATCGCTTTCATTTCGGCTGTACCAGAAAATAAGATGTATTTACTAACTGATCTGCCCGACTGCTATGTCAACGCAATTGTAACACAATACTTAAGATGAAACCAAATTTAAATGCCTTCTTTAATGGTCCCAAAAACAGTGATAGCCTAGCTGTAACTGCCAAGTCATAGGTCTCGACTTCGAACCCAAAACACGCACCTCTGATTTTTCGGATTAATGTGCGTATTGTATAACTATCACTTGCTTCGGTGAAGGAAAACATCGGTTATTTTTATTAAGATACCAACTCAAAGGCAAATGTTTATGCATAGAACACCCATATTTCAAAGGCTATTTTAAACATAACATCACGCCTGGAATCCCTGAAGCGTTAGGCCTAAAAGCACTGCTCCTAATACTACTCCCACATTACGTCAGTTACGTCTAAGTCACATGTAATAGAAGGTGAGCTTATTGCCATCAGCCGGGCAGAAATCCAGACTACATGGCTGATACTGAGAAATTCCTGATGGAAAAACCCAATAACACTTTGCCCGACCTGGTGAATCGAACCCAGGGCCTCATGATCAGAAACCGCGCTTGCATCCACTGGACCAACGTGGTCGGTTGTGTTGCATGTTATAAGGCGGAGCTTATTGTGATCAACCGGACACAAAACAGCTGACTTCCTGCGCGGCAGATTATTCATTGGTCCCCAAACAAACTAACGATAATTCCAGCCCATTTTGACTTCTGCAAGACAATGAAATCATCAAACATTGATCAAAACAAGTTGTTAATTTCAGCCCTTTTTTTTAAACAGGCGTTTTTTTTTCCAAGTTCCTATAAAGGGTGGGAGGGACACCGACCCCAAAACGGTTACCACGTTTTCAATACATCATTCAGTTTCGAACGATGTGTTCAGTACATTTTGACCGTGGTACGTACTGCAGTTTTGTAGAAAACAGTACCTAGATATTTTTTTTTGACAACTGACGAAAAATGTGTATTTGGTGGGGGGGGGGTTCATAATGATGTACTGGATACGTTAGCGGCAGGATCCCTTCCATTGTAAAAAAAAAACTGCGACTCACCTCAGGCGGCAACTTGTACACCGAATACGGTGCGTCAGCTAGCTGCTGATCAGCCAACAGCCTCGCGCACAACCTCGGCCAGAAGCCGCACGGCACGTACGACAGGAGCAGAAGCCTTCGCAGAGGACGACCGCCCCGCCCTGACACTGTCAGCTTGTGTGCGTCCTCTGGGAGAAGTATCATCATCAATATCTGAGTAGCCTGTTCTCAACTATGCTGGGGTCAGCTCGCAGTCTAGCCGGATGCAGCTGTATACCAGTATTTCACATTTATCAACTGCCTATCTAACCTCTTTAAATTAGTTACTGTGTAACGTGATACCCCTTGATAAGACTGGTTGTCAGACTTTCGATCTCCAGACTACGCGTAACGGCTATCAAAAATATAGTGAGAAATTCCCAATATGACGTTCCCTGAACAGGAAATCGAACCTAGGGCTTTACGTTCAGCAGTAGCGCTTGCGAAAGGAACTAAAGAAGCAGTCTTTCGAGTAAGGTGGCTCAGTGAGCTGCTGATCAGCCAACTGCCTCCCACACAACAACGAACAACGAGGCAGTAATATGGATTAAGTACTTACGTATCAAAGTAGGTGAGTCAGTGCCTCTACTGTCAGGCGTCGTAGTGAGCTGTGCCGGCCACGCGCGTCGAGGAGTGCCACGGTTTGAACTGCACCACGAGCGCGATCGGACTGGCAACTGTGAAAAGACGAGTGAAATTAGGTCACAAAAATTCGGCCCGAAGGACCAGAGATATATGGTCCTTCGAGCCGGATGTATACAAGGAATCGACCGTATGGACTTTTCTTTGAGATTCGAGTTTGTATGTTGAAGTAACATTACATTGGTATAATGCCATGCCATCAATGACCCTTATTTTCTGAAAGAAAGCACAAGTTTTAAGAATTACACGAGCAAATAGGAATGTCTTTTATAGGACCACCAGTAACTAATATCAGGAACACAAGCGGAAGCGGTCTGGCAACCGGAAAAATAATAATTACCCTTCACGAAGCCGTCAACCAAGCATTCTGTACATCAAACTAAGTAACTCTACGCAAAAGTTATTGATGCGAAAGGACTTTTTTTGGAGTGAATAATCACGATTTGCGGTAGGACTCGATGTAACGCACTCAAAACATTGTGATGGATGCATTGGATAGTAAAGGACATGGTGATATTTCAATTTATAACACAAAAATCGTTTTTTTTTTTCTAAACTTGTGTAAAAGTTGAACTTTGACATCCAATATCTCCGTAACTAGAAGGTTCCCAGATACGGTGCAGAACAACCCTATTTTACACCCATTATGCCCAGGAGTGGACTGAGCGTACCTGATGCTGCGCCGGTTCGGTGCGAGGCAACAGCGGCGGTACCAGAAGCAGACGTGAGTCCCAGCACAGCGCGAGCTCGAACTTGTTCAGTAGCGATACGCCCAGCGAACTGGCTTCGTCTCCTCGCGCCAACATAGGTGACGCCTTGAAAACGTGGGCTAAGTCTTCGATCTTCATTATCCCTGGGGTAAGAAAAAAATCTGAATGAGAATAGATAACATTACGTAACATAACATCCTCGAAGTGTAAGGCAGAGGTGTACCAAATAGTACACCCACATTTCGCCGATTATGTAAGTACCATGTGATAGAGGGCGCGTTGTGTTCCACGCGCGCCTCAAAGAGATGTCAGCACAAACTGACGGGGTCCATTAGGACCGATGCCTGCCAGGGTTTTCGGATTTGTTCGAAAGAGTTACCGTGACCCTTGGCAACTTGGCACAGGCAAGTGAAGGAACACGAGTGGGTTTTAGTCAGTAAGAGTCTGACACGCCCTCCCGCTCAGCCCAGAGCGGGAGAAGTCATTTGATGATTACCCACACAAAAAAAAATAGAGGGCTATTGCCATCAACCGAGCACAAATGTAAACTCCGTGGCTGCTACTGAGAAATTCCTGATGGAAAAACCCAACAACAATTTGCCCCACCCGGGAGTCGTATCCAGGACCTCATGCTCAGCAGACGCAATTGTGACCACTAGGCCAACGGCGCAGTCAAATGAGAATAGATGTTCAAAGAAAAGTACACATCGTCAATCATCGTCTTCTTTCCAGAAATACGAAAACGCACACGAAATCTAACAACCGTTTTATTTTTATTTTATTTATTTGGCTCACCAACAATTGACTACACTCGAACAATTATGGGTTACATTGAATCAATTCGGGTCTAGTGTATCAATCTCTTACAGGTAAGCACATCATGCACTATATATTGTTTAAATGTTTACAAACGAAGCAACTTAAAATTACAGGATATTTGGTACACAGAACAATCAGGCTCCTCGGGCCAAATTAAAACTAAAAATTGAAACAAAATCTTAAAATCACAGGCAAAAATACAATTGCGGAAGAAATAAAATAAAATTATAGTCGACAACCTAATTGAATTAAAATCATAATAAAATTAAAGTTAAATAAATTCAAAATAGTAAATAAAATTAAAATTAAACAGCAAGATCAAAATTAAAAATAAGTTTAAATACAGCTAAACCAGAAAAATCACGCGCTTCGATAGTTCTCCCACATCACCATCTCCTACATCACCTATTGATTTATGTATTGTACCTATTTACGTATCAATTTATGTTAACAAAATGGTATTTTTCTTATTTTTTTTTTGTACTCATATTACAATGTTGTCCAATCTAACCCAAAGGTTGACTGGTAGAGAATACCTTGTGGCATCAAGTCCGTCTATGTACCACTATTGTACATGAAGTTTAAATTTAATAAAGTCGTGCTATAGAGCACCCTCTATATGCTTCACTTTGCAGCAACACATTTGTATGAAGTTTTCTCTTTGTCAAATTATCTACTCCGGTTGAGCCTCGTCAACTGCCACTGTCAAATAGGTTTGAATATTTTAGTATCGAGCCTGGCTATGCTTTCTGCCCGAAATTTTAATTATTTTGTATATATTAATATTTTTCTTGATTTTAATTTAAAAAGTTTTATGAATTGCATCGAGTTGTTAATCTGGCCTTTGCCCAGCAGTGGGACACAGCATAGAGTATGGAAAAAAAATGGTTATACAATGTGGATCTCATTATTGCGTGTCCATATTTCCGGATATAGACTGTGATGGCCGAAGTGCATACTTTTTCTGGGACATTTGTACTTTGAAAACTATCCTCAGTCAAATTAAGGAAATTAAAAAAAAAAAGTATAAAACTCACCATTATTGGCGAAAGGGTTGATTTCTCTGACTGTTACGACGTGGGCTAACACGTCACAGAGCCACTGCGGTCGGAGGAAGTATAATTCTTTGAGGGTCGCGTCATCGTAGTGGAGAAGGACACCTGTAACCAAAATCTTCAATACATAGTATAAAACAAAGTCGCTTCCCGCTGTCCCTATGTATGAAATGAAAATGAAAATGAAAAAATGTTTATTAGTTTTAACAAGTTTTCTTACATTACTAGATAGTGATTGGAGCCTCCTTTTAAGCTAATAAAGCCTGTATTAGGAGACTCCGCTCTTCCATACATTGTTGGTATTAACTATATTAAAATGTATGCTTAGATCTTTAAAACTACGGAACGGATTTTGATGCGGTTTTTTTTATAGATAGAGTGATTCAAGAGGAAGGTTCATATGTATAATACATACATATTATAGTAGAGAAAACATTAGTATCTACATTGCACCCGTGCGAAGCCGGGGCGGGTCATTACTCATATTTATATAAAACACAAAAATTGTTTCTACTCATGTCCGTTATAGATTTTGAAACCTTTCAACCGATGTGCCCCAAACCAGTTTCATTAGAAAGGCAATAATGCGAAGATGGTTTGAGACCACTAAAACCATGCATTAGGCTAAAGCGTAGTAGCACACGCCGGGTATCCGCTACTGTAGGATAAGAAAAAAACCGGTATTGTCCAAAGGGTAAGGCAGAGTAAGAGGCAACTAATCGCACCCTCCAAGACTTGAAGCAAACCACAGGGCTGTCCAGGTCACTACATACTGTTCGGACAAAATCTGAGTCATCGATTGGACAAGAAGGAGGTAATGTTTTAAAGTACCTACACTCATAACATATACAAATACAAGATGGAAGGGACGCCGACGCAAAACCGGTTACCACGTGATCAGTACATCATTCTGAACCCGGGGGTTAAAAAAAATCTGCTTTTCCATACATTTTGATAGTGTAGGCTTTGCACTATTGTAGGAAGCCGATTTTGTTTTAAATTACCGATGAAAAATTTCTATGTGGGCGGATATTGCGTCGATGTCCCTTATAACCAGAGGTCGGAATCAGGTAGAGTTATTTATGTACTTACACTGATTTCATACAGCGAAAGAATAAAGTGGATATGCCTCAAATCCCGAGATTAATTTTAAAGAGCAGAAAAATCCTGTGATTTATTAAATAAAAAAGTTAGTCTTATCTTATCAATCTCTGAGGTTTTTATTATTATTTATTTATAATATTGTTGGCCACACGGGATTGTATTATAAATCCCGGGAAGATCCATATTAATATCAACATTTCGATGCAAGTACATAAATAACTCTACCTAATTCCGACCTCTGCTTATAACATGTTATACGAATGTGATCATACCAACTTACACTATCAGTTACGGGATATCTTCCGTGGATATTAATTATTGCGAGCTCCCGATATTTCGACGCCGTTGCAAGCGCCATAATCGCGGGATAACACAATAATTAAGAATTGTGGAAGTAATCACGTAAGTGCAAGTGTAAGTTTAGTTAAAATCGGTGAAAACATAAAACAGTGTGTGATCCTACCGTTTTCATGCAGAAACATGGTGGCTTGATGCAACTCGGCCGCATCTCTGAACATGCGATGATTCTTCTGTTGCATGTACTGTGTCACCTGGAGAACAAAATAAACTGAATTAGAGGATGTACAGGATAACTTTGTAAGATGACCGAAGCGCGTACTTTTTCAGGTTTAACTGTAGGTCCAGTATCAATCAACATCATGATTTTGACATCTCGTGATATAAACATGAATCGCGGTAGATATTTCGTAAGTGATAGTGGAAGTTTAGTTATAAACCGTGAACGCTTAAAACAGTGTTTTCAGTGGCTATTTAAACGCATGTGAAGACCTATCGCACACTAGGCGACTACGACCGCGGCCGTGGTCACAGCGACTCACGTTATATTAGATTTATAGGGGTAAAAAGAACAGGATGTAAAGTTCTTCATCCTCCATAGAAAAGGGAGGATTTTCCGACCAGACGTGTGTCTCGTGGGCTACGACAGTTGCTGTCCGGTTTTTCTATACAAGGTGTAGTTTTGCATCCTCGTCAAATTCAAGGAGGTAACTATGCTAATGATTCTCGACCCGACCCAATAATAAAATGAGTAGGTATATATTTTTTTTTGTATTGGAAATCGGTAAGTGTACACCACCCCTATTAAAACGCGGCCCGTCTAATACTAGCCCTATAACCGCGCTTTCACACACACAGACAAACGCAGACGTTTAATCGATAAACGGGTGATTCTCCTCTTTTGAAAAGGGCTTCATTCTGAAATAGCGTCAAATTAAAACAACTAAAAAAAGCAACGTTTATTATTATTGACCAGGTACCGTAATTTATATTGATTATTTGCGTCTTCTATGACAACCTCCTGAATTTTGACGAGGTTGCAAAACTACACCTTGTATAGCCATAATTCGCGGTTAACTTTACTTTCACTATTTAGGAATTAGATATTAGTTCTTAATTTTTGTCCTAGATGGCGCTGTAGTACTTTTTGTACTGTGTCGCTGTAGTACTTTTTGTACCATGTCGCTGTAGTACTTTTTGTAGAGCCGCTATAGATTGGACAAAGTTGGTCGCCATTGTGGACACCCACTGAGTACTGAGAAGTAGAAGGCTTAAGCCGACAGGCGGCGGCGGCGGTTAAAGTAATTACTTGAGCTTAAGTTATTAATTCTGCAATTCGTCGTTGAAGTTCCAACACTAATTCTGCAATTTTATTTATGCATTAGACTAGAATTAAAACGAAAGTAACAACCATCAAAGAAAGCAAAGCTAAGAATTCTAACTTTTTGCAGTTCTAACTTTAAGCAATTACTAAACTACATAATAAAAATCGTATCTTAAAAAATGACATTTACTCAAGTAAACACTTTGACTTGTTTATAGATACGGGTGTAAGACTTACCAGTTTTCTATACTCCTCGTGTCTTAACACAGGTTCTCTAAGATCAGCAGCTATCGAGATGATGCACTCTTCTAACGCAAGGTATGTCGCTGGAATGCGCTGTTCCAGTAGCGGTTCCTTACTGCCTGTGAAAAAAAAACAGTGATAACATGGATCTTTAAAAGGGCTTTGAATTATTTGGCTTGTGCCTAACTTTCGCCTTTTTTTTCCACTAGCGACTCGCCCCGGCTTCGCACGGGTGCAATGTAGATACTAATGTTTTTTCTACTATAATATGCATGCATTATACATATAAACCTTCCCCTTGAATCACTCTATCATTTAAAATACCGCATCAAAATCCGTTGCGTAGTTTTAAAGATCTAAGCATACATAGGGACAGACAGACAGACAGCGGGAAGCGACTTTGATTTATACTATGTAGCGATAGCGGCCACGCATAAAACCTATATCAATCAATAGCTGGCATCAATACAAACAAGTTTTGTATGAACTAAGTCTTCTAAGACTGACTTGACCTGACTAAGCGTTGCTTTGGGTGAGGTGACTGAGATTGTGGTTGGGTTACCATGCCGAGATACGAATATACGATTGTTTGCCTTTTGGCTTAGTACAGGACCAATTTAGTTTAATTTATGTGTAATTTTTAACCGACTTAAAAAAAAAACGACTTCCAAAAAAACACTAAAAAAGGTGGAAAATAACGTTCCTTTCGGAAATCGGTGACTATTGTTTGTTTCATTGACTTTTTTGTCACCGACTTCCGAAAGTAAACTTATTTTCCACTTTTTTTTTGTGTTTTTTCGGAAGTCGGTTATTTTTTTGCAAAAACGTTTTTATATTACCCTTTCTAGTTATCGCATCACACACAAATCCTTGTCAAGTATCAATTTCGCAATTTCTTTTACTTGGAAGACAAACACAAAAAAATACAATCGAATTGAGAACCTCCTTCTTTTTAACCGACTTCAAAAAAAGGAGGAGGTTCTCAATTCGATTGTTTTTTTTTGTGTTTGTTACCTCATATCTTCATCATTTATGAACCGATTTGAAAATTTTTCTTTAATTTGAAAGGATACACTTACTGATTGGTCCCATAGAAATTTCATCAAAATCGGTTCAGTAGTTTGGTTTTTAAATCAAAATAGCTGGAAAAATATGTGACTTCCGAAAGTAAAGTTATTTTACACTATTTTTAGTTTTTTTTTGGAAGTCGGTAATTTTTTTTTAAATTTAGTTTTATGTTTTGTCATGTGCGAGTCAAATCAATACTTTTTCTTTCATTCTTTCTTTTGTCGCTTTCAAAAGAGACATCAGCTCCAGCTCCTTCCAAGTGGTTTTGAGTAAACGTTATATAATAAATCCATACCTGGTGGTTTGACACTGAAGGCGATTGAGTATATGATGTCTGCCAAAAGCCTGATGTTGTGACGAGTATGACAGGACACCTGTAACAAGTTTTAACAAAACTGTAGCGAAAATAAGTCGCTAAGGGTGAAACACATATAATGCCGTACTAACAAATGAACTAACCGTTTTTTTTTTTGTAAAATACGTTCATGGAATGTGAGGAATGTCATATTTCACTATTTTCGTCACATTTTACATATTATAATAGTAAAATAAATAAATAAATAATGGTGGCTGCCATATATGGCTGACACGGCTCAATTGGTTTGGAAAATGTCAGCCATATGTGGCTGACGAGGCATTATATGTGTTAACAATATGTTTCAGTAACGTGAAAGAGCCAGGGGAGGCCGCGAAATTCAAATTTTCTTTAATTTTTTGCAATTTGGTCAGTGTAACAAATATGGCTCACTCATACATAATAAACAGCCGAACCCAACAGTATTCAAATTCATTTATTTGTCCGAATATGGTATACAACATGGTCTTAAATTAAATAAATGGTTTCACCACATTCTGCCACGTGGGGCGCGCAAATACAAGGTGTAGTTTTGCAACTTCGTCAAAATTCAAGAGGTATTCAAAGAAGACGTAAATAATCAATATAAATTACAGTACCTGGTCAATCATAATAACCGCTGCTTTTTTTAGTTGTTTTAATTTGACACTAATTCAGAATGAAGCCCAAAAGAGGAGTATCAACCGTTTATCGAATTAACGTCTGCGTTTGTTTGTGTGTCAAAACGCGGTTATAGGGCTAGTATTAGACGGGCCGCGTTTTAATACGGGTGGTGTACACTTATCGATTTCGATATTAAGAAAAAAATATAAAAAATTACCTACCCATTTTATTATTGATTCGGGTCGAGAATCATTAGCATAGTTACCTCTTTGAATTTGACGAGGATGCAAAGCAAAACCTTGTATAAGGTACATTGCATAAAATTATTACAAGATAAAAACAATATTAGGTTAGTATTTAATTAATAAGTACGAATTTATTTTACATTATGGGCCATGTCAGTTAAATTATCAAAAAATATTCAATTTATTATTTATTTATTTAAAAATATTCAATGTCAAATTATCAAAAAGAGATCTCAACGAATAAAAGATGGCTCTACGTCCGCGTAGCATGTCAATCCGCCTGATACGCTTAACTGTATCTGACAAATTGGGAAACAGCTGTGAATTCATATAAATATACAAAGACGGAAGTATTAAAATTTTGTATTTTTTTTTTTGAAGTAGTATCCCATACTTAATGTCTACGAAATAATATTCAATCGAACGTGCTACCTGTAGGTTTATTCCACTCATTTATTCAGGGTGTAAGGGACAGCCCTCCGCAGACTGATGGGGTGGATTCAGTACATCATACTACGATGACCGGTACAAGAAATGATTTCAGGAACGTCATGGGAATCCAATAAACCTGATTTGTTTCATTTCGTCATACGCAATGTATCGTTACCGTGGCAGAACGCACGTAGTGAACGGCAAGCGCAGCGGTGAGTTCGATGAGCTCTGCGGCTAGGCAGAATGTGAACTGCTGATTTCACACGTCGTTCGTAAGACTATTTCAACATTTATTGCTGTTTTTATTATTATTTTAGCTGTATTATTTACATTAATGGGGTGCTGCGTACTGCGAAAGTAATTTTTAATTGCAATAAAAGAATAGTAACTGAAAAAACGATTACACAAATAGGTGGAATCTAAATCTGCCTAGCCTTTTCCCAACTATGTTGGGGTCGGCTTCGAGTCTGGACGGATGCAGCTGAATACCAGTATTTTACATGGAGCGACTGCCTATCTGACCTCCACAACCCAGTTAGTACTTGGTAATACGATAACCCTTGGTAAGTCTGGTTGTCAGACTTTCGGGCCACTGACTACCTGTAACGACTGTCAAAGATCTACAAATGACAGCCGGGACCAACCGCTTAACGTGCTTTCCGAAGCACCGAGGAAACTCAGTATGTAATCGGTGGTCACCCATCCACGGACCAACCCAGGCAAGCGCGGCTTAACCTGAACATTGATCCGGGCGGCTGTTATTATTTAGCCACGAGGTCTTCTATATCCTGTAAGTTTGGGAGGGCTGTCGCTCACAGCCTGTATGAAGGTCGGATCATTATTTATATCTAGTTCAGACTTACCTCAACAGAATCCAAGACGCGAGGCAGCCCAAGTTTATCAGCATCAGGAGCCCCCATGATAGACGACCGAATCAGACGCTGAAGTACTTCGGGGCTTTCAATTTCTGGCAGGTTACTCTGCAGAGGATATAAAATAGATTACCCTGGATAATCTATACTAATATAATATTATAAAGCTGAAGAGTTCGTTTGGTTGAACGCGCTAATCTCAGGAACTACTGGTTCGAATTGAAACATTCTTTTAGTGTTGGATAGTCCATTTATCGAGGAAGGCTATAGGCTATACAACATCATGCTGCGACCAATATGAGCGGAGCATTAATCAAAAATGTAACGTAGACGAAGTTGCGCACCTCTCGCGTCCGGCCCTGGTTCGAGCCATGGTCCGGAGCGAGACGGAATGGGAAGCCGTCACCTCCTTTTGCGAAGCAGTCATGCTAGCAAAGGAGGCGGCGGAACGTGAGAGAGAGCGTTCCTCCTCACGTCCCAGCCGCCGCGGGAGACGCACCGGGCGTCGCCACCGTAGACGGGCCTGTGGACGGTGAGCTAAGGGCTAGCTCGCCGTCCCTCCGTCTTAGGACGACAGGCCGTGTCGACGGCGCGTTCGTGTTCCACGCGCGCCTCAAAGAGATGTCAGCATAGGGAAGGGGCCCGCAAGGGCCGATGCCTGCCGGGTGCTGCGGGTTGTTCGAAAGAGATACCGCGGCCCCGGAACACAAAGGGCGATGAAGGAACATGGATGGGTTTTAGTCAGTAAAAGTCTGACACTCCCTCCCGCTCTGCCCAGAGCGGGAGAAGTCATTTGATGATTTCCCATCCGAAAAAAAAAGACGAAGTTGCGCGGCACAGCTAGTATATGATAAGCAGTAATAGTCTAGTGGTGTGACCGTTGGACTGCCAAGTCATAGGTCTCGAGTTCGAACACTAGACACGCACGTCTGATTTTTCGGATTCATGTGCGTATTGTATTGTTATCACTTGCTTCGGTGAAGGAAAACATCGTGAGGAAACCAGCATGCCTGAGAGATATTTCTCGACGGTATATAAAGCCAAGTCAGTGACCCATGGGCGGCATAAAAACTCTGACACCAGGTTAGGCACTAACCACACGATAAAGAAGAAGTTCGAAACTCAGAAAACAGCAAAAATACTTTTGATATACAAGGTGTAGTTTTGCATACTCGTCAAATTCAAGGAGGTAACTATGCTAATGATTCTCGACCCGAATCAATAATAAAATGGGTAGGTAACTTTTTTATTTTTTTTTCTTAATATCGGAAATCGGTAAGTGTACACCACCCGTATTAAAACGCGGCCCGTCTAATACTACCCCTATAACCGCGCTTTCACACAAACAAAAGCAGATGTTTATTCCATAAACGAGTAATAAATTCTCCTCTTTTGAGCGGCTTCATTCTGAAATAGTGTCAAATTAAAACAACAAAAAAAGCAGCGTTTATTATTATTGACCAGGTACCGTAATTTATATTGATTATTTACGTCTTCTATGACAACCTACTGAATTTTGACGAGGATGCAAAACTACGCCTTGTATAGATTTCTAGAGGAATAAAAATACCGTTTACTCACACTGATAACTTGATCGTAATGTGTAGCGACCATGATCACGGGCGAACCGGGGGCGCGAGCTTGTATGGACCTAAGAAGGAAGCAAATATGTAGAAGCTGCTAAAGTAGATTTCATAAAGTTAATTTTAACTCAATATGAGTGCCTCGCAAAACACGTTAAGCTGTTCATCCAGAATGTCGTTCGTAGATCGTTGACAGTCAAAAGTCGGGAGTCAAAAACGACAAAGTAGTCGGGATAGCCAAAATAATCGATACCTACAGACAAAAACGTCGAGAACATACGAAAAAATTGGGACAGTTCAATTTTTTCATTATTTTTTGGAACGAAGTTCCTTATCGCGCGTTGTGAAAGGGGGCTAGACGGAAAAAATTCTTACGAAAAGTTGTCACGACACTTTTTGCTATAGTAAGCTATTGTAAGCTGTGCGGCGTCGCATGTTTCTCTGTCTGTCTCTCTCTCTCTTATAGAAAGCAAGCCAGATATTTTCATTATTTTGATATTTTTACTAGACAAATATTAATATATATGTCGGAGAAAGCGATAACTTTTAAACTCAAACTCAAAGCATTTATTTCAATTAGACCATTACAGGCACTTTTGAATGTCAAAACACAAAAAAATAAACTAAGCTACAGTCCCAGTCACAGGGCATAATAACTTGTGAAAGTACTGTAGTTGCCCATTCGAAAGCGTAGATCTCTATGGAGAAGAATGGGCAAGAAACTCCATGGACACTCTTTTAAATCATTATGTTGTTACAAAGTCTCGGTTACATCATTCATGTCGAGATTAAACATACATGTGAGAACGATGTAGAAAGACGTGCGAGTAAGAGCGTCCAGAATAAAAAAGATAAAATTAACAATTCAAAAATACAATAATCCATGGCAGCTGCGAGATGACCAGTCACAACTGACAGCGCCCGTTCACGAACATGACGCATGGATCAGCCATCATTCAACTCAACCATTTTGGAGGGAACTAAACGACCCGACACACGCGCCACCATCAGCGAGACATTTGAGTGAGCATGACATTTCTCAACCGCCAGGGCAAATTCGAGTCAGTAAAAGATGTAAATGGTAGCTTTATCGTACATAGAACTCACACATGTGCTATGCAATTATATAATACTAAGAGACTGAATCTATACAATGCAAAGATATGTTTACAATCTTCTGCAGCTTCCACAATAACTTCACAAGGTAATCAATTAGTTTGCCCCTATGGTTGTGGAGCAGGACCAGCATTGAGCCAAGCATTTTTATCATCAATGTAATCTCCCAACTTATAGTATGCTTGCCTACATAGTGTGCGTTTTATACAAGATTTAAATTTCGTCTCATTCAGTTGTAGAATGCCGGGAGGAATTTTATTGTAACATTTTAAACAGTACCCCATGAAAGATGAGTCTACTTTAGCTAGCCTGAAACCTGGCTGAACTAGATGGTCCCTGGTTCTAGTATTATAGTGGTGTCTGTCGCCTCTTTTACTAAATAAATGCAGATTTTTCCTAACGTACATGATGTTTTCATAGATGTATTGGCAAGGTACTGTCATGATGTTAATTTCCTTAAACAGTTCTCTTAGAGAATCGCGCCTACATAGATTATATATGGCTCTGATGGCTCTTTTCTGCAGAATAAATATAGACTCGATGTCTGCAGCCCGTCCCCATAGTAAAATACCGTAAGACATAATACTATGAAAATAACTAAAATAGACTAGCCTCGCGGTATCTACATCAGTAAATTGACGGATTTTCCTAACAGCATATGCTGCTGAACTCAGCCGTCCTGCAAGAGATGTTAAATGAGGACCCCATTGTAGCCTTGAGTCGAGCGTGATCCCTAAGAAAACAGTTTCATCGACGAATTCTAGTTTCTCTTGATTCAATACTATGTCACAATCACTAGTTTTGACATTTGGTAGGGCAAATCTTATGCACTTAGTTTTTTTCCCATTTAATACTAAATTATTCGCGGTAAACCAATTATGGACTTGCAGTAGGGCGCTATTTACGTCGTCAAGAATTGTGGCACGTCTGTTTATCTTAAATATCAAAGAAGTATCGTCGGCAAACAACACCATTTGTGGTTGGTTTTTAAATAAATGGGGTAGATCATTAATATAGACTAGAAAGAGGAAAGGACCCAATATAGAGCCTTGTGGTACACCCATCCTTACTTTTAAACCCATTGAATTGACACCATTTATTTGTACTTGCTGATGTCTATCGTTTAAATACGATTTCACTAAACTGAGTGCAAGTTTCCCCAAACCATAATGCTCAAGTTTAAAGAGAAGGGTTTCGTGGCTTACGCAATCGAATGCTTTCGAGAGGTCACAGAAGATTCCTATGGCATCTTGTGCCTCTTCCCACGCAGTGAATATGTGTTTTAATAATGTGACACCGGCGTCAGTCGTACAACGTCCTTTGGTGAAACCATACTGTTTCTCATGTAAGATCTTATTGGTATTAAAGTGGTTAAGCATCTGATTAAGCATTACCTTTTCAAACACCTTGCTGAAAACCGGCAATACGGATACGGGTCTATAATTATTCGTATCTTTACTGTCCCCGGATTTGAAAAGTGGTATTACCTTGCTGTATTTCATAAGGTCCGGGAAGACTCCTTGGTCTACACACAAATTAAATATTAAGGCTAAGTACGGTGCTATAGTCTCAATAATAGCTTGACAAACTTTAATAGACATTCCCCATAGATCTTCCGTTAATTTGATTTTGATTTCCTTAAAGGCTTTAATGACTGCTATGGGGTTTATATGCTTGAATTGAAACTCAACCGGACAGGCCGAAACGTTCGCTCTTAATAAATCAATAGAAAGCGAGGGTGAGGAATTTAAGGTTTCGGTAGTTTTAAGTGGGATACCGGTAAAGAAATCTACAAATTCTTGAGCAACTTCGCTTTTAGAGCTTAGAAGACCACGTGAGGTCTCTAGTGTGATATCATTATTATATTTTTCATTTCTATTAGTTTCACTATTGATAATTTTCCAAACCGTCTTTATTTTATTATCGGCTGATTTAATCTTGTTGCTAATGAATAAGGCTTTAGCTACCTTGCAAGTGTTTTTAAAAATTTTTGAGTATGTCGCTACATATTTATTAAAAGTTTCTGAGTTGATATAAGGCTTAAGGCCGTACAGCTCAAACAATCGCTCCCTACTTTTCCTGATACCCTTAGTTGCCCAGTCACTGAACAAAAACTTTGGGCAAATAGATTTAGTTTTAATTTTTATTGTATTATTAAACTCTGTGTAAACTACCGAAAAGAATTCCTCATAAAATTTATTTACATTTTCTAAAATATATTCCGGAATGCCTAAATTACCAATTAAGTTATTATTAAAATTATTCAAATTGCTGAGTGTTATTTGTCTAGATTTTATCTGGATTTTTTGTAATGGTGTGTACGACTCGAAAACAACGGTTTGACCGCTGTGATCAGAAGGAAGGTAATTTACAATGGATTTATCTAAGTAGTCGCAACAACAAAAAACATTATCAATACATGTAGCAGTATTTTTAGTAATTCGGGTTGGTTCCGAAAACACGTTTAACAAATTAAATGATTTAAAAAGATGTAATAATCTACTGCTATTTGAATTTTTCTCTAAAATATTAATATTAAAGTCACCACAGATAACTAGTGATTTATTACCAGTTGCAAGTTTTGCTAAAGCATCCTCCATTACTGACTCAAATAAAGAGTAGTTCTGATAATTTGGGGGTCTGTAAACGCACACTATTACATGCTTATCTAGCTCAACACAAGACAGTTCAATATTATGCTCAACCGATAGATCAACAATATCATTACGAGACTTAAATTTAATACAATTTTTAACTAAGATTAATGAACCCCCACGCATCTTAGATTTCCGGTTAAAGCAACTGCCCACACTGTAATTTGCGTAATTAATTAGCATTTCAAAGTCTTTTAACCAATGTTCAGTGAAACAAACAATTTCAAACTTAGTTTTTTCTAGAAACAATTCAATTTCTAATTGCTTTGAAGAGAAGCCTTGAATATTTTGGTGAAATAATTGCATAGAATTCTGCTTAGCCCCTTTTTTACATTTAGCTATTTGAGAGCAAGAAGGTACCTGTGTGTTGTCAGTTAGCGTAACATTTATGTTACTGGTATCTTCTGTTGTCTTACTAACTAGTTTAAATGAGCATCCGGAGTGAGCTCCAAGACTCCTATGCCCTCACAAGACAATGAGACCCTACTACTAGTGGACCCTACTGGAGAATCTTGTACACATGGATCCTCCTTTGTAAAAAAATTGTAAAAATGAATATTAGTATTATTACTAATAGTCGCAGTGTTAATAATGGAACTAAACATAGACATACTACTTATGTCTGAGTGAATATTATATGCTAATAGCCGAGCTATTTTGTGTCTACAACTAATAGGTAGATACACATTACCCCGTGTCGACCTAAGTTTATCAACAAAACTGTTGACATCAAGATACACAAGTTTGTCACTATAGTGACCTACTAAGAAATCTACATGCTTATTCAGCATGTGAATATAATTGTTTTTCCTATTTGACAATTTTTCAAAATATGGGAAAGCACACAATATTATTTTACGACAATTCAACTTTAACAACTCAGTTACACTGTCCGTGATGTCTTCTTTTTTAATTTTTAAACTATTTCCTATAAATATAGTTATGTCGGTATTACTATTATAAACATTTCTAATTACTGATGCCATTATCTGTTTGTATGTTGCCCCTGGCATACAATGATTTTGATTGGGAAAACTCAGGTTATTACTAACTAATTTACCTACACCTCTTCCTATACTATCTGAGAACATTACTGAACAAGAACAATTATGACTATCATATATCTCTGGCTGTACCACTTGTAAATAATCTATTTCTTGGTTGAGTACACAGTCCTGAGATAAATTCTCAGCCTGGGATGGGTCCTCCATTACCTCAGGCAAGATAGTATCATGGTTGTTAACTGACTGACAGCTGCATTGACACATTACTAACTCATTTGCTGCAAGAATGTGTTCCCTAATTTGGTTCTGAGAACTCACATACCTACTGGAAAGGGAACTAAGTGAGTTCTGAAGTACCTGTATTTCAGCCTGCAAATGCTGAGTATCAATTTCATAAATTTTAATACTGTCTTCTAATTTTATTTGATAATTATTTAACTTATTAACTAAATCAACACGCTCTTTCCTCAGTGGAATATATTTGGAAAAGTGTTTATGTTGTTTCCTAAATTGATTACATTTTTTAATTATTCTGTTCAGCTTAGCATATTTTTTTATTTTCTTATTGCTAACTGTATAATTATGTTTTAGTAGGGAATCTTCAGTCAGATCAATAGTTAATAAGGAAGGGGACATACAATTACTATTTAATAATTCATTATATAAGATGTTCGTTTCTTTTACCTGAGTACATTCTTTTTCTTTCTGTAACTTTAATATACAACTATTGGCATGAATTAACTCATCTTCTAGGTCCCTAATTTTATTTAAAGCCTCCTCATATAAGTTACTACAATTATTGAAACCATCCGTGACCACCTTCAGTTGATCCCGTTCATCAACAACGTCCAAGTATTGCTGATGTAGGACTACTAGCTCCCGCTTTAAGCTTGAGATTGTGCCATTAACCTTATCAACTTCCATCTCACTCTCTTCTCTCTCCTGTAACAGTTGTTGGACTTGGAGGTTTGATTATTTAAGCTCTTGGAGGGCCGTTCTCAATTTTAGCTCCATATCCTGAGCGGTAGCCTTACGGGTCATCACAGGCATGGTTTCAGGATAAGTCACCGAAAATTAGAAGTAAAGAAACGGTGAGAACTAATAGAATAAACTAATTAAGAAAAGTTAGCGATGAAAGGGGGAGAAATAGGGAAAAAGTTCAATTATGAAATGAAATGAGGTAGGCTACTATATTAGCTTTAAAAGATTAACTATATATTCAATGTATCTAATTGAATATTGAATTGAACTAATTGTTTTGTCGTAAGGTACCTATTACTTTTCCATAAGTGGGTAGGTAGCTTTGAAAAGATAAGAATAAAAAAACTTAGTTTATTAACATATTACTATAAGACAAAAATGCACAGCAATGATCATAAACGTTATATTCATGAATTAATATTTAAAAGACCGATATAAACAATAGACTTATGGAATTAATCTCAGTTTTTTTTTTATTTATTATACCGGTTGTCAACAAAGCGATCTAAAACCAGTACGGGGTAATAAATCAGCAAAAAGATATACTGGAAATTGGCATAGATGTGTTACAGATTTAAAGTGACGATTGTGTGCTGTTATTTAATAAAAGTAAACAATACTTCCCCTGAATTATCCGTAAAATCCGCAGTTAGAACGTCAGCTGTTGATTTTAGGTTACCGGTAACTTTTATTTTCGAAAACTTAATTAATGATCAAGGAAACAATTTTCCTATGTATTTACGCATTTATTATACGTTTGCACAAATAGTTACACCTTAATCTAACTTATTTACTAATTAAACATCAAGTTGCTGATTTGACCATTATAGTAGGGGTAAACGCCGTGACGTCAGATGTTGTTTTAATGGCGGCACGTGGACAGAGTCGTTTTGTAGAGTGGGGATTGTGCCGAGATCACTTTTGCTCGGAACTCCAACCAAGTCACTCCTTCAGAACGAAACTGTCGGTTTGCCCATTTTGTGGAGATTATTTGTTAGTGTTATTTAATGTAAATTTGTGTTAAATAATAAACTGTGATTTTTGTGTACCGAAACTATTATTTTAACATTTCATCATGAACCTGGTACCACCGAACCCTAATGACAACGGCGCTATCGCTCAGCCATCGCTTACGCCGTCATATATATATTAATTATATTTGTTAATAATAAAAAAAAATATTATTATAACTTAAAAAAATAAAATTTTATTACAATTCCTTCACTAATTAATCGAAAGGAACTTCGTTCCATCCGGGTGTCCCTTGACACCTCTCAAGTTTTTATTTTCCTTTTCTGTAACACTGCTGGCACTGCTGGGCAAAGGGCTCCCCAATCATTTCCAATTCTCCCGGTGTTTTGCCTTATCTGGCCAATCAGTCAGGAACGAGTCCAAATCGACCCGACCCCGATCTCGATCGATCGATCGAGTCGGGCCGCATTTTGTAAAATTACTCTTGGTTGTTGAGATAATATAATTGTAAGTCCAATCTTATTAAGCTAATAACTATAACTACACTATTGTATTAGGTAAGCCTGTGATGATAGTGGTATGTGTTTTAAATAAATAAATAAATAAAAAAACTTGAGAGGTGTCAAGGGTCACCCGGATGGAACGAAGTTCCTTTCGATTAATTAGTGAAGGAATTGTAATAAAATTTTATTTTTTTTAAGTTATAATATAATATAAATATTTTTTTTTTATTATTAACAAATATAATTAATATATATATTAAAAAATATATGAAAATATCTGGCTTGCTTTCTATAAGAGAGAGAGAGAGACAGACAGAGAAACATGCGACGCCGCACAGCTTACAATAGCTTACTATAGCAAAAAGTGTCGTGACAACTTTTCGTAAGAATTTTTTCCGTCTAGCCCCCTTTCACAACGCGCGATAAGGAACTTCGTTCCAATAATCATCATGTGAATTTAATACGAATGCCCCGGAAAGCACGTTAAGCTGTAGGTCCCGGTTGACGATCGTCATTTTTCAGTCGTTACCGGTGGCATGAAACCCAAATATCTAAGTTATGGGTCTATCATTATACTCGTATATGTTAGTCTGTAAGGTATATATAGCTATGGGCGAAGTTGCCTGAAAATAAAATGAATGTTATCTATACTAATTACATTAGTTTTTAACCGACTTCAAAAAAAGGAGGAGGTTCTCAATTCGGTTGTATGTTTTTTTTTTTTGTTTTTTTTTGTTTGTTACCTCATATCTTCGTCATTTATGAACCGATTTGAAAAATTCTTTTATCTAAATGGATCTATTTCCCGATTGGTCCCATAGAAATTTCATCGAAATCGGTTCAGCAGTTTGGTTTTGAAATCAAAATAGCTGGAAAAAATATGTCATCCAAGTAAAAGAAATTGCGAAATTGATACTTGACTAGGATTTGTGTGTGATGCGATAACTAAAACGGGTAAAATAAAAACTTTTTTGAAAAAAAAAAAACCGACTTCCAAAAAAAACACTAAAAAAGTGGAAAATAACTTTACTTTCGGATGTCGGTGCCAAAAAAGTCAATGAAACAAACCATAGTCACCTATTTCCGAAAGTAAAGTTATTTTGGAAGTCGGTTTTTTTGCAAAAAACTTTTTAAGTATAGTATATGCGAAACCTGAAACACGTGTCTAGTATTTTTATTAAAAAATCTTGTACAATGTTTGAAAACTGTATCATGAAAAATCACAAAGTTATAAGCTTGTTATGTTACCTGGTTGTCCGTACAAAACCATGCTCACCACGCGGCGCCCCGGTGTGCGCCCGCGCCTAATGCCCGTGTTGTGCGCGTATGATTGCGGATAGGTACTAAGTGTCGCTCGGTGTCCAACTCGTAACCTTTTTTAAATATTTTTGGGACAAAATATAACTTGATATAAAAATTATTGGAATCGATTCAGTTACTTATTCTGAACAAACTATATTCAGGTTTCGCAAATACTAAAAATAATGTTATATACTAATATTATAAAGCTGAACAGTTTGTTTGGTTGAACGCGCTAATCTCAGAAACTACTGGTTCGAATTGAAAAAATATTTTAGTGATGGATAGTCCATTTATCGAGGAAGGCTATAGGCTACCGTCACGCTGCGACTAATAGGAGCGAAGCATCAAACAAAAATGTAACGCAGACGAAGTTGCGCGAGTCAGTTAGTGTTTTAATATGGGATTAGTGTGAAGTATCACTGAATCAATAAGAGTTTGCGTATTGGCTCATTATCGCAGAACTAAGTCTACAAAGAAATATGCTAGGGAAATAAAGAAAGAAAGAAAAAGTATTTATTAGTCTCGCACTGGACAAAGCAAAGTGGTATTTTGACAATAAAACGAACATTAAAAAAAAAAGAAAACTTAAAAACAGATTAAAATAAAACTAACTAAACTGGTCCTGTACGAGGCCAAAAGGCACCTATCTCAGCATGGTGCTGTAACATTAAAAAAGTCACAGCGCTGGTATTCTGATAGGGCCCAAAGTGATGCCACGGTCATTTAATAATAATAATAAATACAGCAGTCATTGTGCCGATCACAGATATAATAAATACAGGAGATATGATTTGTAAACAAATGTATTCGTGTTCAGATGTCGCCGTGTTCTCCCCACTTAATTCACTAACACAAAAGCAAAAACTATAAGAACGGCACACGAGCTCATATTTCTCCCGCACACAAAGAAACTTACAGCAACACTAATAAACTCACTAATAGAACACAGGCATACATGGGGCGGGGCTTCTACCTGTAGCTACGGACTCAGAATAAACACACATCGCAACTAGTGATGTGAAGAGGTAATCGTAGAAAAAATAGTATCGATGAAATTCAGTTACCTTTAATCTGCCCTTTTTATATATAAAAATACAGTACTATTTTTGCACCTGAATTCGAGGTGTTGGTATGTAGTCTTTCTTCAATGGTTGAAAGCACTTAGGCTCAAAGTGAGACGAACATATCATGTTATTTTTGTGGGAAACCAGTTTGGACCTTTTCCTGTCGCATTTATCCACTTTTCTTTTATTTTTGGATACTTCGGATAGCTAAAATAAAACCAAGGTGTGAATTGTGATGATGATATCAATGATACATGTGTAAGAGTACCGCAATAAATTAAAAACCCATACTTGATTCAATAAAAGATAAGTCGAGTAATCAAAAAATAGTAAAGAATTGTATTTTTCAGTAATTAATTATATAAATTTTATCATTAAGTACCTCACATTAGTAAACAACAGCTATAAAGTTCCATGTAACAAAAATAGTCTAATTTTTTAACCTTGTGTAATCATTCGTACTAAGGGATCGTATAAAATATCGACAACCACAAAAGTGACATCACCTCTCTAATTATCTACCTAAAACACACCCGCTTCACGAAACTATCGTGTGAGTGAGAGTATCAGTAAAACGCTTATCCATTGCACTATTAGACCAGCCGATTCATTGATCGATGTGTATTAAGCAAACAATGGTTGTTGTTCCTAATGAAAATAATTGCTTTTGGTACTTTATCGTGTTTCTAGTATCACGAAGTAATGTTTTAATGAATTTAATAAGAAAAACAATCATATTTTAGTACTAACGTGTGAAATGAGATGCCATCTTTCGTATAATTCACAATAGAGGTGTTATTTTTGCAAACAACCACTGTACAAAGCGGCATTTTGTAAAAAATCACAAGCAGTGAAGACGTCGCAAGTTGACATTCGACTAATGGCCGAAACTGGCAACAAGCCTCTTTGCGGCTAGATGCGTTCGCAAGCGCCACGCCTCCTTGCCATATCTCCTGTATTTATTATATCTGTGGTGCTGATAGTCGTATCAGCCAATGGTTTAATAGCCAAGAGCCTCGACCAACATCTGAAGAGGCTCTCGCTTGGCGGCTGGATCAAGGGCTTGATTCAGAAAGCAGTACTTCTGGACACGGCACGTATTGTTAGGAGGTTCCTCTCTCAAGAGCCTTGACCACCGGTAGCTCGGACCCTGTTCCCGGTGCTGGTGGGCTACTATTTTATATATTTTTAAATGTTTTTTTTTGTACTGATTTTGTATAGGAATATTTAAAAATGTAAAAATATGTAAGAAAAATAAATAAAGGAAATAATAAATAGGTGTAAGTGTATAAACGAATAAATACATAACGTATAATAAGTGTGTAAAGCACAAAAATGCTGAAATTATGATGTTTTGAATTTAACATTACCTGAGCCAGTCGAGTGCGCCAGCGAGTCCCTTCCTTCCATCCGTGACCTTCCACACAACAAGATAGAGTGATCTTCGCGACAAGAAGTACTGATGAGTTGCGTAGTACCTGTGAACAAAAATAAATTATTTTATTAGACATAGTCCGACTGTCTTTCGCGGCTAAATAAAAACAGCCGCTCAGGTCGATGTTTAGGTTAAGCCGTGCTTGCCTAGGTTGTCCGTGGATGGGTGGACCACCTGTTACATACCGAGTTTCCTCCGTGCCTCATAAATCACGTTAAGCCGTTGGTCCTGGCTGCCATTTGTAGATCTGTCGTTAAAGGTAGTCAGTGGCCCGAAAGTCTGACAACCAGTCTTACCAAGGGATATCGTATGACCCAGTACCAACTGGGTTGTGGAGGTCAGATAGGCAGTCGCTCTATGTAAAATACTGGTATTCAGCTGCATCCGGTTAGACTGGAAGCCGACCCCAACATAGTTGGGACTAGGCTAGGCAGATGATGAGTCCAACTGCTTTATAACGGTGACGGGTGTTATGTCTGGTGGGCTACTGCCCGACAATATTTGTCGGCTTTTCCTATTTACTCTTAAGTCGCGGATAACTTTAATAGCGCGATTCAGACTTTTGATGTTAATTATTCCTTTGTGGCCAATGTCCATGTTTGACAGAAAACCTAATAAATAAAATAAACGTATGTCAGAACGGAATAGAGAGAAACGTAGGGTTTCTCATCGAGAAGTCTCGAAGCGGGAATTCCCGGGAAATTTGGCCTTAGTCGAGACGGAAAAAAAAGGGTTGAGTACCCGGGAAGTCGGGAAATTAATCTTATTATAATAGAACCGAATTTGTCAGAGCTGCTATTAACATAAAATTGTTGCTCTAATTTGTAATATTATTGTATGTAACGGAGATGATTATCAAAAGACTGTGATTTAAATGTCGTTAGTTATTATTACAAAAGTTTTATAGAGGTATTTTTCATAAACATCATTATTTATTTTAATAAAACATTTTGACTTTTACATTAGTTATATCAAAGTGATCATATTTGTCAGTAACAGATAATTATAAAAAAAAAGTGTGTGATTGATATTTTGTTAACTTTGAAAATTTTACTTACATTTTATTCTAGTTTTAAAACTCTGTGATTATAAAGGAAATTAAGAAGGCATATTTTTTAGTTAATTGACGAAGACTGATTAAAATGGACATATTGTTGAAAACTTTTTCATACATTTTTGTTGAGGTAAATCAAATTCCCGACTTCTCGGGAATTCCCGGGAAATGGTGCTCGAGAAGTCTTGGTATCCGGGAACAAAAAAAAGTCGGGAAATGAGAAACCCTAGAGAAGCGTAATCGGCGTCAAGAGAAAAGATAAAATACAATTAGACAAAATAAAAAAATACAACTAAATTTAAGGACGCATGCAAAACTTTAAAATGGAGATGGACAGGACATATGCTAAGGGAGTCAAAGGAGAACTGGACAAAACTAATAACAGTGTGGTATCCCAGAAACGGAAAAAGAAGTCAAGGTCGTCAAACAAAGCGATGGGAAGATGACCTCAAAAAAATAGCTGGCCCAGAGTGGATGAGAACAGCGAGAGACAGACAGAAATGGAAAACTTTAAAGGTGGCCTTTGTCGAAGGACAAGCTGTTGATTAAAAGCGATCGTCTAAGATAAATAAATGTGTGTCTTGTAAACAGTACTCTACTCTAAACGTTGTAAACAGTAATAAAGGATATATATACATATATGCCGTGTCGACGGCGCGTTCGTGTTCCACGCGCGCCTCAAAGAGATGTCAGCATAGGGAAGGGGCCCGCAAGGGCCGATGCCTGCCGGGTGCTGCGGGTTGTTCGAAAGAGATACCGCGGCCCCGGAACACAAAGGGCGATGAAGGAACATGGGTGGGTTTTAGTCAGTAAAAGTCTGACACTCCCTCCCGCTCAGCCCAGAGCGGGAGAAGTCATTTGATGATTTCCCATCCGGAAAAAAAAGGATATATATATATATATTTTTATTCTTTTGTGGCATAGATGGCGCTGTAGTACTTTTTGCAGTGCCGCTACAACTATTATGATACTACTCACTCCTGCTGCCCCCCAAAGTCCCAGGTGCGGAAGGTGATGGGTCCCCGCGTGGAGCGATGCTTCTCGTACACCCAGGTGCCGATGTCCACGCCAACCGTTGATACGTTGCCGCGTCGGGAGGATTTGTTACCCATGCGTTTTGCCCAGTGCTGAAAAGCCGAAGATTATTTTTTTGAACCATTCTTTCTTGTTGTGTGGTTAGTGCCTAACCTGGTGTCAGAGTTTTTATGCCGCCCATGGGACTCTGACTTGGCTTTACATGTCGTCGAGAAATATCTCTCAAGCATGCTGGTTTCCTCACGATGTTTTCCTTCACCGAAGCAAGTGATAATTATACAATACGCATATGAATCCGAAAAATCAGAGGTGTGTGTCTTGGGTTCGAACTCGAGACCTATGACTTGGGAGTTACAGCTAGGCTATCACTGTTTTTGGGACCATTAAAGAAGGCGTTTAAATTAGGTTTCATTTTAAGTATTGGATTATAACAATTGCGTTGATATAGCGGTCGGGCAGATCAGTTGGTAAATACATGATACGTCTTATTTTCTGGTACAGCCGAAATGAAAGCGATTATCGATCAAAACCCATAATATGGAATGACAGATAGGTATTTTTTTTTTATCCAAAAATATAATCGACTTCCAAAAAAAAAAACACAAAAATAATGAAAAATAACTTTACTTTCGGAAGTCGGTGACTATTGTTTGTTTCATTGACGTTTTTGCCACCGACTTCCGAAAGTAAAGTTTTTTTCCATTACTTTTTTTTTTTGGAAGTCGGTTATTTTTTGCAAAATAGTTTTTATTTTACCCTTTTTAATTATCGCAACAAACACAAAGCCTTGTGAAGTATCAATTTCGCAATTTCTTTTACTTGGATAACGTATTCTTATTAGATATTTTGATTGAAAAACCAAACTACTCAACCTATTTTGATAAAACTTAAATGGGATACCAATCGGGAAGTATATCCTTTCTGACAAAAAAATAATTTTTCAATCCGTTCATAAATGACGAAGATATTAGGTAACAAACACAAAAAAGTACAACCGAATTGAGAACCTCCTCCTTTTTTTGAAGTCTGTTAAAAAACGTAAGAAAATGTGAATTTCGCGCGCTACCCTTAACTAGTTATTGAATTATCTGCCCCCCCCCCCCCCTTCTTTTAGAGCAAAGGTCTCTTTTTCTATTTTCCATTCGTCTTTTAACTACCTTTCACACAAAAAGGCAATCGAATTGGCATATCAGTTGAGGAGCTACGATTCCATAGCATTATCTGCCTATACCTTACTTACCGAATTGAGAACCTCCTCCTTTTTTTGAAGTCGGTTAAAAAAACCTTATCCAGTATCTGTCATGAGCTAGGTCGCGTAAATTCTCATTTAAAATGGTGGCATTTGTTAACGAATTACTAACGTAGATGGTCTTTTACAACAAGGTAATAAGAATTAGGATCCTGAAGAAAACCATTAAAGGTCAAATTTTGTTTTAATCTTAGCCTTTGTGCGACTATACTTGAAGTTACTTACCTACTTACTTTATGTTGATGGATGGAGAGGGAGAGGAAGGCCAAAGAAAAGACGGATGGATTGTGTGAGGAATGATATGAAAGAGAAAAGAGTAAATGACGCCGTGACGTCTGACAGGGGAGAGTGGAAGACGAAAACGTGTTGCGCCGACCCCGAGTAGAATGGGATAAGCGCAGGAAGGAGATGAAGATGACATAAAATTACTTACCTCGGTAGGTTTTCTCCGATGCTGTATAGCAGATTCTTGTCTAAGGGACTCTAGCAAACTTGTCTTGCCTATCCCCTGAAAATATAAAACAAAACTATTGCTTACTAAACCGGTAAAACTACAAAAATAAAAACAGAGTACTGAATATCACTACATAGTATAAAACAAAGTCGCTTCCCGCAGTCTGTCTGTCCCTATGTATGCATAGCTATTTAAAACTGCGCAAAGGATTTTGATGCGGTTTTTTTATATAGATAGAGTGATTCAAGAGGAAGGTTTATATGAATAATAGCATTGCAACCGTGCGAAGCCGGGGCGGCTCGCTAGTTATAATTATAAATAGAGATAATTAGCCTAAAATAAGTGAATAAATATATTTTTTGTGTGAATGAAAAGAATATTAATTTTGCACGAAATTAAACCAATTTATTGTTATGTTAAAACAATTTGTACTACACATCTCCTACAAAAAGTATACGCTTCGAAAATTATCGTCAATCTTTGGAAGTACCAACGCGCGACGTTGAGATGTAATATTATTTATAGTTAATTAAAACTGTATTACACCAATTACAATAATTAACATAGAAACAGAAAGCAAAACAAAAGTACAACATATAGTTGACAACATTCAGTGGTTTTAATATTGACATGGCGTGACGTGAAAAAGTGTTTTTTAAAACCAATTTACAGAAATAAATATGATTTTTGAACAGTTACATCTATGTATAGCCTCTAAGTTCTGGATAACTAACTAAATGGTTAAAAAAGCCTGTATGCCCCAACAAACTTAAACAGTGGCAGGTTTGACCGAAGAAGATAACCCGACACAGAGAAAATACTGAACCTTTAACATCCAAACGCACAATGACAGGTTCACTACTACAAAGCGCGGTGGGACAAAACTTAGAAGTTTTCTCTCTCTGGCAGGTGACTCAAGGGCGCGACGGACGTGCTACTTCGGAAACACGAAGATTACCGAAGTGCGTACATTTTCTGGTTTAACAGTACTTATTTAATAGTTTAAGCTATTATCCTGACGCAACGCAACGCCGGATGGGGAGACGCCCTCGAAGGACGTAAGTAAAGGTCAGGTGCGTAGTAATCGCAACCGACGTGCGTGTATGACCAGATGTATGAACGTGGACGAGGCAAAAGGAGTATGTAGAGATCTCTGCAAGTGGCGTTCTGTGGTTTCCTACCCTCATGGGATAAAGGCCGTGAGTACATAATCATTTATTTGCAATAAGTATTAGTACATATTGGTCTTCGAGGTTCGTAATACATCAGATATAGATGACATGCAAAGTTTTACAATATACATACGTATTTGTATGTTTTATATGATATTTAAATTCATTGATAGAATAAGATCCCGAAAAAAAAACCGCTGTCCTTACATTTTGACGAGTTATGCGAACATAATTGTAAGGAACAGCAGATTTTTTTTTAGATTCTGGGTTGTTCCCATCGTAAAAGTTGTTCATAATGATGAGTACAGTGACCCCTTAAGAGATTTAGTGTATGAACAGATAGACCTTATATGTCACCATCATTCTCCTGCCCTTATCCCAAGTTATTTGGGGTCGGCGCAGCATGTTTTCTTCTTCCATACTTCTCTATTACTCGTCACCACAGCAGTCACCTCCTTTCTAGCCATATCATCCTTCACACAGTCCATCCATCGTTTCTTTGGTCTTCCTCTACTCTTATACCCATCCACATTCATACTCAAAACTTTCCTCACGATATTTTCCTCATTCCTCCGCATCACATGTCCATACCACGACAATCGATTACCACACAACTTTTCAGTCACCGGCGCCACTTTCAGACTTCCTCTTATGTACTCAATTCTTATTTTATCCATTCGCGTAACACCACCAATCCCCTTAGCATTCTCCTCTCAGCCGCATGCAAATGCCATTCATTTATCCCCTTTGTGGCCCAACATTCTTCAGTTTATATGTATACAGGGTGGCACCGACAATACGACAATAAATTAAACTACGTATACCTCATGACGTTCCCAGTCTGCGTACAAAATTTCATTCGAATATATCCAGTGGTTTAGTCATATGACATTATTTTTCTTAATCGGAATTTTCTACATGATGTAGATTAACAGGCTAGCACTGACAGGTTAACGATCCCCGCATCGGTATAAACACTAAACACATGTTGCCAACTAGCTATTTCAAAAACCTTTGCTAAATTCGTTCCTTAAACGTTATTTCCAGATGCGAATTAGTGCAAAATATACCTAAGGTTAGTAAACCAATATTTATAAATGGTGTTGTATTTTGTTAACACTATTATGCTATTTTTTTTTTTTGTTTTTTTTTTAATAGGTTAAAAATATTCATATGAACTAGTATTACCAGTGTTTTCATTTATTGTCGTATTGTCGGCGCCAACCTGTATGTATGCATTATGCTCACCTGCAACCCAACCAGCATCAGCTTCATCCTAGTATACGGCCTTGCCTCTTGCAGCACCGACTTGAGGTAACCCACGATATCCATGCTCTTGTAGCGACCGCACTGCAGCATGGAGCGCAGAGGCTCCTGTAGGCAGCAGCCGACGGTGTTCAGGTTCCACAGACGGGATAGGAGCCCCATTTGTGGTGGCAGTGAGGTAATTTCTGGCGAAGGAAGGCAGAAAAGTTGAAATATTTATACAAGGTGTAGTTTTACATCCTCGTCAAATTCAAGGAGGTAACTATGCTAATGATTCTCGTCCCGAACCAATAATAAACTGGGTGGGTAATTTTTTTCATAATATCGGAAAGCGGCAACCACAGTACTTTCACAAGCTATTATGACCTGTGACTGGGACTGTAGCTTAGTAATTTTTTTGTGTTTTGACATTCAAAAGTGCCTGTAATGGTCTAATTGAAATAAATGCTTTGAGTTTGGTAAGTGTACACCACCAGTATTAAAACGCGGCCCGTCTAATACTAGCCCTATAACCGCGCTTTCACACACACAAACAAACGTAGACGTTTATTCGATAAGCGGGTGATTTTCCTCTTTTGAAAAGGGCTTCATTCTGAAATAGTGTCAAATAAAAACAACAAAAAAGCAACGTTTATTACTATTGACCAGGTACCATAATTTATATTGATGATTTATGTCTTCTATGACAACCTCCTGAATTTTGACGAGAATGCAAAACTTCACCTTGTATAAATATATAAAGGGTCTAAAGTTAGAGTGTTGACTATGGAGCTAAAAAGTCCCGGTTTATTTCAATAGTTTTATTTTATCTAATTGTTTTAATTCAAATGAAATATGCCCTGTCATATTTAACATTTGTTTGTATTCGAATATTCAGCAGAAAAAATTGAATACGTGGTCCGTAACGAGCTGGATAACGTATAATATAAAGAAGATCAGCGGATATAATCAAGGAATTAAGGATTTATTATCCACGTGTCGTGGAGGTTATTTGCCGGTGAATTGGATTGATTTCAAGCAAGCTATTAGCGGTGTACTGCGTTTATATTTAACTAATATCGTTACCCAACACTCAGGTAGTATAAGTAAATATTAATAAAAAGGTCAGTGAAATTTATTGTATTACCTATTGTATTGTGTTAGATGAAAATCATTAGGTACTTGTTGCATTGTGATTAGTATTTTATTCAACAGCAAAATTAAGTTTTAAATCATACTGATTACAGTATAGTTAGCTAGTTAGCTACATCAATTAAACTTAAGTTAGATATAAGCTGTAACTAATTCACGTAATTATCTACTTAAAAATGGTTGTTAGGTAATTGTTAGCAGGTATCTTAACATAATACTTATAAGTCGAGTATTGATATTAGTGCAAGTCATTGTTATAAAACAGTAAAGTCATTAATACTTATTACTTAGAATCATTTATGTATTCAATAAAGATTAGTGTTTAGTTGTGCCTTATTACTAAGTTAGCGATAAAGTTTTACAAACGAAAATATTGTACTTGAATGTTATGTATGGTGGGTACACTGGCTAGTTATCTTATTAGGTTTATGTTGTTTGCAATAGCATTCAGGTAGTTTACACAGTTTTAGGCGTATGATAAGGATAATAAGTATTGTTCTGTTTTTATAATTTGCATTCCTGTATCAATTTCAGGTCGACAACACTCATCTCCCAGCATGTCCGAGGAAAGGGATTTAGTTAAAAAGCGAGGTAGCTTCAAGGGTCGTTTGACTGCGTTCGTCAACTTTCTGGACTCAATTAAGGACAAAGAGTTATCAAACTGTGATGTGTCTGAATTGCAGTTGCGCATGGGCAAGATGGAGTCGTTGTACGAGCAGTATGATGAGGTACAGTTACGTCTGGAATGCATTGTAGATGATCTCAAATTACAATACTCTGAGCGTTCTGAATTCGAGTCTCTTTATTATAAATCCTTGTCCAGAGCACAAATTATTCTGAGTGAATTTAATAAGGATAATAAATCGATGGAAAGCTGTAAAAGTACACCTGCTAGCATGCACAAGCCGGTTAGGTTGCCAACGATTCAGTTACCAAAGTTTGGCGGATTATATTCGAATTGGCTCGAATTTCGCGACACCTTTACTAGTCTGATTCATTGTAACGATGACATTGACGAAATAAATAAGTTCCATTACTTGAGAGCATCTCTTGAGGGGACTGCTGCAGTAGTAATTAAATCTATTGAGTTTTCTTCGAGGAATTACTCTGTGGCATGGAGGCTATTATGTGATCGGTTTGACAACAAACGATTATTGGTGCAAAATCATGTATCCGCATTGTTCAATATCGAACCTATCTCAAAGGAATCTTCAGTTGCAATAAAAAGTTTAATCGATTACTTAAATAAAGATTTGCGTGCATTGGAGTCGTTAGGGGAACCTGTTAAAAACTGGGACACACTTTTAATTGAATTTGTTACTCGCAAGCTTGATCAAAAGACGTATCGTGAGTGGGAGGAGTACAAAGGTAGGATCGACAAAGATAGCACGATCACACTGGACGCCTTGATGCAGTTCCTACGTAATCGAGCCAATCTCATCGAGACCTTAGAACTAAGTCGTAATCATTCCCAAACATCAGGTAAATCAGGCCCTAAGATCAAATCTATGGTAGCAACACAATCTCCAAACAGTTCTGTCACTGAATTAACTCCTAAGGTATGTCCTAAATGTAATAACAATGATCACACTTTGAATAATTGTTCACAGTTTCTCGCATTAAGCAATGACGATCGTCTCAAATTACTACCCAGTTATAAAGTCTGTTTCGACTGTTTTCGTTCCGGTCACTACGCTAACAAATGTAAAAAACCAGGTTGCAAACTATGCAAACGTAGCCATAACACACTAATTCACATAGATTCTAAAACCACTATCGCGAATACACTTCGTGATAGCAACAACTTGTCTGCATCGTCTTCTTTACCGTCGACTAGCACTGATACAAGTACCGTAGCCTTGTCAGCTAACATTGCATGTCGTGGTCATAAGCAGCAAGATGTGCTGTTATCAACCGCCCTGGTCAAACTGCGGGACCAAAATGGTTGTGTTCATCTCGCTCGCGCGGTTCTTGACAGCGGTAGCACCTCGTCATTCATAACGGACAGGTTGTGTAAACAACTCAGTTTAATAACTAGCCAAGTCAGTAAATCGATTCTTGGCATCAACAACGTCACTTCGCACGTAGGCAAAACATGTCGTGTTAAAATGACATCATTAGATGATAGTTTTGTTTTCGAACTTAATTGTTTTGTTCTACCTTACATTACAAGTAACGTTCCGTGCCGTGAAATAAACATATCTGATTTCGAAATACCGTCTAATATTATTTTAGCTGATCCTACTTTTTATAAGCCCGCTCATGTTGATTTATTAATCGGCGCTGACCTCTTTTGGGAATTGTTAGGATCGCAAAGACTAGATTTAGGTACCGGAAAACCAGTATTATGTGAAACCCATTTAGGATGGATAGTTTCCGGCCCAATTACTCAAAATTATATTTCATTGCTGTCGAATAATGTAAATTGTAATTTTACTAAATTGATTTCCGATAGCGATGATAGTGACTGGGAAAGGCTTAGAACAGAATTGACAAGGTTCTGGCAATTAGAGGAGGTGAGTGCGAAATCTTCTGATTCTTACATGCCAGAAGAAAAAATGAGTGAAGATCATTTCGTTAAAAATACGACACGTTTGGGTGATGGTCGCTTTTGTGTTCGCATACCCCTTAAGAAAGATCCTTCAGTTCTGGGAAATTCTTTTAAGAAAGCTGCACATTGTTTACAGTCTTTAGAGCGTAGATTAAAAGTTAAGCTAGACTTTAGTAGAATGTATCATGACTTTTTGTTAGAATACGAGTCACTTGGTCATATGACAAAAATTAAAAACCCTAATTTGTGTACCGGTTATTTTATTCCCCATCACGGAATATTACGTGAGTCGAGTAGCACGACCAAACTTCGTGTTGTATTCAACGCAAGTTGTCCTACTCCGACGGGAGTGTCCTTTAATGACCTACAGATGGTCGGACCCACTGTACAGGACGATCTATTGTCTATACTTCTTCGTTTCAGATTTCACAAGTATGTCTTATCTGCAGATGTGGAGAAGATGTATAGACAAATAGTAGTCCACCCGTCGGATAGGTATTTGCAGCAGATTGTTTGGCGTGACAATGTTTGTGAGCCGATTAGTGTTTATGAATTAAACACCATCACGTACGGTACGGCTAGTGCACCGTTCCTCGCGACTCGATGCCTTAAACAAGTAGGACTCAATTGTAGGAACCCTAAAATATCCGAAATTATCAGACATGACTTTTACGTCGACGACTTACTGACAGGAGGGGATGACTTAGACGAGGCATCATTAATTCGCACTGAAGTTACAAAGGCGCTTGCGTCGGCATGTATGCCATTGAGAAAATGGAAGTCAAATGAACCTCAACTAGTGTCGGATTGTGTTCCTGCGTCAGGCAACTTGCCGGCGTCATTAGACTTAAAAGTTGGACCTAATGAGCCAGACAGATTGCTTGGTCTTGGATGGTATGTCAGTACTGATGATTTAGGGTTCCCTATTAGTATAACTAAGTCCTCAACTGAGCACACTAAGCGTGATTTACTATCCGTGATTGCACGAATTTTCGACCCCTTAGGCCTTTTGGGTCCTATTGTTATCACCATGAAGGTATTGCTACAGAAAGTATGGTTAGACAAATTATCATGGGATCAACCATTACCTCATGAAATTAGTAATCATTGGGATATGATAATTAAGTCTTTGCCTCTTTTGAATCATTTCCGTATTCCGCGAATTGTAGTCTGCAATTTATATACGGAGCTTGAACTCCATATTTTCACAGATGCGTCTGAGTCCGCATATGGTGCTTGCGTTTACATTCGCAGTGTTAATGATAAGGGTGAACATTCGGTTCGTTTATTGATGGCAAAGAGTCGAGTGGCTCCCTTAAAGCCAATAACAATCCCGCGGTTGGAGTTGTGTGGTGCGGTAGTCGGTTCTCGTCTCTATGAGAAAGTTATGGGCTCACTACGAGTGAAGATCAGTCGGGTCTATTGTTGGACTGATTCCACCATCGTACTGGGATGGTTACAGATGACGCCTACCAAACTTCAGCCGTTTGTACGCAACCGCGTTGCTGAAGTTTTGGATAAGGCTGGTAACTGTACATGGCGGCACGTCCCAACCGATCAAAACCCAGCAGACCTCATATCTCGTGGAGTGGATATCGGTGTTCTGCAGGGTTTGGATCTGTGGTGGCATGGACCAAAATTCTTAGGACTGCACCCGTCTGACTGGCCTTCACAAATTAAGTGTCCAGGACTGGAATCATTACCGGAAACTAGACCTAATGTAGTATTAAATGCTGTCATTAATGATTCAAAGTGTGAGGATTTCATTGATTTTAGTCGTTATTCTAATTACTCACGGCTGATACGTTCTGTTGCTTATCTATTGCGATTCATTAAGGCATGCAGAAAACATTATCCAAAGAATGATCATTTGTCACAGGATGAGTTACAAGATGCACTAGATGTTGTCATTATTCAAAGTCAGTCTCAATCATTTCCTGAGTACGAATTACTTAGAAATAAAAAAGGCTTATCTAAGAGGAGCGCCCTTCTTAAGTTCAATGTTTTTTTGGACGACCAAAATATTATGCGAGTAGGAGGACGTCTCGATAATTCAAAATTTGATTACAGTAAAAAGCACCCTATATTATTACAGTCCACTCATAATTTTACAAAATTATTATTTCATTTCGAGCATAGAAGATTGATGCATGCTGGCCCACAATTACTGCTAGCTTCCATTAGGGAATCTTACTGGCCAATAGGAGGTCGCAACTTGGCAAGGGTCTGTTATCACAAATGTGTTCTGTGTCAACGCATGAAGGGTAAGGTCGTAACTCCGTTAATGGGTAACTTACCACAAGAACGCCTTCGTCCAGGTTATCCCTTTGAGAGCACGGGCGTTGATTATGCCGGCCCTATTATGTGTGCTAATCGTCAAGGTCGTGGATGCAGGCTGGTAAAGGTGTATGTCGCAATTTTCATTTGTTTTACAACCAAGGCCATCCATTTGGAGCTCGTTGGCGACTTAACTAGCAATAGTTACTTGCTGGCTTTGTATCGATTTATTTCTCGGAGAGGTAAACCCGCAGATATCTTCTCGGATAACGGTACCTCATTTGTCGGTGCGTACAACGACCTTTCCAAATTTTTAAAATCAAATGCTTCGTCCTTGGGTGAAAGTGCGGCGAACGATGGAATAAGGTTCCACTTTATACCCGCATATACCCCGCATTTCGGTGGGCTCTGGGAGGCGGGTGTCAAGTCAACCAAATACCACCTTCAAAGAGTGTTGGGAAATTGTAATTTGACCTTCGAGGAGCTTTACACCACGCTAGCTAAGATTGAAGCCATTCTGAACTCTCGTCCACTGACGCCGTTGTCTTCAGATCCTGCAGATTATACTCCGCTTACGCCAGGACATTTTCTTATTGGGCGGTCTCTTACTTCCTTACCGCAACCTGACTACCAGGATTACTCTGCCAACCATCTGTCTCGCTTCCAACGAATTGAGCAACTCCGCCAACATTTCTGGAGCCGATGGAGTAAGGAATATGTGGCAGAATTACAAGTACGTTCCAAATGGCGTGCCTGCAAGGATGGTCTAAAACTGAACTCCTTAGTGGTAATTAAAGAGGATTGTCTTCCTCCTCTGAAGTGGAGACTCGGACGAATTGTGGCTGTTCACCCGGGAACGGATGGCATCGCTCGTGTAGCTGACATCCAGACTTCCACTGGAGTCGTTCGGCGGGCATTCAACAGAATCTGCCCATTGCCTGTGTCTTCTGAATCTGGTTGAAACCGTTGCTTTCAACGCCCGGGGGCATGTTGGAGCGCCTGATCAACACAGCATAGCAGCAACTCGCGCAGTTATTCATTAGATCTAATTATATTTTAAGGTGTGCATGTTTTTTTTTGTTCACACGTTACTTGCTGTACTTAACCCGTGTAGTTAACACCAAATATATTTATTGTTTTTAAACCAAGTATTCCTGCAGTCATTCTTCCAGTAAATCCCTTGAATCCCGTACAATACGAAATATTATTTTTTTACGTTTAATTTTCAACAAATGTCTTACCTGCTTATAAATAGATTATAAATACTCATGGTTATGAGTACCACACTTTATACACACTGTATTATTTACGGGATTCCGCAATCCAGAAAAAAATAATGGCATTTCAAGAAGCCGCTTCCATACTTTTGTACTCTTTGCCGGAAAAAACGTACTTTAGATAAATACGCATCCGAATATCCGATCCCTAATGACAACATACCTTTATTCCCGCTTATGTTGAGCACCGACAGATTCGTCAGCTCATGTATAGCAGGTGGTATTCCCCGCAGCAGGTTGCACGACACGTCCAGCATCGACAGCAAGGGGAACAGCAGACGACCCTTGAGGGAAGAGCTGGTGTTCTGGAAATTAATGGTGGGATTTAGTTCAGTGATGGTTGATGGATCACAGCAGTTTGCCCCGTTGGTCTCGATTCCCGGGTCGGAGAAAAATTGCTATTGGGTTTTCCGTTAGAAATTTGACCCAAAGGTTGACTGGTAGAAAATGCCTATGGCATTAAGTCCGCCTATGTACATTGTGCTTGAAGTGTTAACCTTTTGACCGCTTGGCTAAATATCAATTGCCGTGCCCCTAGCGCGCGGCTACAAATCGATAAAATAAATAATACCTACAACAAATAAGCATTTTCAATACTTAGAGCTACGAAGCATAATTTTAAATAATTGTTGTAAATAATATCTCTATTTTATAACGGTTTTAGTTGTACCACGCAGCTAATAGGACGAAAATAAAACGAAAAAATGCATGTTCTCTGTCGCAGAAATACGACACAAGCGGTAGGGGCACGGAAATATGTCGCATAAATGCGACACAAGCGGGCAAAAGGTTAAATAAATAAATAATAAATTTCTCAGTAGTAGGCCGGAGTTTGGAAGTCAGCGGTATGATACCCCGTGCCTCGGTGCGCACGTTAACGCGTTGGTCCTGCGCCTGATCTCCCTCCGGTCGTATCGGAGTGGCGTCCCATCGGAGTATGAGAGTGAGGGAACAGAGAGTGCACATGTGTCTGCGCACACACGCGTGCACTACAATATCTGTTCTGTTCCTTCATATGTTAGAGATCTTAACCAATCACCTACTGTTTTTAGGGTTCCGTACCTCGAAAGGAAAAAACGGAACCCTTTTAGGATCACTTTGTTGTCCATCCGTCCGTCTGTCTGTCTGTCAAGACCCTTTTTCTCAGGAACGCGTGGAGGTATCAAACTTCTAAGCCAACGCAATCAAAAGATACAGCCGTTTATGCCGCAAATTTCCGCAAATTTTCGACACTCGCAAGGGAATCAAAACCTACAGGGTACTTCCGGTGAACTCAGAATCTTGAAATTTGGCACGAAGCAACGTCTTATAGCATAGATAAAGGAAAAATTGCGAAAACCGTAAATTTCTAGTTGATTGTCGTGATGGGTAAACTTTTACTTATATACCTACAGGTTTGTGCGGCGCCCTCGGTGCGCAAGTCCGACTCGCACTTGGCCGGTTTTTTAAATACATACCCATTCATCATCTTCGTCGTTCGTTTCATCCTGCGAAGTCGCTGATAAGCCATCGTCATCCGTAGTCAGTTGGATACGCGTCAGAAGATTGTTTGACAAGATCTAGCAAGAAAATAAAAGTTTATTTAATCATCGCCAAACAGTATTATTTTATTATTCTTTATTTATTTCCTATACACATTATTATTATTACATTTTATTTATCGTTAGGGACAAAAAACAGTTACATGCTACAAAATACAGAGAGATACTTAATCTAAGATTTAAAATCAAAAATCAAAATCAAAGCATTTATTTCAAGTAGGCCAATTACAGGCACTTTTGAACTGTCGAAACAAAGACAGCAATAAAAAATGAAGCTACAGTCCCAGTCACAAGACATAATAACTGTGAAAGTACTGTAGTTGCCCATTCCAAAGCGTAGATCTCTATGGAGAAGAACGACCAAGAAACTCCATGGACACTCTTTTAAATCATAATGTTTTTACAAAAAATCTTGGATACATCATTCTTGTTGAGATGGTACATTATGTGAGAACGATGTAGCAAGACGTGCACGTTAAAAGTGTCCACAGTACAAAAAAAAAGGCAATTAAAAAAACAAAATAATTAGTTCAAATAAACCGTGGCAACTAAGAGATGACCAGTCACAACTGACAGCGCCCGTTAACAAACATGTAACCCACACCATCGTCCACGTTTTAACTAAAGGTTAAAAGAAGTGCTGAAGACAAGTGAATTTTGGTTAGTTTCGCCGCTAGCTAAATAAGCTGAGTCAACTATGGGGATAAAACTGTCAAATTGGGTCCGCATCCGGTGCTGAGTGTTTTTTACTTTCATTCAGCAGCCATGGAGTTCCTTGCTGATAATTTTGTCGTGTGATGGCGTTAAGAGTTTTGTCTGGTCTCCGATTGGTCGCTTTTCATTCAAAGTGCCTTTGACAGCTGACAGTGAAGTTTTCAGCATATAACCTCATTGCTACAGAGATCTGCATTGGTTGAGTGCGAAAGAGAGATGGAGTCATACAAGTCGAATGGCATTATCTCTTTCTCGCATCCGAACCATAATGGCTGTAACTACTGTCGGTAACCAATCTGCCGGGGCAAAAGTTTGTGTTAAGTAAGCTAATTTAGTATTAATGTCTTCTAACCTGGGACCATTTTACCTTTTTTTTACACAATGTGGAAATCCTCAATGGATGTCCTCCGCCCTGACTCGTACTGACTAAAACCACACCGGTGTTCCCTCGCACACTTGCGTCGGGGGGCAGCGGGAACTAAGTCGACTTCCGATGCCCCGGACTAGTGCCGGCCCGATTGACCTGCGGGCTTCGTCCCGGGGGGGAGTGAGGTGTAAAACTCCCCCGTAACGTCTAAAAGAGGCGCACGTGGAACCACTACGCGCCGCCGTGTCGAGGGACCTTTAAGCCTAGCCCAGGATACTATGTAACTGCACAACCATACCAGAGGCATACTCATTACCAATGACCCCTGATAATTGAGGAGCTGTTCCACTTTCCGAGGACCTCAACCAATCAATCCTTAGGTGTTTTCTGCCATCCACTTCTCCGTTGTACCTTGCATGAACAACCAACTCTCAGCAGCTTTGACCTATCAGAGCCTGCAGACCTTTTGAGAACACCTGGAACACTTACCAAAGTCCTCAGCCCCTCAAGCCGAAGGTGTCTTCTAGCAGGACAGGCAGCACTCAGCAGCTGGGACCTGACGGAGCCTCCAGACCTTGGCCTGGAGCGTACGTTGTTGTTTGTTGAGGAGTTGGGGCAGTAGCAGGCGAGAGGATCGCCTTCGGTTGAGCCGAAGTTTTCTACCTGTCAGAGAAGATATTCGGGGTCAGTCAAAATATTGGAGAGGGGCAAGACATTTGCAATGCCACTGGTGTCTGGTGTCTGTGAGCCCATTGTAACTTCACCCTGGTTATCCTAAGAGCTACATGGACATTAAGTTTTTTAACTGACATAACTAACACTATTCGTCATCATCTGCCTAGCTTTTTCCCAACTATGTCGGGGTCGGCTTCCAGTGTAACCGGATGCAGCTGAATACCAGTATTTTACATGGAGCGACTGCCTATCTGACCGCCACAACCCAGTTAGTACTGGGTAATACGATACCCCTTGGTAAGACTGGTTGTCAGACTTTCGGGCCATTGACTACCTGTAACGACTGTCAAAGATCTACAATTGACAGCCGGGATCAACGGCTTAACGTGCTTTCCGAGGCACGGAGGAAACTCGGTATGTAATGGGTGGGCACCCATCCACGGACCAACCCAGGCAAGCGCGGCTTAACCTGACGATCGACCCGAGCGGCTGTTATTGGCACTATTATTTACAAATAAAACCGGGATATTTTTAACTGTGTAAAAACCGAACAAGAAAGACGGTAGACCGATCCGTCTGCTCACAAACGCCCGCCCGCAATAACTTCAGTGTATCCGTGTGATCATGGTGCTTGCGACAGCGCCGAAATATCGGGAAATCGAAATGGACAGTAAAGTAAAAGTCAAAGTATTCATTTGTTGAACATAGGTAATATAGTACATGGTATAAAGTTTGAGTTGTATCACTATGTTTTGCCTTGCAAGGCGTACAAATTAGGCGTAAAAAAAAACTACAAACTAAATAAAACTGTTTCAAACAAATAACGTCATAAACAAGATAGAATAACAAGTGGATCGGACATCTTTTATTTTATGCTTCTATCTTCTAAAAACTCATTGATAGAGTAGTAAGCCTTTTCAATCAAGAATTTCTTAAAATGGTTTATGTTGGTCATGCTTTCTAAAGTTTTTGGTAATTTATTGTAAATCTTTGGACCCATACCGAAACAACTCTTTGAGAAAAGTGCAGTATTGTGGTTTTTTTATTTTATTTTAGTGTGCTTTGGTGACGTCTAGTATTGAGTTTTTCAAATTTAGACTGATTCTCCTTAACAAATATTGAAATTTCATAAATATAGAGGGATGGAAGCGTAAGTATTTTTAAACTAACGAAAAATGGTTTGCAACTTTCGGTGGTTTTCAACAAACATATGGCTCGAAGACATTGTTTTTGGGCTTTAAATGCCATTCCTCTGTTGGTAGAGTTGCCCCAAAATATTATGCCGTAAGTAAACATGGTAAATATCCCGTTTTATGTTTTTATATCGACATTTCTTTGTATTCAGCCAATAATGTTCCCACAACACAACATGGGTCAAAAGGCCTCGTCTGTGAGAGACAGGTTACGCTACGTATCCTGTTTCCGCATTTAGAATCAAAGAAATTCTTGATGGGAAAACCCAATAACACTTTGCCCGACCTGGGAATCAAACCCGGGACCGCATGCTGAGCAGTCGCGTCTGTAAACAAATTAATACAATTATGCTGTTTGGAAAAAGTGGAGAAATTTGGAGGAGAACTACACTCAGCGTTGGGTGGCCGAAGATGGAAGAAGAAGAGAGTTCGCCTTTCGCAGGTATGCTGGAAGAGATTTCATTAGATATAAGCATTACCTTTGTACTCTTTTCTGTTCCTTTCTTGATTTCTGTATTTAATGTGTACATAAATCTATACTAATATTATAAAGCTAAATACACTCCGGACACAGGTTGGCCGAAGCAAGGAAAACCTGTTCAGGTGGAGATTCATAGATGACTCTGCCCTGGAGTGCAAATGTGGTGTTGCCCCACAAACGATGGCACACTTGATATCGTGTCCTGCCTGTCCTGTTGTTTGCACATCACAGGAGCTGATGGACGTTACTGAAAGTGCCAAACTCGTCGCCAAATATTGGGCTGACTCAATTTAAATTATCATCAACACGCTAAGAAGAAGATTATAAAGCTGAAGAGTTTGTTTGTTTGGTTGAACGCGCTAATCTCAGGAACTACTGGTTCGAATTAAAAAAAAAAATTGTGTTGGATAGCCCATTTATCGAGTAAGGCTATAGGCTAAAACATCACGCAGCGATTAATAGGAGCGGAGCATTAATCAAAAATGTTACGCAGACGAAGTTGCGCGGGTCAGCTAGTTGTTAAATAAATAAATAAATAAGATCGGGAAATAACTTTTTACACACACATAAAAAAATCTAGACAGCTAGACGGTGTCGCGGCAGACCGGAGAGAAGATGGTGGGACGCCTTGGAAGGCTTTCTCGTTAACTGACGAGAAGAGGCGGAACAGCGAGAGAAGTAGAAGAAATGGGGGGAGGCATATGCCCAGAAGTGGGATAGTTCAGCTCAACAAAGAAAACTGCAATCGGATATTTTTATTTAAGTGGAATCATCCCCTACTTACTTGTGGTAAACTCGGCCAGCATGTGATCTCGTTGTGGCTCAGATCCAACTGCCGAAGACTTGTCGGATATGACGTAACGTACGACATCGATCTGTAGGGCAAAGATAACAAACACTAAGTATTTATTATTTGTACATGAATTTTATATTTTTAACTATTTCTTAAAAAAAATAGTTGCCCACCGGTATCGGGAACAGGGTCCAAGCTACCGGCGGTCAGGGCTCCAGAGAAAGGAACCTCCTAACAATACGAGCCGTGTCCAGGAATACCGCGCACTGAATCAAGACTTTGATCCAGCTGCCTAACGAGAGCCTCCTCAGGTATTGGTCGAGGCTCTTGGCAATTAAGCCATTGGCTGAAACGACTATCGGCACAATGATCGCTGAGTTCACATCCCACATGTCGATAACCTCGCGAGCCAATCTAAGTATTAATAAGTGTTACTATAGTAAACCATGACCTATTACGGGCCATGGTATAAAACACACTAGACTAGCATGGTCCACCATGCTCAAGATACTTGGCCAGCATGGTGAGCAAGTTACTGAGCCGAAATTGACAATATTATACATCACACTGAAACAACATGAACCATCTCGTACCAACTACTCGGCAAGCATGGTCCATTGTGGGCCATAGACTACAAGAAAATTGGCCAACAAGAGCCATACCGTACATGACATTGGACCATCATGGGCCATGGTGTACGCGACACTGGGCCAGCAGCGTCCATCGCCTATAAAATCTTACCTGAGTGAATTATACGCCATATTCAGCCTAGTGAGGTTGGGCGCCCTGCAGGCTAGCGCACAAGGCACGCAGGTGAACTGGTTGTGTGCGAGGTTGAGCGCCGAGAGCGCGGAGCCCCCGCGCGCGCAGCCCACGGACGAGCCCTCCACCACGCCGCGCCACGTGTGCGCGCGACGGGCTTCAGTCCACCTGGGGGTAGGGAGACAGTTGATATTAAGGAGAAAGAAAAAGTATTTATTACAATCACACAGGACAAGACTAAAAAATAAAACAAAATTAAATAAAAAGATTTTTTTATTATTTTTTTATTTAATTTTTAAAGAAAATTTAATAAAATAGACCAAAGAAAAATACTTACATTAAACTAAATTGGTACAAAGCTTAAAGGCATATCCGCATGGTGCTGTAACATTAAAAAAAAACCGGCCAAGTGCGAGTCGGCCTAGCACACATAGGGTTTCGTAGCAACAAACAATATGATAACAATATTTTTAGCGCTCATTCAGATGTAAAGGAGATGGCTAAATGACTGCCCCCAGCATGTATAGGAATCTCACATTAACTCGTAATATTTAAAAAAACATTCATGAATTATTTAGTGTTTAATAATTTCCTAGAACTTTCGTGAACGTTAAACATAAAAAAAGTATATTATTTCCTTTTTTGATTTACATGACAGGGTCAAGGGGAAATAACACTAACCGCAAGCTAGGGAGGGGTCTTATCACTTTTGCAGAATGTCAAATGAAACTGTAGGTACTTAAATCGATTTTTGATAACAGGTTTTTCTGAAACTAAGGCGTCCAGTTCGGTATCCTGTATAGTTGCTTGTTATTATGTTTTCACAGGGTTTTGATTCGGAAAATGGGGTTGTTTTTAAAGTGACAATCGACTTTACTCAATTCCAATTTATTCTAATCAGAATCAAATAAAAATAACTGAAATCTTCGGACTGTGCTTCTTCGTTTAATCTTACTAACTATTTTGTGTCGAAAAATATAAACTAAATAGTGGTCGATAAAAACTAATTCCATTTTTTCTTTCAACCTATTCGATTATTTTATTGATTCTGTTACAATTGAAGTTCAATCCCTTCTTTAAGAAAAAACAAACGTCAGATGCTAGTGTATTATCTATGGTCAGATGTCATACAACAGCCAACAGAACAGACTCCGTTTCAACGATATGCCGTTTTCTTGTTCGTTGTGCTATTTTATTTTGGATTTTCATTGACCCTCGCTTGTTTATTGGACTTAGTGTGTGCTCGCCTATCTACTGACCTCTCGCTTCTCGACACGGACTTGCAATCATTCATCATGCGATGCATAAACTGCGGTGTGGCAACGCAAAGACTGCGGCGGAATGAGAATGAGGAATAAATAAATAAATTGTATTTTTGTTGTTTTATTTCAATATCTTTTATGTCCTTGGTTACTCAGTGCCTAAACTAGATATCGTAGTTTAGGCAGGATTTATCAATCACCTACTAAACTAAGTCCGCCTACGGATGTAGGTATCAACAAACAGATTTTGATGGGGTTGTCACTAGTAGGTTGATTGGTTCTTCCGGAAGGTTTAGGCATACATTCGTGTAGGATAATGAGTTGAAGTAAAGACAGTTTTCACAGATAATATATAAATAAGTGGTTGAAATGATGAACCTATGTGAAAATAGGGATTAATATTAGCAGACACCCAAACAACTATCGATTTTTGTATTTGAGATAGATGTTCAATTCCGCTAGGTAAGATGCATTATTATGTATACACGCGAGCGGGAGTGATTTTTGCGTGGATTGTAGAAAGCTCGTAATTACCTCTTTGTAGATGTATACTCACGTACCACCGTGCGAAATCGAAGTCAAAAATATCGTAAATCATTGCAGAAATATCCAAACGCCTAGGTAAAACTTCATAGCAATATGTCATTTGTTTGCAGTTTTTTATACCTATTGACGTAGGAGTTACACGATGTTATTTTCAGGATTGTAAAGATATGAAAAGTTCTTGAAACTTTTTTCACATGAAATACTAATATTGAGCTATTCAGCATTACATATTGCAAAGTTCCATGTTTATTCATTGCTGGGGCAGTCGTCCATACTTCCATTTAGCCATCTCCTTTCCACTCAACAGCAAAACTAAATTTATTTTTCATAGAGTGGTAATGAAAAACAAATTAACTGCTGCAGTTTGGAGAAAAAGCCCCATATCTCAATAACTAAATATCAAAAATTTGCCACCTCTTAGATACTAAAGAAATTACTGGGGGGTTCCCTCCACAATTTTTACGATTTTAGAAGCAAATATCTCAGCAAACACAAAAAAATTAAGAAACTTCAAAAGCTATCGATAGACACACAGTGATATACGCAGATATTTTTTTTTACGATGAATGGTACTTACATGGCATTCCCCGCGCGGTTGGTAAGCACCGGTATGGAGTCCTCATCATCGTCGTCAGCCGTCTCCGACTCACTGCGCTCTATGGAAGGACTGCGAGACGATGACTTCTAATAAAACAGAAAAAAAAACACGGTAAGCTCGAATGAACCCACTGCTGGGAAAAATACTCCTTACACACTGGGTGCTACACACGCAATTCGGCGAAACAAGACGGAAATATCTAATTTATATACAAGGTGGAAGGTACCGACGCTAAAATGGTTACTACTTATTCAGTACATCACTAAGAACCCTCCACATACGAATTTTTCAACAGTAGTTAAAAAAAAAGTCTTCTATACATTTTGACCGTATGTAGTTTTTTTATTTTTTATTTATATTCATATTCATTTATTTGCATTCCACAAGGTAAAACAAGCTGATACAAAAGGCTTAGAGCTAAGAGCCGTTGTAGACACTGTTAGGGCACAGCAAATTATTATTTAAAAGGTGCATTTATTACCTAAAGTTAAAAATCGAAATCTTAGAAATTAAAAGATTAAAATAAAATTATACATATTATAGGGATAACAAACAGCTACAACTTACAGATAACTTAAAAGTATCGGACTACGTAAACAATGTTGCAGCCCAATACATTATCCACAGATTAACAATGTAATAAACATAAGGTGCCACTAGGTGAACAATAACAAATTTAGTTCTAATAGAGCTTTAAAATAATTTCACATCAATAAAATTAATTGAGGGTAAAAAAAAATAAAGAATAAACATTAATTACAACTGAAATACAATTCAACTACAAATCAACTCTATCACAAATTTTTATCCTTTATTTATTTTTAATTCTTATTTTTTACATTTTTAAACATTCGCATATAAAATAATTAAAAAAAAAAACATTTAAAAATATAAAAAATAGTAGCCCACCAGTATCGGGAACAGGGTCCAAGCTACCGGCGGTCAGGGCTCCAGAGAGAGGAACCTCCTAACAATACGAGCCGTGTCCAGGAATACCGCTTTCTGAATCAAGCCCTTGATCCAGCCGCCTAACGAGAGCCTCCTCAGGTATTGGTCGAGGCTCTTGGCAATGCCATTGCCTGAAACGACTATCGGCACAATGATCGCCGAGTCCACTTCCCACATGTCGACAACCTCGCGAGCCAAGTCATGATAATTGATTTGCTTATCTTTCTCGGCTTTCACGAGGTTCCCGTCATGCGGGACCGTTATGTCAACAATCATTGCGCGCCGCTCTGATCGATCCACCACCACTATATCAGGCTTGTTGGCCACAATGGTCCTGTCCTATCACAAATTATTATCACGAGTCTAATAGGTACAATTCCAACAAAATTCCATGACGTTTCCATTACAATTTAATTAAAACCTAAATTACAATAACGATTTCATAACATTTGATTTAAATTTGGATTTTGAGCATGCAAAAGTTACAGAATTTAACCATTAAAATCAGCAATACAACCTTCTACGTTCATTTAATCCCACTGAATGAGTTTTTCATAGTCATTGATTGGGATTCTGTAACTAAATACGTGTTACGGTCGCAAATCATATTCTGTTCAACACACAGCCTGACACTGTCTTGCAAATTGCAAAAAAAAAAACGAAAAAATCTATGCATAAAAAAATGACCCCGAAGAAAGATTTAAATGCTAGATTAACTTACAAATTGTGTAGCCATAGCGAACTGAGCGCTGCCTATGGAGGGCGAAGCGCTGAGCTGGGGCGAAGTCTCCGATGGCGACGCTAGCTGCTGTGGGCTGCTGCATTCCGAATGACCCTGGTGAAGAATAATGTTCTAGTTTTAATATGGTTCTAGGTTCGATTCCCGGGTCGGGCAAAGTGTAATTCTGTTTTTCCGTCAGGAATTCCTCAGTAGCAGCCACGGAGTGTGGATTCGTGCCCGGTTGATGGCAATAGGCTCGCCCCCATTACACTGGACTTGAACCATAACTGGCGAAATGTGGGTGTAGTACTAAGTGCACCTCTGCCTAACCCTTCAGGGATTACAGGCGTCATGTTATGTCCCTACTACGTTGTAAAGGCCTCGTCTCACTTAAAGAAGAAACAAGCATTGCAACTCACGTACTCAATGCGTCCATTTTGGAATCGATTAACGAATCTGCCGTCAAATCTCATCTATCTAACCTTCTTCCCAAAATATTGGGGTCGGCATCCAGTCTAACCGGATGCAGAGATCTACGCTTTCGAATGGGCAACACCAGTACTCTCACAAGTTATTATGCCCTGTGACTGGGACTGTAGCTTAGTTTATTTTTCGTGTTTTGACATTCAAAAGTGCCTGTAGTGGTCTAATTGAAATAAATGCTTTGAGTTTGAGTTTGCAGCTAAATGAAACTTCAGTAGCGGGTTTTGGTTATTTCTTACAAGCAAACATCATCATCACCCTCCTGCCCTGATCCCAATTCATTTGGGCTCGGCGCTGCACGTCTTCTTCTTCCATACTTCTCTATTACTCGTCATCTCAGTAGTCACCTCCTTTCTAGCCATATCATCCTTCACACAGTCCATCCATCGTTTCTTTGGTCTTCCTCTACTCTTATACCCATCCACATTCATACTCAGAACTTTCCTCAAGACATTTTCCTCGTTCCTCCGCATCACATGCCCTTGCCACGGCAATCGATTTCTACATACATTAAACACTTACGTATTAGGTTCGAGTCTCAACCAAGCCCCGAATATGCTAATTACAATACCTAGGGGCCATCCATAAATTACGTCACACGAATTTCATGATTATTTGAGCCCCCCCTCCCCCCTGGTCACACTTGTGAGACTCCCCCTCCCTAGTGTGACGTCACATAATTTGCAATTTTGCATGTTCATACAGATGGAGTTGGAAATATTTTCAAGATTTTCGTTAATAGTTCGAATTTAGTTTTATAATACTTGGATTTTTTGATTTTTAAAATATGACATCACGAAATTTAGGACCCACCTACCCCTTGTCACACAATGTCACATTTCGTCGACCCCCTCCCTCTCCTTTAACGTGTGACGTAATTTATGGCCCCCTACATAAAATCAAGCCATTATCTTACGGTGTGTAAAACTACGTACAAATTACCAACTGCTACATTTTTCACACACTTTTACACCTACTATCATACGTGCTTCATTAATAATTGATGCAGAGCAGTGTTAGCCTAGTGGTGTGACCGTCGGACCGCCAACTCATAGGTCTCGAGTTCGAACCCAAGATACGCACCTCTGATTTTTCGGATTCATGTTCGTATTGTGTAACTATCACTTGCTTCGGTGAAGGAAAACATCGTGAGGAAACCAGCATGCCTGGGAGATATTTCTCGACGGCATGTAAAGCCAAGTCAGAGGCCCATGGGCGGCATAAAAACTCGATAAAGAAGCTAATGTATGCCTACGCTATCAAAATACATTTCCAAACTACTGTAAAATCAAAGAAGTACCCAATAAGAACGGAGGACGCGGTGAGGGACGGTGTCTCTATATTGTTTAGCGACTATCTGAAGACGACAAAGAAGATATAATATTAATTTAAGCACTACTTTTTGAAGACCTTGCATTTTTGGCTAGCATAGGAGGCAAAATACAAGTCAACAAGCTTTTTAAGAATAAAACTGGAAACACACACACAATAAACGGTGTAAAAGTACACTTAACGGAGCCGAATGGCACTTGTTCTGCCCGCCATTGTGATATTTTTTTGGCGTGTATACGCGGCATGTAAGTCTGAAATCGCCAACCCGTCTTGAGCAAACGTGGTGATCAATGCTCGTGCCTTCTCTGTATGAGAAGAGGCCTTTGCCCAGCAGTGGGACAGTTACAGGCTGGTATTATTATTTATACGCGGCTAAAAATTAATCTGGATCTGAGATTAAAAAATTATAATCAAAGCCGGTAGCAAAAATAGTAGATTGGCAGCTACAGCGAAGGATAATTTTATTTTAAGTAGAAAGTAGCGGCTTAATATAATCAGTCTTAGCTTTGTTTTAATTTAAACTGCCGTCGAGTTTTTGTAACTGAATTTATTGGCCTCGACGACGGAGCCTAGCTGCGCGGGGCGCCTATTTCTGTCTGCAGGATTTTAAGTAACCTAACATGAATGTCATGACGGGAGCTAAGTTCGCTCTCTTCGCTCGCTCACTCTAGCTCCCGTCATACCATTCGAACCTAACCTATCCGTGTCGGGGTGCCCTAAGCTCCCTGTGCTCTATGTTATGCTGCTCGGCTAGGCAAGAAAATTTATGCAACTCCAAATTGTGCCAAGCTATTTCTAATCGACTTCAAAAATAGGAGGAGGTTCTCAAGAATTCAGAAGAATTCTCTGGATTTTTTTTTCTTTTACGTAAAAGGATATTCCTCCCGATTGGTCCCGTAGAAATTTCATCAAAATCAGTTCAGTAATTTAGTTTTTAAATCAAAATAGCCAGAAGAAATATGTCATCCAAGTAAAAGAAATTGCAAAATTGATACTTGACAAGGTTTTGTGTGTAATACGAAAACTAGAAAGTGTAAAATATATTTTTTTTGTGCAAAAAATAAACGACTTCCAAAAAAATAAAAAAATAAAGTGGAAAATAACTTTACTTTCGGAAGTCGGTGGCAAAAAAGTCAATGAAACAAACAATAGTCACCGACTTCCGAAAGTAAAGTTATTTTCCACTTTTTTTTGTTTTTTTGGAAGTCGGTTATTTTTTTGCAAAAAAGTTTTTATTTTAGAAGCAAATAGTCACCATTTAAGTTGTTAGTCGACTGAAATATAATTAGCCTTTTTTTTTGTTCTGGGTCATACCTGGGAACCTTCTAGTTACAGAGATATTGGGGGTCCCAACTTATTTTTAAATACTAGTTATTAAGGTTATAAATTAACTTAAAATACCTCCATGGTCAGTTTACTATTCAATGCATCCATTAGCTCAATGTTTTGCGTGCGTTACATTGAGTCCTACCGTAAAACGTAATGTGTCACCCAAAAAAAAAGTGGTTCCCAGCAATTTCTTCCGTAGGGTTACTTAGTTTGATATTTAGAATGCTTGGTTGACGGCTTCGTGAAGGGTCCGTTTACACCTTGTAGAAGAAAAAGGGTTACTTATATTGTTCACTCACATCATATTAGCACCAACATGGACCATTGCGTCTACTACGCTATTGTCCACACTAGGCCATCATAGCTACCCGTTTAAAAGCCACTATAGACCACCAAATCCCATCATCTACAAGACACTGAGTCACACATGACCATCAAAGCCCACTACATGGCTCACCTCGTGGCCGTTGGGCAGATGGTTGAGTGCCACTAACTGACACGATTGAGAACTAGCCACTCTCGGCCAGCATGGGCCACTACACACCACTTTTGGTGTTAAGCACCCAGCATATGGGTCGAAATAATAATTCGTTCGTGTGAGCACAACCCGCCTCCCGAGTCGCCGTTATACGTAGCTATAATGACTTGTGCATACAAGTAAAAAGAAAAATTAAATAACTTTACTTTCGGAAGTCGGTGACTATTGTTTATTTCTTTGACTTTTTTGCAGCCGACTTCAGAAAGTAAAGTTATTTTAATTTTTCTTTGTGTTTTTTTAAAAGTCGGTTATTTTTTTGCAAAAAGGTTTTTATTTTATCCTTTCCAGTTCTCGTATCACACAAAAATCCTTGTCAACTATCAATTTCCCAATTTTTTTTACTTGGATAACATTTTTTTACCAGATATCTTAATTTAAAAATCAAACTACTAAACCGATTTTGATAAAATTTCTATGGGACCAATCGGGAAGTACATATATCCTTTCGCACAAAAGAAGATTTTTTCAAATCGGGTCATAAATGACGAAGATATGAGGTAACAAAGACAAAAATACAACCGAATTGAGAAACTCCTCCTTTTATTGGAGTCGGTTAAAAAATACTAAAGAGAGTCTTTTTTTGTTTTTGTTTCGTTGTTTAAAATACCCATAGACGTCCTCCGCCATGGGGTGGGCGAAGGGGTCTGTCAGACTCGAGCTGACTAAAAACCACCCCGGTTCCCCCTTCCCACACTTGCACCGGGGATCATGGGAACTAGTGCGCCTTCCAGCAATAGTGACTTGTGCATACAAGTAAAAATTAATTATTTGAACTTAGCAGCGAAAGTGATACAAAGCGCGGGCGCGGCCTACATGGCAGACGATATCCTTACCTTGCACCGTGGTATTCAATTAAAGAGTCGCTGACTGAGTCAACATTGGCCGTGGTGTTCAAGATACTGGATTCAACATGGTCGATCATGGGCCAGCATGGCCCATCATAGTCCATCATTGTAAATAAATGACGACCACCATGGTCCATTGACGGCCACTATGGTCAAGCATGGTCCATCATGGGTCAGCAAGTCTAGCTTTGTTCATAAATGACGACCACTAAGGTTTATTGTGGGCCACTATAGTCAAGCATGGTCCATCATGAGCCAGCATGGTCCAGGATGGTCCACTGTGTAAGATGACGCGCTCACCTCGTGCGGGGTGGGCAGGGCGCGCAGATGGTTGAGAGCCACGTTGAGGTCGCGCAGGGCGGGCGCGGTCCACAGCGCGGGCGGGAGCGCGCGCAGCTTGTTGTTGGACACGTCGAGCAGCGTGAGGCCCGGCAGGCGGAACAGGAGGGGGGGCAGCTCTTCGAGGCGGTTGTCCTGGGGTGGAAGAAAATGTGTTTGGTTACTTTTCACTTCTTCTTAGCGTGTCGATGGCAATCTAAATTGTGTCGGCCCAGAATTGAGCCACTAGTTCCACGCCATCAGTAGCGACCATCAGTTCCTGTAGTGAACAAACAGCAGGACACGCAGGACACGATATTAAGTGCCCCAGCGTTTGTGAAAAAGCACCACGTTTACAGTCCAGGGCAGAGTCATTAATGAATCTTCACCTGAGCAGGTTTTCCTTGGTGCGACCAACCCGGGTCCGGAGTCTATTTAAACACTTTTAACTGAATTTTCGCGAGTAAGACGTCATTTTTGTTATAAGCAACACGGAACAGTCAGATAGGCAGTCGCTCCATGTGAAATACTGGAATTTAGCTGCATAAGGTTAGATTTGAAGCTTTCTTCTTTATCATGTGGTTAGTACCTAACCTGGTGTCAGAGTTTTTATGCCGCCCATGGGCCTCTGACTCGGCTTTACATGCCATTTTCTCTCAGGCATGCTGGTTTCCTCACGATGTTTTCCTTCACCAAAGCAAGTGATAATTTTAAGAATAATAATAATTTGGAAGATGACCCCAACATATAACATCAAACCTGTACTCCCCGAAGGATCTTTGATGGTAAAAAAGCCAATAGCACTTTGTCCGACCCGGGAATCAAACCCAAGACATGAGATCCTGGGTTTTATTCACGGGTCGGGCTCAGCAGCCGCGCTTGCGGCCACACGATCAACAAGGTAGCCCAAGAGAATATCTTACCTGCAAATACACCTCCTGCAGTACTGGTGCAGAATACAATTCAGGCTTAATCTTGGGCTTCTTCTTACGCCTCTTGCCGTCCAGCTCATCTTCGAAAGGATCCTCGGCCGTTGGGAGACGTTCTAACTTGTTCTGTGCTGCGTTCAAGTACCTGGGAGTTATGAAAAAAAGTTATACCAAAATATTGAATTTATTTACTTTTACTAACATAATACGGATAGGAAATAAAACGATACGGAACGGACCGAACGGATTTAATATGGCTACGTTCTTACATTTTCCTCATTACTTCGCATCACATGTATAACACACATATCAAAACACGATCAAGCAAAAAAAAAAAAGTAATGTTAGATATGTTTCAATAATTTTAGGTATGTTTTTTCGGATCAACGGCCGCTGATATCTTTGTTAGTAAAGTTTTTCTGGATAATTTAAATAAAGAAAATGTCCTACGGAAAGTTTTGAGTATGTATAAGAGTAGAGGAAGACCGAAGAAACGATGGATGAACTGTGTGAAGGATGATATGGCAAGAAAGGAGGTGGTTGCTGAGATGACGAGTAATAGAGAAGTATGGAAGAAGAAGACATGCTGCGCAGACCCGAAATAAATTGGGCTAATGCAGGCGAATAATGATGGTGGTGATGAATCTCTTACCTTAAACTCAGCATGGTGAATAGTTCTGGTGGTAAGAGTCTTAGCTCATTGTTGGATATGTCGAGTCTCGTGAGAGCATGTAGGGCTCCACTGTTGCTACTCAGTTTAGAGTTGACGCGCAGAGCCGCTTGGCGAAGCCAGGACATGCTGTGGGCAAAAAAAAAGTTAAGATTTGTAGATGCAGTCATTTATAGTTAAACAATAAAAACAACTCTTAATCGCTAAGGTGTCTAGTGCTTTTAAGGTGCTGTCACAATCACACTGTTACCATAGACATCCGGTTGACAGAACATGGTTCAGATTATAAAGACGACTTACTAAATGATCAGTCGCATCAAAAGTATCAAAAACAGTGTTGGACTTAGCAAACTACCCTGTGGCATCCCATAAGTAATCGGATTTTCCACTGATTATAAAAAACTAATCTGACGTTAAAGTTATCTTTGAGTTAAGTATTTGCTTGGAATGGCGACCAAGACTTGCCTTATCCCGATTGATTCAAGTATTTTCAACAGTAAGCGAGTATTAATAGTATCAAACGCTGTAGAATACTCTATATTTTTAGAGAAATAATGCTAAATATTTCAATTGTAGTTCAAGACCTATAGATTGCAATTTTAGATGATGCATGTTTTGTGTTAGAAATCGCTATCACGCAGCAAGACAACATCATAATAAGGACCAATCTCATTTACAAAAACACAAAAAAGTTTTGGAACCAACCGTATAGTAGCTAGCTGAGCCCTCAGCTCCCTCCAGTTGACCATAACAGCGGTAGTGGGACATAAAGCGCTGTAAGTCAGCGCTGAGTCGCCATCGCGCTCGCTGAACAGTGCTTCGGAGATCGTCGACTTGTTTAGTTTGTAGTCTGGGTCGGGGTAGGCCTGAAGAACAAAAGGCAAATAGAACATAATTAACATAACACAAGGTGTAGTTTTGCAACCTCGTCAAAATTCAGGAGGTTATCATAGAAGACGTAAATAATCAATATAAATTACGGTACCTGGTCAATAATAATAAACGCTGCTTTTTTTAGTTGTTTAAATTTGACACTATTTCAGAATGAAGCCCTTTTCAAAAGAGGAGAAACACCCGTTTGTCGAATAAACGTCTGCGTTTGTTTGTGTGTGTGAAAGCTCGGTTATAGGGCTAGTATTAGACGGCCCGCGTTTTAATACGGGTGGTGTATACTAACCGATTTCAGATATTAAGAAAAAAATATTAAAAATTACCTACCCATTTTATTATTGATTTGGGTCGAGAATCATTAGCATATTTACCTCATTGAATTTGATGAGGATGCAAAGCAACACCTTGTATTATGTACTTAAAGCACATCCATTAAGTTTTAGTCAACCCACTTCTTGCTTCTTTGACTGCTTGGTTGGTCTGGTGACGACAGCTGTGCACGAGGCCTAGGTTCGATTCCCGGATTGGGCAGTGTTATTGAATTTTTCCATCAGGAATTTCAGTAGCAGCTAAGGAGTCTGGATTTGTGCCCAGCTGTAGCAGTAGGCTCGCCCCCTATTACATAGGACTTAACGTAACTGGCGAAATGTGGGTGTACTATTAGGTACACGTCTCCTAGCTTTTGGGAGATTACAGGAGTGATGTTATGTGTGTGATGATGGTCTACCTTGGTAGCCAATAGCTTGGCGAGTAGCTCGGTAAGTCCATGAGTCGCACATTCTCTGATGGCTCTGCAATGAGGGTCGGCAGCACCATGCTGTAGGAGTATTTCTACTATTTGAACGTTTTTAGCGCGAGCTGCGATAGCTAGAGCTGTCCAGGGACTGTCTCCTGAAAAAGAAAGATCATTATGTTAATTTCGTTGATTTTTTTCATGAAAAAGAAAATAACCGACTCACAAAAAAACACAAAAAAGAATTGGAATATAACTTTACTTTCGGAAGTCGGTGACTATTGGTTGTTTCATCGACTTTTTTGCCACCGACTTCCGAAAGTAAAGTTATTTTCCACTTTTTTGTGTTTTTTTTTCGGAAGTCGGTGACTATTGGTTGTTTCATAGACTTTTTTGCCACCGACTGCCGAAAGTAAAGTTATTTTCCACTTTTTTTGTTTTTTTTTTTGGAAGTCGGTTATTTTTATGCAAAAAAGTTTTTATATTACTCTTTTTAGCTATCATATAACACACAAATCCTTGTCAAGTATCAATTTCGCAATTTCTTTTACTTGGATGACATATTTTTTCCAGCAATTTTGATTTAAAAACCAAACTACTGAACCGATTTTATCCTTTCACATAAAAGAAGAATTTTTCAAATCGGTTCATAAACGACGAAGATGAAACCGAATGAGAACCTCCTCCTTTTTTTGAAGACGGTTAATAACAAAGGGATATCATCATTATTCTCTTCTCCTTGTCCCAATTCATTCGTGGTCGGCGCAGCATGTCTTCTTCTTCCATACTTCTCTATTACTCGTCATCTCAGCAGTCACCTCCTTTCTAGCCATATCATCCATCCTTCACACAGTCCATCCATCGTTTCTTTTGTCTTCCTCTACTCTTATACCCATCTCCATCTACATTTATACTCAAAATGTTCCTCGCGACATTTTTCTCATTCTCACTCCGTTTACTCCTTCTATGAAAGAAAAAGGGAGAATGAGACTTACGATCAGTATTATTATTATAAGCAGCGCGTGCAGGCGAAGGTCCGGAAGTAGCGCGCGCGCCGTGCAGTGCGGCCGACGCGCTGCGGGACCGGCGACGGTCGCGAGTGCTGTCGCCACCCATCTGTACACATACGCTGAAGTTAGTGGAGATATACTAACTTACCGAGAAGAAAGACTTGCACTCGTCACGCATCCACGGCCCAACCTAGGCAAGTGCGGCTTAACCTAACGATCGACCCGAGCGGCAGTTATTTAGCCCCACAATATGACACTTCTTTTACGTAACGTATCGATGGCAAAAAAGTTCAAATTATGTTTATGTTTAGCCCAAAACTCAAGCACGCGAGCTCCGCTCACTGATGCAGTAAGTAGATCATCAAGTACGCAGGTGATAGGGCATACGGTGCAAAATGGAAGGTGTGCTATTGTCTGTGGGGAGACGCCGCATACGCGCTTGAGGTCTGAGCCGTTCGTGAACCCCCCATTTGTAGAGATTGTCTTTGCTCCGGCCGACTTGGGTTCGAAGTCTGTTCAGAGATTTCCAAGTCAAGTAATACGACTTCACTACATAGTATAAACTAAGTCGCTTCCCGCTCTGTCTGTCCCTATGTATGCTTAGATCTTTAAAACTCTGCAACGGATTGATGAGGTTTTTTTAAATAGATGGAGTGATTCAAGAGGAAGGTTTAGCTATGCAACTTGTCAAGGTTTTGTGTAAATTGGTTGAAATATGACGATAATTGTTGGAAGTGTCGGAAAAAGTCAAGCCGCCTAATATGTTCTTCTACCCGTGCGAAACCGGGCCGGGTCGCTAGTAATTTAATAAAACATTTTTGTGAGATAAGTCTTATAAAGCTGTCAAAATGTTAAATGATCTGGATCGTATGCAACAAAAAGAACGAAACATAACAAGAGCCTCCGAGAAAAAAGTATTTCTCATACGGTTCCGTCTCTCACTTACCAAGTCATTGGGCGGCAGGGCAGAAGCGTTAGCATCAGCGCCGGCAGCTAGAAGTCTGCGCAGGAGTCGCACGTGCCCCCCTCGCGCCGCGCACGACACGCACGCGTCCCCTCCTCGACCCGCTTCCACTACCACTGGGGTTATACGACGTTCGGATGACCAGCGATCCTATAAGAGGGAAGTGTTTGATTTAGTTGAAATTGTATTATCATGCTGGACATGAGAAACATAAGGTCGGATGTATAAACTGTCTGTATTTGTACATACGACCTTATGTTCAGAAGCATGTACAAAACTCTCTGTATTGGTATATCTGACCTTATACGAGTACTTCTGATGTCGAGAATTTATGCGAAAGCACACATAAAAGTATATAGCCACACCATAAAGGCAAACACACATTACAACCTTGTTAGGCTGCAGCGCATCGCGATTTAAATAAAAAGGCGTAGCTCCGTGCGCCTGTACTGCGCGATAGTTCATACAAAATGTACGTGTTTTTTTTTTAATTTATTTAATACTTTGAACACACATTTGTACAGACTTAATGCCAAAGGCCTTCTCTACTAGCTAGTTCAGTAGAAGCATTTTTGCGATGCGGCCAAAATCATAAATACCCGCACTGCTCAGCATTTTTTTACATGTTTCACTTAGTTGTGTCATTTACACGAGCGAGAAGTCAAATTGCAGACATTTATTCGCATCGAAAGCGCTTCACCGTATACAAGGTGTAAACGGACCCTACACGAAGCCGTCAACCAAGCATTCTGTACATCAAACTAAGTAACTCTACGCAATAATTATTGCTAGGAAACGACTTTTTTGGGTGAAAAATGACGTTTTACGGTAGGACTCAATGTAACGCACTCAAAACATTGTGCTGATTGATGTATGGAATAAAAAGGGGGTCGTGGAGGTGTTTAAAGTAAAGTTTTAACATTAAAAACTTGTATTAAAGAAAAAAATTGTGAAAAAGTTGGAACTTTGACCCCCAATATCTCTGTAACTAGAAGGTTCCCAGGTATGGTCCAGAAATTAAAAATATTACCTTGAAGGGGAGAACCATTGACAGTGCCAATGTTTCGGCTGCGTTAAGGGTCTATTTACACCCTTTATATATATAGACTTCTCGCTCTTACGTATTGTACTACTTAATGGCAGAAAGAGAATAAGATACAAAAGAATGCTGAATTAGTACGTGTTAATTTGATTTCATCTTAATTAGCAAGCAGTATCTAGCGACAATGGATGTAAGACAATAATGTTAGACAGATATTATGTAAACACAGCTAATATGTATTCTAAATTAATTTAATTTCAATGAGGGGCCATCCTTAAATCACGTGAGATTTTTTAGGCCACTTTTATAGCCCGCCTCCGCTTTGGTGACTCTTCCAAAAACACATGTGATTCTGCGAGGGGACCCTGCATCACGTGTATCTTTAATCATCGAGAAGATCAGATAGTTTTAGAATCTGTTTTTAATTTAAAAAACAAAACGATTTTTTAGATACTAAATCGCTTACTCGGGTTTTTTAGTCAAAAAATCCTTGCTAGTGTTTTCAATTAATTGTTGGTAAAAATAATTTTACAAGCCACACATTCATTTTTTTTTCGTCCCACGATATAAATACACGAGATTGTCGCATTATCCCCCCCCCCCCTTTTTAGTAAAAAAATCCTTGCTAGGGTTTTCAATTCATTGTTGGTAAAAAAAATAATTTACGCGCCACACATACATTTTTCGTCCCACGATAAAAATACACGAGATTGTCGCACTATCCCCCCCCCTATCGTGATTTTTTCAGACCCCCCTCTACAAACCTCACGTGATTAAAGGACGACCCCTAATCAATTTCAATTGATATAAGAAGTTGAAAAAGTGTTAATTTGCTACTCCAGATTTTAGCGTCTAGACACACAGAGCCACACACGGTAATGATTAACTTAATACTTTCCAACAGCAATAGGTAATTGAGTTGCGTTTCATGGCGCCGTTAATAACGACAGAGCGTTAAGCCGAGATCTATAAACGATACTAAACGCGTTCTTTGACTAAGTGTTAGTCCTGCCACTGTCGCAACTACCAGTGTACGACGGGAACGTGTATATGTCGCAGTTAGATACGTTATAACGGTGATATAGTTACATCCGACGATAGGATCTATAACTATCTTACCAAAGTAATTTAGTTAAATAATGATGAGTATGTATTATATTTGATGCAAGAGCGAGCGAACCCAGCTCCGGACTTGGGGCACCCCGACTAGGACAGATTAGATTCGAAGGGGATGGCGGGGTCTTAGTTCACTCGCTTCGCTCGCTCTCTATACCCCGCCATCCACTTCGTGGTAGGTTACTTTAAACCCTGCAGACAGAAATAGAAGCCTCTTAGCGAAACTACGTCAACTATGTCTTAATTTGGAGTCATTTGCTTTAATAGGATGGCAAAATGTAAAAATTTAGTTATAATTTCACATTAAAATGGTTTTTTTTTTATTTTGTTTTTTTTAGGTTAGTTGATCATTTGGCAGTATAAAAATGTTTTTTTTTTTATTATTATTTCTCTAAATTAGTCTAGTAAGATAGTTATAATCCCTAGGGATTTAACTATATCACGGCTATAAATATCGTTTTACGACATATGCATATGTCAAAAGACGTGCCAAGTAAAGTTAGTAAATTTCAACACGAGATGGTAACACGTCTGAGTTACTCGTGTTTTCTTATCGTGACGATAATTTCATATCGTGAAAAGCCCCGCAGTAAAAGTAGTCCCAATTAATAAGTTCAATACCACAGAAACACAAACAAAATCGGAAAACTACATAGTTCATACAGCTGTTTCTTCTGATTGGGGAATTGCACCCACGACCCCGTTCTCGGTAGTCTGTCGCTTCGCCGCTGCACCATAGGGATAGCTAATGATCTGAATATCATAGAGGCTGTACAATTAAATCAATAACTGTTTGGTTTACGCATAAAACGGGATATTTACCACGTCTACAAGGATTGTAAATATCCCAAGTAAATAACCAAAGTATTAGTGACCATGTCAGTTTAAAAAATTACAAATCAATAACGTCAAAAAAAACTTGTTCGAATATAAAAAAAAAAAACACAAAATATTAAAAAAAAAGTGGAAAATAACTTTACTTTGACGACCCGAATGGCGCAGCGGTAGTGAGGCTGCCTTACGTTCATAGGGTTCCGGGTTCGAAACCCGGTAGGAGCAAGTGTTTGTGTGATGAGCATCGACATTTGTTTCCGAGTCATGGATGTTTATATGTATAATAAGTATGTATTTACAAACAAAAAGTATCTATGTAGTATATCAACTATCTGGTGTCCATGACACAAGCCTCGTTGCTTAGTGTGGCACTAGATGGCGCTGTGTGTAATGTCCTGCGATATTTATTATTTATTTTATTTATTTACTTTCGGAAGTCGGTGACTTTTGGTTGTTTCTTTGATTTTATTGCCACAGTATGTTTTGTTTTAAATAAAGATATTTGGTGTTTAATCGGTAGTGTTTAAATTTATCGCACACCCAGCTCGTAACAGCATTTTATCTGGTGACTTATACCATCTTGTTGGATGAGTCTGTAATGTTGCTATAATAAGTGGTAAATAAAATAAATAAATAGTAATGACACATCTTTGACACGATTTTTGTCGAGGCAAACTGAACGAGAAAACTATACATTGAATTAAAGAATGAATAATTATAGAGGGCCGGCTGGAAGGGGAACATAGAAAGACAGAGGTTTTGCTGCTCCCAAGTGACACGGGACAAAGGCAGACAGCTGATGAAGATGATCTTCTGCTTCATCGTGTGGTCAGTGCCTAACCTGGTGTCAGAGTTTCATGCCGCCCATGGGCCTCTGACTTGGCTTTACATGCCGTAGAGAAATACCTCTCAGGCATGCTGGTTTCCTCACGCTGTTTTCCTTCACCGAAGCAGTCAAACGTTCACACGACTAGGCTATCACCACCATGCTGAGATAGGGGACTTTTGGCCTCGTACAGGACCAGTTTAGTTAGTGTTATTTTAATGTGTTCTTAAGTTTACCTTTTTTTTGTCAAGTTACCATTTTGTTTTGTCCAGTGCGAGACTAATGAATGCTTTTTCTTTTTTTCTTTCATTTATGATGATAAAGCAGTATGATTTTGGATGATAAGACTACTCACATTATTGTTGGAGGAGCCAGTCAACTTGCTGACGATGGCGTGAATGCCAAGGGATATGCCGCCGCGCTGTGGGCTGAGCGCTTGTGTTGCTGCTACGGGCGTGTCCTCTGCTGACTCCTGTTACAGAAATTAATAATATAATATTATTTTACAGATTTTATCTTCATAGTCATACACTACTGAAATTTGCTATGTAAAGTAACGATTAACCTATGCTGACTCCGAAATCATTTCGAGGTTTTAGGTTTGTAAACCTTGTTTATTTATTTAACAATTTATGTACACACTAAATACAGAAATCAAGAAAGGAACAGAAAAGAGAGTACAAAGGTATTGCTTATTGCTAATGAAATCTCTTCCAGCATACCTGCGAAAGGAGATACTAAAAAAAGAGATGTAGACAAAGTGTGTAAAAGAAGAAGAGAAAATGGAATACATAAAACATAAATCAGATAACTATTTTAAATATAATATACAATATAAGAATATAGTTACATACATTTAAATACAAAGATACATACAAAAATCCTTGACAACCTTGTATCTATTTTGAGCTCTTAAAATTGTAAGATGCCGTTTATTTTAACAAAAATGCTTGAAACCAAATGACGTCACACGTTGGGCTGATTGAGGCTACTTTCGGTGTACTTGACAAAGTGTCAAGCTTGAAGTTTCTATTATTACATTATAATATTTACTAGCTGATCCGCGCAATTTTGTCTGTGTTACATTTTTGATTAATGCTCCGCTCCTATTGGCCGCAGCGAGATGTTATAAAGCCTTCTTTGATAAATGGGCTATCCAACACTAAAATAATTTTTCAATTGGAACCAGTAGTTCCTGAGATTAGTTCGTTCAACCAAACAAACAAACTCTTCTGCTTTATAATCACTACATAGTTTAAAACAAAGTCGCTTCCCACTGTCTGTCTGTCCCTATGTATGCTTAGATCTTTAAAACTACGCAACGTATTTTGATGCGATTTTTTTTAATAGATAGAGTGATTCAAGAGGAAGGTTTAAATATGTATAATAAATGCAAATTATAGTAGAGAAAACATTAGTAAACATTGCACGCGTGCGAAGCCGGGGCGGATCGCTAGTATTAGTATAGATTAAAGCAATAAACGTAAAATTTTGGTGTTTTATTCTTTTACTATAAGTACGTGGAAAAGACATCGAACTGTTCAGCCTCAACTCTGACGTCATCACAAGTAAAAGTTTGAAAACTTTATTAAAAATACTTTCAGCCACTCAAATAAATCTGAGGCGAAAAGAACCGAATCCGGGCGGTAATAAGTGTAGCTTATCGCGGAATCAAAGTTAGTTTTGGCGACTAACAAATTCATTGGTAAAAACAGTATGCGACTTCATCATCTGCCTCGCCTTTTCCCAACTATGTTGGGGTCGACTTCCAGTCTAACCGGATGCAGCTGAATACCAGTATTTTACATGGAGCGACTGCCTATCTGACCTCCACAACCCAGTTCGTACTGGGTAATACGATAACCCTTGGTAAGACTGGTTGTCAGACTTTCGGGCCACTGACTACCTGTAACGACAGGTCTACAATTATGGCAGCCGGGACCAACCGCTTAACGTGCTTTCCGAAGCACCGAGGAAACTCAGTATGTAATGAGTGGTCACCCATCCACGGACCAACCCAGGCAAGCGCGGCTTAACCTGACGAACGACCCGAGCGGCTGTTATTGTTTAGCGACTTGATAAACACAAAAACACACTAACCTGATTTAGCTTTGGCACAGGTAGAGCCACGACAGTATGCGCAAGCAACGCTTCGACGACCGCAACGTTCCCGAGCGTGCACGCAACGTACAACGCGGTCTGACCGCTAACGTCGCGTGCGTTCACGTCGAACGCAGCCGAGTACTGCCACTGACCGGTAGAGTCACTGCGAGGGATTAAATTAGTCAATAAAAAAAAATACCAACTCAAAACGCCAGGTATTTTTTTGGAAAAGTTTTTTTTACCCTTTTTAGTTGGGGTATCTCACACAAATCCTTGTCAAGTAACAATTTTACATTGAAACCAAAAACAAAATAAGTACCCAAATCGCTTCAAGTGTGCCTATAAAATTTGAAGAGTTCCCTCGATTTCTCCAGGATTCCGTCATCAGATCCTGACCTGATGACCAACTGGGAACTATTCAAACAAAAAAAGAATTTTCCAAATCGGTTCAGGCGTCTTCGAGTAATCGGGGAACATTTATATTAAAAAATTAAAAAAAAAAACATTCCGACGAATTGAGAACCTCCTCCTTTTTTTGAAGTCGTTTAAAAAGACGAGAAAATATAAGACTAAAGAAAATAATTATAAAGAATATAAGAGCCATTTTGCCATGTTACACAGACGAAAGTAACTTTTTCCACAACAGTGTGCAAGTAACGCATCGATATTAAAATAGTATGCGTTTCAGTAGGTATATAGGTATACTGTGGAGTAATGTGATTAGTAAATTGAAGGTAAAAAGCCTATAGGACACAAAAATACGAGTCTGTGCATTAAGAAATAAATGGCTGCTATATTGTCACGTTGCACAGACGAAAATTACTTTCTGCACAGAGCTGAATAACTATGGAGTCATTTGTTATTTTATCTCTGAGTATTTCGTTACAATGCTAGGCAACTTGCACATTTAATGTTCTGTATTTAATGCCTACGAGGTATTAACACCTAGCATCGCTGTGATAAGTAAGAAAAGACTATAAGAATAGAAAATACAAAATTGTATTTAAAAAAATTAATAGTGGTCATTTTACCAGGTTGCACAGACGAATTTCGACAATTTGCACAGAATCATATTAGGGCTGGACACCGCTACAGATATTTAACTATTTTCTGAGAATGGTAGAGATTTCCGAACATTGAACAGTGACTTTTTTTCCTCAACTGTTCAAATATTACAACGTCAGCCACGCTGCACAGAACCACTTCTGTTTTTAGTTGATAAACATAGTTACTACTATAATTGTATGACAAAAATCACGAAAGATATTTCGCAAATAAAAACTTTTGCAAAAAAAAACCGACTTCCAAAAAAAAAAACACTAAAAAAGTGGAAAATAACTTTACTTTCGGAAGTCGGTGACTATTGTTTGTTTCATTGACTTTTTTGCCACCGACTTCCGAAAGTAAAGTTATTTTCCACTTTTTTAGTGTTTTTTTTTTTGGTTGTCGGGCTTTTTTGCAAAAAGTTTTTATTTTACCCTTTTTAGTTATCGTATCACACACAAATCCTTGTCAAGTATCAATTTCGCAATTTCTTTTACTTGGATGAAATTTTTTCCAGCTATTTTGATTTCAAAGCCAAACTGCTGTACCGATTTTGATGAAATTTCTATGGGACCAATCGGGAAGTAGATCCATTCAGATAAAAGAAGAATTTTTCAAATCGGTTCATAAATGACGGATATATGAGGTAACAAACACAAAAAAAAAAAACATACAACCGAATTGAGAACCTCCTCCTTTTTTTGAAGTCGGTTAAAAAAGACGTTTAGCCAATGTTATAGTCTAAAATCACTCACGTATAAGTACTAAGCACGCTCTCAGGGTACGGGTACTCAAGTAGCAGCGTAACCAACGACGCGTGCCCGCCGATGCACGCCGCGTGGATAGGCAGCCATTTCTCTACTGTTTCTTGCTGGAAAAAGAGACAATATTTATTTTACTGCTTTTTTTTTTGCCTAACCTTGGCTACCACTCGGTCAAAGCCTTGCTCCATAAAAACACAAGGGGTGTGTTACATGACATTTAAACATAACTGGTGAAATGATGCCTCTCTGTCTACCCTTTCGAGGGTTTAGTTTCAGGTCTCACCTGCACAGCTTCAGGAAACGACGCCAGCAACAGCTTGACGATGTCGAAATGTCCATGGTAGCAAGCTATGTATAGCGGACAGTACTTCGTGACGGGGTGAGCTCGTCCGTCCGCGCCGGCGTCCAGGAGTGAGGAGACGGCGGCAGTGACGCCTGCTTCTGATGCACTGGAAAGGATATGGGTGGTTATTGTAGACAAGTTTTGATTATACCACGGTGGTTGGTCGTTGGGTCCGTAGATGGGTGACCGCCGATTACATACAGAGTTTTCTCCGTGCCTCGGAAAGCACGTTAAGCCGTTGGTCCCGGCTGTCATTTGTAGATCTTTGACAGTCGTTACAGTTAGTGACTCGGAAGTCTGACATCCAGTACGAACTGGGTTGTGGAGGTCAGATAGGCAGTCGCTGCATGCAAAATACTGGTATTCAGCTGCATCCGGCGAGACTGGGAGCCAAGCCCAATATAGTTGGGAAGAGGCTTGGCAGATAACGAAGATATTCAGATTTTATTTTTACGTTTGTCTGGTTTGTCGTATGAATTGACGATGAACTAATGTAAGTAGTACCACTGGCTATACTATGACCAAGAGCAAATGTAGCTAAAAAAATGGGACTTGTTTTGTGCAGCCTGGCAACAAATTAGTCAAAAAAGCCAGGTAGCACAGAGCCTTATGAAGGTCACACAAATTGTAGAGATGATTTGAGAGAGGACCAAGCTTTATTAAAATCCTACCCATTTGAAATGAAATATTATAATCCCATTTAGATTCGGTTATTTGTAATCCAACGCATAAACTGTATGGTGTAGCTAGACTGACTTCTGACTCAGTTTTTCTTTAACTTTTCCTGCGCAGTCACTGTCACAAGAAGCGTGTGGCTCGTGGCTAAAGGATTACTCACACATATAGCAAGGTGTTGGCCCCTCCAGGTGTCAGGTTCGCTATGAGGCCGGCGCTGTTGCCGAGAGAGCTCAACCGTGCTTTGAGCTGTGAGCTGTCCCCGCGGGAGACCAGCTCTCGTAACGATGCATGCTGGGATAGTCGCTCCCTTTCTAGTGCATCTGGAAAGATGGAAAAATAGATGTTAGATTAAAAAAGAAGTGCCTGGTATCGTATGCGGCGTCAGCGTCGTCGTCTGCGAGCTATTATATCGTTCTAACACCCTGTTCTTGTCACCCCGCCCGATACGAGCCCTCGCGTATTAGTAAGATTCGCCGACCAAGGCATATCCTCACCCACACCCGATGACGCTGTCACCCTCCTCCAGGAGGCAGTATCTAGCACTCTCAAAAATTACAGACGCAAACCGCCGTCTTAACGTCCTCGCCGTCGAGGACCGTCGCGGCGTCCCGGTCCTTGCCCTCCCGGACCCTTGCTCAAGCCAGCCCACGTCGCTGAGCCTGCAGCTTAAAATCAGCCCCTGAACAATGATAACGTTCAGATCCAGCCTGTCTCCTTGCTGACCTCCCCCAGCGCCGCCCTAAGCCAAGGCTCGCACCCCACAGGGGGTGCCCTTAGCGTTTAGTTTCAGAGTTTTTTGCCGGACAGTCCGGTAAATCCGACGTGATCTGCGAGATGACCATGATCCACAAAAAAAAAAGTTCTTGTCGCCCTGACGTGACGCGACGTCAACTCACCATGCTGCCTCCAAGGGTCGGCGACGTCATCGCTGAAGTAGTGTGAGACATCGTACGCGGCGTCTGCGTCTTCGTCGACGGGTTCGCGAGGCGCACGCGCAACCTTTTGTGCCGTGCGGCGGAATCGGGACAGCATCTTTAGTTTGCACTCACTTGACGATCAAACAGTTTTTGTCCTTATCACGTTTATAGCCATCTTTATAGTGGAACTATTAGGATTATATCCTGTTGATGGAAGGTTTGTTTCCACTCTATTACTCAAGAAAATGTATTTTATGTTCTTATAACATTTGTGACGATGAAGTGAGACAGCAATATACCTACCAAACTTCGTTTGCTCTGATTTTTCGAATTCATGTGCGTATTGTATAATTATCACTTGCTTCGGTGAAGGAAATCATCGTGAGGAAACCAGCATGCCTGAGAGATATTTCTCGACGGCATGTAAAGCCAAGTCAGAGGCCCATGGGCGGCATAAAAACTCTGACACCAGGTTAGGCACAAACCTGGAGTTAAGAAAGACTTCGTTTCATGCTCATGATTTCCTTCAATTCAAGTCGATATTCTTTTAAACTTACATAAATATTAAGAACCGTTTACATAACAAGACTTGGATAAAATATGATTGAATCATATTTTTTAAATCTTATTTGCATAAGTAATTCAATAACGGTCGATCTATAAATAGTTATTTATTTTCAAACGAATAATCATCGATTCGTTGGTTGACTACCTTGTTGGTCTAGTGAACGCTAGCGCCTACTGCTCAGCAGTCCTGGGTTCGATTCACAGGTCGGGCAAAGTATAATTGGGTTTTTTCCATTAGAAATTTCTCAGTAGCAGCCACGGAGTCTGGATGTGTGCCCGGTACACGCAATAAATAAAAACTTTTTTGCAAAAAAATAACCGACTTCCAAAAACAGTAGAAAATAATTTGGAATATAATTTTAATTTACCCTTTTTATTAGTTATCGTATCACACACAAATCCTTGTCAAGTATCAATTTCGCAATTTCTTTTACTTGGATGACATATTTTTTCCAGCTATTTTGATTTCAAAACCAAACTACTGAACCAATTTTGATGAAATTTCTATGGAACTAATCGGGAAGTATATTCTTTCAGATAAAAGAAGAATTATTCAAATCGGTTCATAAATGACGAAGATATGAGGTAACAAACACAAACAAAAAAATATATAACCGAATTGAGAACCTCCTCCTTTTTTTGAAGTCGGTTAAAAAACATACGAAAACAACATAACATAACTTTGAGTACAAAGGCACTGTTTATTTTATGATATGCTTTTGTTCAATATTCTAATTCTACAGCTTCTAGACTCATTATCTGCTTAGCCTTTTCCCAACTATGTTGGGTCGGCTTCCAGTCTAACCGGATGCAGCTGTATACCAGTATTTTACATGGAGCGACTGCCTATCTGACTTCCACAACCCAGTTCGTACTGAGTAATACGTTACCCCTTGGTAAGACTGGTTGTCAGACTTTCGGGCCAGTGACTACCTGTAACGACTGTCAAAGATCTACAAATGACAGCCGGGACCGACGGCCTAACGTGCTTTCCGAGGCACGGAGGAAACTCGGTATGTAATGGGTTATGATTACCCATCCACGGTCTGACCTAGGCGAGCGCAAGTCGCGCTTGCCTGAGTTAGACCGTGGCGTTTGAAGATCGACCCGAGTGGATGTTATTATTTAGCCAAAAGCTCCTCTCTAGACCTCGTAGACTAGAGGAAGCTTACAGTCGTCTTCATAAACCTGATCATTGTATGAACACTTTAGATGCTAAGCACCCAGCATATGGGCCGAACAATAATTCGTTCGTGTGCGCACAACCCGCCTCCCGAATCGTGTTTATACGTAGCTATAGATGACGCCATACTAGTAAAAATGGATTATTTGAACTTGGCAGCAAAAGTGATAAGCAAGCTAATTAATACCAGCGTCGGGCACTAGTTGTCCGGCATTTTGCTGAACTGGGCCTATTTGGCGCAGCCGTGAGTCACACAATATTTCTTGGTTAGTTTTAAATTTTATTTTATATTTGCTTTTTTATATTTTGTATTGTGTACTTGTGGCGTGTGCCAATGAACGTTTTTCTTTCTTTCTTTCTTAGTTTATCATGTTCACCGTCATATCTGCCCTTGTACCATGTTATACTTGGGGTCGGCGCAACACGTTGTTTTCTTCCATTCTGTTCTGCTAACCGTCACGCTATCATTCAATCTTTTTTTTAACCGACTTCAAAAATAAAGGAGGAGGCTCTCAATTCGTTTGTATTTTTTTTTGTTTGTTACCTCAAAAATTCCTCTTTTATCTGAAAGGATACACTTCCCGATTGGTCCCATAGAAATTTCATGAAAATCGGTTAAGTAGTTTGGTTTTTAAATCAAAATAGCTGGATAAAAATATGTCATCCAAGTAAAAGAAATTGCGAAATTGATACTTGACAAGGATTTGTGTGTGATACGATAACTAATAAAAAGGGTAAAATAAAAAACTTTTTTGCAAAAAAAATAACCGACTTCCAAAAAAAAAAACAAAAAAAAAAGTGGAAAATAACTTTACTTTCGGAAGTCGGCGGCAAAAAAGTCAATGAAACAAACAATAGTCACCCGTAAAAGCCCCTATAAATAAATAAAGATAAAAAAAAACACTTTTTTTGTGTTTTTTTTTTTGGATATCGTTTATTTTTTTGCAAAAACGTTTTATCTTTCATATCATTCCTCACACATTCCACCCATTCTCCTTGTTGCCCCCTCGCCACACATCAACATTTTTTACGACTCTTTAAGTATAAGTAGGCTACTTAATCTTGGTTAATATTACGCAAGATAAGACTCCAGCGACCAAACGAGTCAACATTTGTGTAGCTAAATATCAAGTTTCCGAATACGTAACGTGTGACAGGACAGGTCAGTGGGTTGCTCAACCAGCACTAAATATAATAATACACCTATTTATACTTATCCATATATTTTTTTAATTTTGGTCTGTTTCGGAGATTAGCCGGAACAGCAATGTTCCGGCTAATCTCCGAAACGGCTGAACCGATTTTGACGGGAATTTTACCGGCAGATAGCTGATGTCATAAGGAGTAACATATGCTACTTTTATTAGCGTTCCTTGCAAAAAGATAAAACCCATGAAATTGTTAACAAAATCCGATTCAAATAGGGAAGTAGTATTTTTATAATAATTTCACGCGGACGTAGGTCGCGGGCAACAGCTAGTTCTTACATAAATAGACTGATCCTTTTTTTTTCGGATGGGAAATCATCAAATGACTTCTCCCGCTCTGGGCTGAGTGGGAGGGAGTGTCAGACTTTTACTGACTAAAACCCACCCATGTTCCTTCATCGCCCTTTGTGTTCCGGGGCCGCGGTATCTCTTTCGAACAACCCGCAGCACCCGGCAATCCACCTCGCCCTAAACTACGATCGCAAAAATGCGAACACTTCATCTACAGTATATAATGTACATCACACACATGAGGCTTCGCGATACAACTTAGGTATTAGGTTACGCAACAAGACTTAGGTATATCCGTATCACTTTGGCGACCTGTCCGTCTTCTGTGTCGGTATGTCAGACTATTTATTTGATGTAAAAATAACAATAGTTTTTTTTTGCACGATATGGGCTTGCTTTCGGCCGCCACTCGCGTGATGTAGCGCGATGACGCGGGCTAGGGTGGAGCACGCGCGCCTTGAAGAAACAGATTCATTCGAACTTTGAAGAGATTCTGATTATATTGATTGGGGAACAGAGAAGCTGGCAGTGATGGTAAGGTTTTTTGAACAAAACTACAGCTATTCTGTAGCGTTTTAGTTAAAATTTTGGCGACAAACACAAAGGTACTATTTGCTACTTCCACGTCGTCGTCAGTAGCAGTGCAGATATCAGTTTGCCTACTTGTTTTGAGCAAACACCTTATTCCCCCCGGGACGAGGCCCGTAGGTCCAGCCGCCCGGCGCTACTCCGGGGCAGCGGACGTCGCATTAGATACCGCTGCCCGACCCAAGTGTGCGAGGGAACACGGTTTTAGTCAGTACGAATCTGACAGACCCCTCCACTCTCCCCAGGGCGGAGGACATCCATTGAAGATTTCCAAATAGAGAGATCATCATTCTCCCAATCCCAATTTATTTGGGGTCGGCGCAGCATGTCTTCTTCTTCCATACTTCTCTATTACTCGTCATCTCAGCAGTCACCTCCTTTCTAGCCATATCATCCTACACACAGTCCCTCCATCGTTTTTTTGGTCTTCCTCTACTCTTACACCCATCCACATTCATACTTTAAACTTTCGTCACGACATTTTCCTCCAAATAGAGTGGAAAAAAAGATGGAGCATAGTTTACAAGCCCACTTCAGTTTCACTCCAGAAACAAGTTCTCAATTACAAAAAAAAAAAGTGGAAAATAACTTTACTTTCGGAAGTCGGTGACTATTGTTTGTTTCATTGATTTTTTTGCTACCGACTTCCGAAAGTAAAATAATTTTCCACTTTTTTTATTTATTTTTTTGGAAGTCGGTTATTTCTTTGCAGAAAAGTTTTTATTTTACCCTTTTTAGTTATTGTATCACACAAATCCTTGTCAAGTATCAGTTTCGCAATTTCTTTTACTTGGATAACATATTTTTCCAGCTATTTTGATTTAAAAACCAAACTGCTAAACCGATTTTGATGAAATTTCTATGGGCTCAATCGGGAAGTATATCCTTTCTGATAAAAGAAGAATTTTTCAAATCGGTTCATATATGACGAAGATATGAGGTAACAAAAAAAAAGAATTGAGAACCTCCTCCTTTTTTTGAAATCGGTCAAAAATTAATTAAACGTTTACTCGCACTGTGCCACTACCATAAAAGCTTATACAATAAGATCCCGAACGTACGATCTATTTGTCGAGATGGCAAAAGGATCTGTCAATTGGCTTGATTAAGTACAATTGGTTCACTTCCCTAATCGGAGATAAGACGTACTATGTACATAACATCACGCCTATCTGCTCCGAGGAGGTATGCAGAGTATTCAGACATGAGATGGCATATCATCTCAAAGTGATGAGTGACTGAGACCACGCTCTACCAAGACAAACACTTTCTCAAAGTCTACGTGGAACATTTACGTCCAAGGTTACTGGTAACTCGAAGTATTCCTTGCAGGACAACAAAGTAGGGTTAAAATGCAACGAATTAAGTCACGAAATGTTCTACCGAAGTCCAGTAGTTTTTGATTTTTAGTTTCTTTATGAAAAATCTCAGGTTTAATCATTTAAAGCCAATTAAAAGACGATTTACAGCGCGGCTGTACTGAAGTTTAAGTTATTATCATAGTTGATACCATAACATAGATCTTCACCACATAGTATAAAACAAAATCGCTTTTCGCTGTCTGTCTGTCCCTATGTATGCGGTTTTTTTAATAGATAGAGTGATTCAAGAGGGAGGTTATATGTATAATACATGCATATTATAGTAGAGATAACATTAGTATCTACATTGCACCCGTGCGAAGCCGGGGCGGGTCGTTGTTAATAATTAAAACTTCAAAAATCCCTAACTTTGGCAAAAATTGGCTTCAAATGATTTAATCTGGGATGCCTAAAACAGTACGCCACATTTCGTCCGCATTGCCTGACCTTCAGATCCAAATGTTTCGTTTTCGTGTCTAGCCTAAAACAAGCTTTCGGGCTAAAAATAAGCATATGACGAGCTCTTTAGGTATTTATCGAATGCCTGGATTGTGTCTACGCAATCCAGGCATTAATTCGTATTCACACGCGACTAAAAATAAGTGACGGACGTATCTTGGTATCGATTTGCAATCCTTGGAATCTGATTGAGTTAGGCTTTCTACAAAGTTGAGCGATGAACTGGTGAAGGTTGAATCTTGGATGAGAAAAGCACAGGATCTGTTGATGTGGGGAAACTGGAGGAGACAGGAGGCCTATGTAAGGCAGTCGATATCTTTCGGTCGATAATAATAACATGATTATAATTAAGTTAGGCGGTTGGATCAAGGGGCTTAATCAGACGGCAGTATTCCTCGATACGGCCCGCATTGTGAGGAGGTTCCTGTCTCTGGAGCCCTAACCACCGGCAGCTTGGACCCTGCCCGACACTGGCGGACCACTATTTGAAAAATTTTTTTCATAGGTTTTTTTTTAATAAAAAAATAATAATTGAGATGATTAAATCAATAAAGAAACAGTAATATGTTGAGGATTAAGTTAAAATACCAACCTGTGTAGGTTGATACACGGTGTAAACGAGACGAACAACAGAATCCTTGGTTCCCGAAGCCGCCAACCAAGCATTCTGTACATCAAACTAAGTAACCCTACGCAAAAATTATTGCTGGGAAACGACTGTTTTTGGAGTGAAAAATCACGTTTTACGGTAGGACTCAATGTAACGCACTCAAAACATTGTGCTGATGGAAGCATTGAATAGTACGAGGGTCGTGAAGGTATTTAAAGTACAGTTATGACATCGGAGAGAACAAGTGTCCTTCGGCTTCCTTAAGGGTCCTTTCTCACCTATTTTTAAAAATATATTTTAAGTATGCTTAACTGAGATCTTCTGCTAATATGACTGGGACTGTAGCTTAGTTTATTTTTCTGTTTTTTGACATTCAAAAGTGCCTGTAATGGTCTAATTAAAATAAATGCTTTGAGTTTGAGTTTAATCATATCGCTGGTTTGCAAGAAGGATGACATAACTCAAAAATTTAGATTTTTCGATGTTATTTGTAGTTGAATATAAAATTAAGGAAAGCAAGTATTAAATTAAGTAACGAAATACGTAAAATAAAACTTTAATCTTTTGATAAAAAGTTTCTCTATGCAAAAAAATATTGGCGATATACTGAAAATATTTTTAGAACAAAAAAGCTGTCCTGTATTTCTTATTTTTCGAGTGATGTCATTATTGTTGCAAACAAACGATATACTTAAACTGACTTACAATCAACTTACAGGTTAAATAACTGGTTCTAGAAGCATTAAATTATGCACATGAGTTCTTTATACAATTACTAGTGACCCGCCCCGGCTTCGCACGGGTGCAATGTAGATACTAATATTTTATCTACTATAATATGCATGTATTGTACATATAAACCTTCCTCTTGGATCACTCTATCTATTAAAAAAAAACCGGTCAAGTGCGAGTTGGACTCGCGCACCGAGGGTTCCGTACAAACCTGTGGGTATATAACTTTTTTTTATATGACGAAACTAAAAATTTACGGTTTTCGTATTTTTTCCTATATCTGTACTATAAGACGTGACTTCGTACAAAATTTCAAGATTCTAAGTTCACGGGAAGTACCCTGTAGGTTTTGATTCCCGTGCGAGTTTCGAAAATTTGCGGAAATTTGCGGCCTAAGTGGCTGTATCTTTTGATTGCGTTGACTTAGAAGGTTGATTTTTCTACAGCTTCCAGGGACAGTAGAACTAAGTATCATATAGAAATTTCAGTTTGATACCTCCACGCGTTCCTGAGAAAAACGGTCTTGACAGACGGACGGACGGACGGACGGACGGACAACAAAGTGATCTTATAAGGGTTTTTTTTTTCCTTTTGAGGTACGGAACCCTAAAAAACCGCATAAAAATCCGTTGCGCAGTTTTAAAGATCTAAGCATACATAGGGACAGACAGCGGGAAGCGACTTTGTTTTATACTATGTAGTGATAGTGAAGTTATAGTGAAGGTGAGCATAAGTGAAGATCTTTTTGAAAATTCATCCTCTAATAGGGTTAGAAAGGGGATGAAAGTTCGCGTAGAATTTCGTCACTTTACCGATAGCGAAGCCCAACGGGTACACCGCTTGTGTTGATATACAAATAGAATGTAATCAAGATATTTTTATTATACAAAACAGACTATTGATAGTTTAATATTCATTTTGCGATAATGACTTAAAATATAAAAAAAAACTGATAAACAGTACATCTAAGAAGACATACAAATTACTTATAAGATAAAAAACTACAAGATTAAAAAAAAAAACACTAAAAAAAGTGGAAAATAACTTTACTTTCAGAACTCGGTGACTATTGTTTGTTTCATTGACTTTTTTGGCACCGACTTCCGAAAGCAAAGTTATTTTCCCCTTTTTAACCGACTTCAAAAAAAGGAGGAGGTTCTCAATTCGGTTGTATGTTTTTTAGTGTGTTTTTTGGAAGTCGGTTTTTTTTTTGCAAAAAAGTTTTTATTAGTTATGGTATCACACACAAATCCTTGTCAAGTATCAATTTCGCAATTTCTTTTACTTGGATGAAATTTTTTCCAGCTATTTTGATTTCAAAACCAAGCTGCTGAACCGATTTTGATGAAATTTCTATGGGACCAATCGGGAAGTAGATCCATTCAGATAAAAGAAGAATTTTTCAAATCGGTTCATAAATGACGGAGATATGAGGTAACACACACAAAAAAAAAAAAAACATACAACCGAATTGAGAACCTCCTCCTTTTTTTGAAGCCGGTTAAAAATGATACTTCGTCACGGTCATAATAAAAACAAATCTTCAAAGATGAGACGGGTGCCAATATCTACATCATCATCTGCCTAGCCTTTTCCCAACTATGTAGGGGTCGGCTTCCAGTCTAACCGGGTGCAGCTGAACACCAGTATTTTACATCGAGCGACTGCCTATCTGACCTCCACAACCCAGTTAGTTCTGGATAATACGATACCCCTTGTTAAGACTGGTTGTCAGAATTTCGGGCCACTGACTACCTGTAACGACTGTTAAAGATATACAAATGACAGCCGGGACCAATGGCTAAACATGTTTTCCGAAGCACAGAGGTAACTCAAACTCAAAGCATTTATTTCAATTCGACCATTACAGGCACTTTCGAATGTCAAAACTAAAAAAAAAACTAAACTACAGTCCCAGTCACAGGGCATAATAACTTGTGAAAGTACTGTAGTTGCCCATTCGAAAGCGTAGATCTCTATAGAGAAGAATGGGCAAGAAACTCCATGGACACTCTTTTAAATCGTTATGTTGTTACAAACTCGGTATGCAATGAGTGGTCACCCCATCCACGGACCAACCCAGGCAAGCGCGGCTTAACCTGAAGATCGACCCGAGCGGCTGTCATTATTTTGCCATTAGCTCCTCGTTCCCGCAAATAACAGGGTTCAAAATTATCATGCGGGCTTGCATACCTAGTGGATAGACGGTCACCCATCCGCGGACCTACTGCTTAACTTTCAATATCAACCCGAGCGGCTGTCATCATTTAGCCAGGAGCCTGTAACTCCTTCCATAGGTAGCAAACTTAATACTACTAAAAGCTATCGTAGCGAAAGTGCTAAGAAAAGCGAGTTTTTATGACGAACGTGTTCCATTGCAGTTTATCTCCGGAGCCATAAAGAGTTAACCTTGAGAATACCGCATTGGACTACTCAGGACGAAAATTAGGCTTTTACCTGCAGTGTTTTGTCGTAGTAACTTTTTATGGCACACTAGCTGTGCCCCGCGACCTTTATCCGCGCGAAATTATTACAAAAATATTACTTCACCATTTGAATCGGATTTTGTTAACAATTTCTTCAAGGGTTTTCTTTTTTCTGCACGGAATCCTAATTCTTTTTCTAAGTCCAAGTTATTTCTTATAACATCATCTATCTGCCAGTAAAAGTCCGGTCAAAATCAGTTGAGCCGTTCCGACGGTTACGTTACGTTTAGCGTTGCAAGCGCTACTATTAAACATGAAGTCCTACGTTTGATTCGCAGGGCCCAAAGTGTTTGGGTTTAACAATCAGGATTTTTTAGTAGCAGCCATGGAGACTGGATTAGTGCCCGGTTTAAGGCGATAGGCTCGCCCCCTAATACCTGGGACTTAACCTCTTGACCGCCACGGACGCCTTTGGACGTCAAATCAAAAAGTGATCACGACGCCACGGACGGCACAACACGTCTAATTTGGATGCGGTGAAATTGTGGCTTGGCGGGGAGGGCACGCGCGTGTGTTTATGCTCTGGCGTTCAAAAGGTTAAGCGTAACTGGCGATATGTGGGTGTACTAATAGATTAACTACTTGATCCATCAGAGAAGACGTGGTGTCATGTTTATGTCTGTCATAATAAACACCATTGAAGTGACATTTATCAACAAATTATATGACATAGGCCCTCGGAAACAATAGGTAAGTTTATTGAGTAAATAAATATTTCCTCTAGGAAATAATGGATGTAAAAGTACCCTTAATGAAGCCACTTGTTCTCCCCATCTCATTGCGATCATTTTTTTGTTCTGGACCATACCTGGGAACCATCTAGAACTTATTCACAAGTTTGTTTTTAACTAGGTATACGTTTTTATAGTTATTATAACTTTAAGTACCACGACCGCCGTACTATTCAATGCATCCATCAGGACAATGTTTTGAGTGCGTTACATTGAGTCCTACCGTAAAACGTGATATTTCACCCAAAAAAAAGTCGTTTCTCAGCAATAATTTTTGCGTAGAGTTACTTAGTTTGATGTACAGAATGCTTGGTTGGCGGCTTCGTGAAGGGTCCGGTGAAGTGCTTTCGATGCGAATAAAATATGTCTGCGAATTGACTTCTCGGTCTTGTAAATGACGCACTCAGTGTGATGTGCAGATTGCTTGGTTGACGGCTTCGTGAAGGGTCCATTACGCCTTGTATACAGGTTATAAAAAATACAGCTTTTTCCTACACAAGTGCAATACCTATACGGAAACAAGTGCGAGTTGGACTCGCGCACCGAGGGTTCCGTACAAACCTGTGGGTATATAACTTTTTTTTATATGACGAAACTAAAAATTTACGGTTTTCGTAATTTTTCCTATATCTGTACTATAAGACGTGACTTCGTACAAAATTTCAAGATTCTAAGTTCACGGGAAGTACCCTGTAGGTTTTGATTCCCGTGCGAGTTTCGGAAATTTGCGGCCTAAGTGGCTGTATCTTTTGATTGCGTTGACTTAGAAGGTTGATTTTTCTACAGCTTCCAGGGACAGTAGAACTAAGTATCATATAGAAATTTCAGTTTGATACCTCCACGCGTTCCTGAGAAAAACGGTCTTGACAGACGGACGGACGGACAACAAAGTGATCTTATAAGGGTTCCGTTTTTTCCTTTTGAGGTACGGAACCCTAAAAATGTACGGAACAGCAGTTATTTATTTAGTTACCGATGAAAATCTTCATGTGGGGGTGTGGAACGATGTACTGAACACGTGGCGACCGTTTGTGCGTTGATGTCCCTACCACCTTGTATTATATTTATTTGCCACAAAACATAACATAACATACGTCTGTTTTCCCCGAAGAGTTTGGCAGATGTGTACCTAATAATACACCCACATTTCGCCAGTTACGATTAAGTCCCATTTAATAGGAGGCGAGCCTCTTGCCATCAACCGGGCACAAATCCAGACTCTGTGGCTGCTACTGAGGAATTCTTGATCGAAAACCCCAATAACACTTTGCCCGATCTGGAAATCGAACCCGAGGTATTTTTGCCACATCGCACGTAAATTGCCGAAAACATACACAGTTTACGTATGGCTTCCATGTTTCATTGAGCTATTTGCCGCTGTGAATTTGTCAAGGTTGCCCGCTTTACGTAATGTAAGCAAAAAAGTGCGTTGAACCGCGACGTCCGGTCAAATGAGCGACTTCCATGCTATTGTGGAAGGTTCTTTTGTGACAGAACATCACGCCTGTATTCCCCGCAGTGGTAGGCAGACGGGAAAGGCGTCTTATGAGGTGACGAGTAATAGAGAAGTATGGGAGAAGAAGACATGCTGCGCCGAGCACTTCTTCTTCTTAGCGTGTCAGCCCAGAATTGAGCCACTAGTTTGGCGCCTTCAGTAGCGTCCATCAGTTCCTGTAGTGAACTAACAACAGGACACGCAGGACACGATGTCAAGTGCCCCATCGTTTGTGGAACAGCACCACATTTACAGTCCAGGGCAGAGTCATTAATGAATCTCCACCTGAGCAGGTTTTCCTTGCTGCGACCAACCTGGGTCCGGAGTCTATTTAAAGACTTCCAGGTCAGCCATGGCAACTCATGTCCAGGTGGGAGATTTTCAGCAGGTGGAACGAATGGGTCGGGTAAGCACTACCTCGCCACAGCTTTAGTCTTTCCGTAGACCGCTCGCCAGTGAGTGGGGTGACACACTTCATAAAACTGTTTCGGCTTTTCAGCGTTTGCGACACGAGGGTATTTAGGTGTAGAGGGTGTGGTGTGTCTAAAACCATTTACCGACCACTAATAAATTGGGTTAAGGGCAGGATTGCCGGGTGCTGCGGGTTGTTCGAAAGAGATACCGCGGCCCCGGAACACAAAGGGCGATGAAGGAACATGGGTGGGTTTTAGTCAGTAAAAGTCTGACACTCCCTCCCGCTCAGCCCAGAGCGGGAGAAGTCATTTGATGATTTCCCATCCGGAAAAAAATAAAGGCCAGGAGAATGATGACCATCGAGAGGTGGTCTGAACGGACTACCTCTCGATGATGAATCCAATATCGCGGACGCTAAATGCAAAACGCGGTAGCCTATGTCACTGGCGCTAGGGTAGCTCCCGATATTTAAATTTTCTTAAGTTTTATGCAATTTGCAGGTGTGTCAGGCTGTATGTTGAACAAAATACGATTTGACTATTTCATGAATAAAAATTTTTTTGCAAAAAAAAAAACCGACTTCCAAAAAAAACACTAAAAAAGTGGAAAATAACTTTACTTTCGGAAGTCGGTGGCAAAAAAGTCAATGAAACAAACAATAGTCACCGACTTCCGAAAGTAAAGTTATTTTCCACTTTTTTAGTGTTTTTTTTGGAAGTCGGGTTTTTTTTTTCAAAAACGTTTTTTACCATTGCCTTGTAAATTGACTGAAAACTTAAGAAAAATTTGAATTTCGCGGGCTACCCTATCGCTTGCTGACCTACCGTAACATTAGTTGTTTCCAGTGTTTAATTAAATTCTAAAACCGGTTCAGTAAGTTGTAAGCGCTTTTGCCGATTTGGTTATACTAATTCTGTTCAGCGAGATTATTTTATAACTCTTATAGATCTTGTGATAATATTGTGCAATCTATTATAGAATCTATTTTTGAAATGGAAGAATCGGTGAATCGGCTAATTTAAGTGAATCGTTTTTTCATCCCTTGTTAATTAAAATTTTCCATGAAGGATGGACAGGCCCTGTCTGTCAAAGCTGTGGGCCCTAAGACAACTAGACGGGGTCGCAGCAGACCGAGAAGATGGCGGGACGCCTTGGGTGGCTTTCTCGTTAATTGGCGAGAAGCGCAACATCGAGAAAAGTGGTAGGAATGGGGGAGGCGTTTGCCCAGGAGTGCGGCAATGCATCATCATCATCTGCCTAGCCTTTTCCCAACTATGTTGGGGTCGGCTTCCAGTCTAACCGGTTGCAGCTGAATACCAGTATTTTTCATGGAGCGACTGCCTATCTGACCTCCACAACCCAGGTAGTACTGGATAATACGATACCCCTTGGTAAGACTGGTTGTCAGACTTTCGGGTCACTGACTACCTGTAACGACTGTCAAAGATCTACAAATGACAGCCGGGGCCAACGGCTTAACGTGCTTTCCGAGGCACGGAGGACACTCGGTATGTAGTGGGCGGTCACCCATCCACAGACCAACCCAAGCAAGTACGGCTTAACCAGAAGATCGACCCAAATGGCTGATATTATTTAACCACGAGCTCCTCAATAGAGAGTGGGGCGATACAGATTAACAAAAAAAACTTTTTTGGAAAAAAATAACCGACTTCCAAAAGTAAAGTTATTTTCCACTTTTTTTTTGGTTTTTTTTTGGAAGTCGGTTATTTTTTGCAAAAACGTTTTTATTTTACCCTTTTTAGTTATTGCATCACACACAAATCCTTGTCAAGTATCAATTTCGCAATTTCTTTTACGTGGATGACATATCTTTTCCAGCTATTTTGATTTAAATACCTAACTACTGAACCGATTTTGATGAAATTTCTATGGCACTAATCGGGAAGTAAATCCATTCAGATAAAAGAAGAATTTTTCAAATCGGTTCATAAATGACGAAGATATGAGGTAACAAACACAAACAAAAAAAAAACACAACCGAATTGAGAACCTCCTCCTTTTTTTGAAGTCGCTTAAAAACAAAATGGCTACGACCCACTCCCTTTTGCAAAATGAAATATTGTCTCCTAGTATTGGAATCATCATAGACAGTTTTATGGTAGTGAAGATCTAACCCACGGGCTCGTTGACCTTGTGGCCGCAAGCGTGACTGCTGAGCAGGAGGTCCCGGGGTTCGATTCCTGAGTCGGGCAAAGTGTTATTGGGTGTTTCCATCAGGAATTTCTCAGTAGCAGCCACGGAGTCTGGATCTGTGCCCGGTTCATGGCAATAGCTCACCCCTAGACATGGGACTTCAACATAGCTGGCGAAATGTGAGTGTACTATTAGGTACCTAAACCTCTGCTTATTTGTATTTTACACGCTATTGTATAGAATCTGGTTCTTCTAACCTAACAGACAGATGTGTTGCTGGGAGTTTGTTCCGCCACTTCTTTCCAGCTAAAACACTGGGAAGTGGCGAAGGGCGGGCGTTTTGGGGGACTGTCTCTTGTAAACTCGACGTTGGAAAAGTGCTGATTATCAGCCTAATTTCAATAAATGACTTTTGATTTTGATTTTACCCTCCCGGAATTACAGGCGTGATGTTATGTTGTGGATCTAATCCAATCATAAGATGTCCGTCCTTGATAAGACAATATTGCTATGAAATATCTAATTTTGCTATTAAGAATCCTAGACACCCAACCCTATTCCCAAACAAAAAATCTACATCAGAACGAAATTTGAGTGCTATCCTATCATAGACCAACTAAAACAAACAAAAAAAAATACAAACTTTTCCATCAACATGATAACAAGACATACAAAGTTAATAACACTGTTATAAAGTGGGTGTCAATTTAAGGTCTAAAATCACACACAGAACAACATTTTATTTCACTTAAAACTTCACATTTCATTCACGAAAACACACAATTTAGCACCTTATTTACACTAAAAAGTAACATAAGTTTTCCCCTACATAATATCATATAACTTCGCGATGTATATTTAATCAATTTAGATAAATAACGGTATGGCGGAGACGTGTAGTCATCGCGACGTTCGCGCCAAAGAGTAAAGTAACTATAGAAAGAAAGAGTAACAACTCTGTGGTAAAATTTGCATGTATGGAAAGTGCTGCCCCCTTACGTTTGGTGGGTGAACTAAGAGCCTAATATTAGTAGGTATTATATATAATTATATAAATTACCTACATATAGTACCTACCTATCTATATAACTCTCGAATGAGTTTGTGAAATAAGGTCAATCGGGGTTTTGCTTTTTTAGTTACATCGTCACCTTCGTAGGTGATTTTACCATCTAGTATTCTATGAATAGACCTGCACCAACTATAAATAATTATATTTATGGACGTGTCAACAAAACATTGTGTACATTTTTTCTTTATGGATGTCACAAACTAGAAAACTAAAATCGGTGAATAGTTCAATGAAGGCTTTAATTCTTTCTTTGATGTTCTTTTTGTGAATCATTATTTAAAAATGCAACAGTTGTTTCTTGTATTTCCTGAAAACAAACTACGAGTTGACAAACAACGGCCGAAAATCCGAAATTGCGTCAATGAATGACATTGATGTTTATTTGACACTCAGGACAAGATGGCTGCCAAGTTTTGTTATCACACCAAACTCCAGATGTCGCTGTCGTCTATGGAAATTGATGACAGTGCTAAGTGTGCCCCCCCTGGTTCGCGCGTCAACTGTTTTATTTGATATGCGAGTGAATTTTATTTACACAATGAAGTACTTACGTGTGGTATATAGGCTATATGTTTGTTTAGTTTCGCTGTTTTGGTTATGCAGAGCTTTTTATAATACACTAGCTTATGCCAGCGGCTTCGCCCGCGTGGAGTTTGATAATTGACCCACGGGATCGTCCTACCGCGATGAAAAATAGCCTGTGTGCTATTACAAACTATAATCTATATCTGTGCCAAATTTCATTCAGATCCGTTCAGGCGTTCTGGCGTGATTGAGTAACAAACATCCATCCAAACTTTCGCATTTATAATATTAGTATAGATGAAGATACATCACGCCTGTTCTCCCCGAAGAGCTAGGCAGAGGTGTCGCGACCCATATTTCCTTATCGAGTCCCATGTAAGAGTGTGGGAGCCTATTGCCATCAACCGGGCAGATCTAGACTAAGATTTAAACTTGCTTTAATGAACTTCTGGTTTCTAACTAGAGCGCCACAACGAATTCGAAAGGCACTTGTTCTGCACGTCATTGCGGTATTTTTTTTGTTTAGACCATACCGGTACTTAATACATTCTAGATACGGAGATATTCCGGGTCAAAGTTCCAACTTTTTTACAAGATTTTAATGTTATAACTTAATTAAAATACCTCCAGAACCCGCGTACTATTTAATGCATACATCAGCACAATGTTTTGAGTGCGTTTCATTGAGCCCTACGGTTAAACGTAATCTTTTACTCCAAAAAAAACCGACTTCCAAAAAAAACACTAAAAAAGTGGAAAATAACTTTACTTTCGGAAGTCGGTGACTATTGTTTGTTTCATTGACATTTTTGCCACCGACTTCCGAAAGTAAAGTTATTTTCCACTTTTTTAGTGTGATTTTTGGAAGTCGGTTTTTTTGTTTGCAAAAAAGTTTTTATTTTACCCTTTTTAGTTATCGTGTCACACACAAATCCTTGTCACGTATCATTTTCGCAATTTCTTTTACTTGGATGACATATTTTACTAGCTATTTTGATTTCAAAACCAAACTGCTGAACCGATTTTGATAAAATTTCTATGGGACCAATCGAGAAGTAGATCCATTCAGATAAAAGAAGATTTTTTCAAATCGGTTCATAAATGACGAAGATATGAGGTAATAAACACAAAAAAAAATACAACCGAATTGAGAACCTCCAACTTTTTTTGAAGTCGGTTAAAAATAAAGTCTTGTGTTGGGATTTCTGGATGTTGGTCCAAGACCAAGTCTGTGCACTATAGGTTAAGACGAGGAGAATTGGGCAAAATCGTTTTCTCCATTTTCAACTGAGCAGATCTCGGTGGCTCAAGTACTAAAGGATATTTAAATTCGTTTTATTTCTTAAATACTACGTCATGTGCGTATTGTATAATTATCACTTGCTACGGTGAAGGAAAACATCGTGAGGAAACCAGCATGTCTGAGAGATATTTCTCAACGGCATGTGAAGCCAAGTCAGAGGCCTATGGGCGGCATAAAACTCTGACACCAGGTTAGGCTCTAACCACACGATAAAGAAGAATACTACGTCCGGCCTCGCCGCCGAGGCCCGTCGCGACGTCCCCGTTCACTCCCCCCCCCCGACCCTTGCAAGAGCACTCAGATCCAGCCTGTCCCCTTGCTGCCCTCCCCCAGCGAGCAACGACCCTTAGTGAGTTGTCTCTTAGTTTACAAGTTTTACCCTGGCTGGAGGCCTTAATTTATTTCAAGTTACCCACAGGATTGTCCGGTTAAGCATAAGCCAACCCTAGGTTGACCTGCGAGACGCCATATAAAAAAAGAAATACTGCGTAATGTTGAAGGACGGGAGTTTTAGCATTTAATTTAGACGTTTAAAAAGTGCTGACTTTCAGAATAATTTGCATAAGTAATCCCCTTAGGGGTAGGCAGAAGTGTGCCTAATAGTACAGGGAACAGACAAATAAATGGCTTTTGATTTTGCCATTCAAGAACTAAGAAGTACCGATTCCAAAGTATTTGAATAAATGATGACATTTTTGATACGGTGCATTTCGCTTTTAATATATACATATTTGCATAGATAAATTTAACATCCATTTTCTGAATACGCTTATCACAGCGTTGATCTAAAGCAGACTCGAAAAAATACGAGTTTTAGTGTCCAAACCTGTTTATTTTGCCAGACGACATTTAAATTATATTGCTATCTATTTGCAACTTAGATAAATAGAAATGTTATTAAGTTATTTTAAGATCTGAGATCACCTGTTGCGCAATTATATTGTAATCATGGTGAAAATGGCATTGCATTTATGTGGTATACCGCCGTTTACCCGAATTTTATTTGCCCTAATATCATTTGCCATAATAGTCAACAGCCATAATATCATACGACATAATACTCATTTGCCCTACTCTCATTTGCCATATTAGTCACGTGCCAGAATCATTGTTTCCCATAAAGTCACTTACCATAACATCATTTGTCATAATCATTGTAAGCCCTAATTATCACATGCCCTAATTATCACATGCCATAATTATGATATGCCATAACATAATTTGCCATCGACATCGGGTGTGTAACGGTTGTTTATATCAAGAGAAATTGGATGCAATTGGGACTTTAGGGCCCCGCGACTCGGACAGGTTAGGTTAGAAGGGGATGGCGGGGTCGTGTGAGCGAGCGAAGCGAGCGAATAGACCCCGCCATCCCCTTCGTGGGTATTTTTTTATAAACCACACAGAAGTAGGAGCGGGGCTCCGTCGACCTAGCCCACCATCAACCATGCACAGAAAAAAAAACCATGCACAGAATAAATAAGTTTATTCTTATTATACCAAACATTGCGCACCCATAGACATCGACAGCCAGAAAGCTAATACGTAGGTAAGTATTAAATATTTAAATATTTGTCTAATACTTGTTATGCCATTTAAATATTATGTCTAATAATTATTATGGCACATAAAAATAAGGCAAACAATACTTATGGCATTCGTATCTTATGGTATCTAAAATTCGGGCTATTAAAAGTATGTCATATGTCTTTTAGGGCAAATGAAACATTCGGGCAAATGAAATTCGGGTAAATGAAATTCGGGAAAATGATGATTATGGCATATAATCTTCGGGCAAACAATAGACAACCCATTTATGTAGTTTACTAACTGTTGCTCGCGACTACGTTCGCGTGGAAAATTTCATGCGTTATTGTTAGAAAAAAAGTATCCTATGTGCTATTCCAGACTATAATCTATATCTGTGCCAAAATTTCAACCAAATCCGTTTAGCCGCTCTGGCGTAATAGAGTAACAAACATCTATCCATCCATCCAAACTTTCACATTTATTATAATACTAGCTTATGCCAGCGGCTTCGCTCGCGAGGAGTTCGATAATTGACCCACGAGATCGTCCTACCGGGATGAAAAGTAGCCTATGTGCTATTCCAGACTATAATCTATCTCTGTGCCAAATTTCATCCAAATACGTTTAGCCGCTCTGGCGTGATAGAGTAACAAACATCCATTCAAACTTTCGCATTTATTATAATATATAAACTAGCGACCCGCCCCGGCTTCGCACGGGTGCAATGTAGATACTAATGTTTTCTCTACTATAATATGCATGTACACATATAAAGCTTCCTCTTGAAAAACTCTATCTATTAAAAAAACGCATCAAAATCCGTTGCGCAGTTTTAAAGATCTAAGCATACATAGGGACGGACAGACAGCGGGAAGCGACTTTGTTTTATACTATGTAGTGATATGTACTGGCACAACTCCACGTCCAAAGCGCGTATTTTGCGTACGGAAAATTTTAATCAACATATACAACCCGACCGTTAAATTCCACAAAACCAAAGGAAATTTGAATTTCGCGGGCTGCCATGGCGTTTCCACTTTAAACAAGTCTAGATATGTGTGTGTAAGTACTGAGTCTTCATGAAGTTTCTTTCCAGTTCATCTACTTAACAACCTATTAGACTTTGCCTGATTAACCGACTCTTTGGCAATTCAAAAGTGCTTGTAATCTGGTTTACATAACATAACATCGTGCCTGTAATCCCCGAAGGGTTAGGCAGAGGTGTTACCTAATAGTACAGCCCACTTTTCGCCAGTTATTACATTGTTTGAATTAATTTATTGACATTTTTTAATTTGTTGACATTTTTTAATTGAATTTGTTGAATTTTTTAGTTTAATTTACTGTATTTTTTTTTTTATTTAATTTATTGACATGTGTATTGAATTGTACCTAATTCCGAATATTTTTTGAATAATATGAGTATTTTTTTGTTGCCTTTTTCTATTGTTAATTTATAGTCGTCACTCGTCACACTGTTTATGATCATTGTGTCTCAAAATAAAATAAAATAATTTTGCATGCCGTAAGGTAAAATGTATCGGGACTCTCTTCAAAATAACCATCATATTTGTATACCTACATTATTGGCAAATAAATGATTTCTGATTTCTGGTTATGTCTAAGTCTTTTTTTTATATGATTAGTTCAGTTAATTAGTTAGTTATGTTTAAGTCCCATGTAATTTGGAGCCTATTGCCATCAACCGGGCAGAAATCCAGTCTCTGTGGCTGCTACTGAGAAATTCCTGATGGAAGCCCAATGACACTTTGCCCGATCCGGGAATCGAAACCCAGGACCTCATGCTCAGCAGTGGCGCTTTCGACCACTGGGCCAACGAGACAGTAACTGGTTTCATTGAATTAAATGCTTGGAAATATTCCGTTGCAATTAATTTAAACAGGTTTCCACGGGTTGCGTTTATTTTTTTAAAAAGGAGGAGGTTCTCAATTCGGTTGTATTTTTTTTGTGTTTGTTGCCTCATATCTTCGTCATTTATGAACCGATTTGAAAAATTCTTCTTTTATCTGAAAGGATATACTTCCCGATTGGTCCCATAGAAATTTCATCAATATCGGTTAAGTAGTTTGGTTTTTAAATTAAAATAGCTGGAAAAAATATGTCATCCAAGTAAAAGAAATTGCGAAATTGATACTTGACTAGGATTTGTGTGTGATACGATAACTAAAACTGATAAAATAAAAACTTTTTTGCAAAAAAATAACCGACTTCCAAAAAAAACACTAAAAAAGTGAAAAATAACTTTACTTTCGGAAGTCGGTGCCAAAAAAGTAAATGAAACAAGCAATAGTCACCGACTTCTGAAAGTAAAGTTATTCTTCACTTTTTTATTGTTTATTTTTTTTGGAAGTCGGTTATTTTTTTGCAAAAAGGTTTTATATTTATAACTACCGGATACCCGGCGTGTGCTAATACGCTATAGTGCCTAATGCATTGTTTTAATGGTCTAAAACCATCTTCACATTATTCCTATTCTAATGAAACCTGTTTGGGGCACATGGGTTGGATTGTTTCAAAGTCCATAACGGACATAGGTAGAAACAATTTTTTTATAATTTTAATTATACGAGTATAATATGTGTAGATGGGACAGCAATTAGTCCCAATTTAAGAAACGGGTTTTTTCAACGAAAGTTCTCAAGGTTATCAAAAAGTTTATTGCGGCAAAAGTGATGACATAGTCACTCTAGTTTCACAATCTCGATGCACTTCTTGATGTCAATTTCTTCTTAATCTTTTGCATATGTGGATGTGTGCGTGAACGGTGTCATTGCGAAATAATTTGTTGATAAAAGCTAATCGATATATGTAAAAAAGAATTGACGTTTGTTAGTCTCACAAAAACTCGAGAACGACTAAACCAATTTGCCTTATTTTGGTTTTCCAATATTTGTAGAAGTCCAAGGAAGGTTTAAAAAGTAAGAAAATAGGTAGTAGGTAGGAGTGAAACTGTGAAAGTGCATTGCAAGCATGCCAGGTACAGATAGTTTGAAATATAAAGTGTGTAAGTTTAAAAATAAAAAAAGATTTCGCCTTTTTATTTATTTTTTAACCGACTTCTAAAAAAGGAGGAGGTTCTCAATTCGGTTGTATGTTTTTTTTTTTTTTTTGTGTTTTTTACCTCATATCTCCGTCATTTATGAACCGATTTGAAAAATTCTTCTTTTATCTGAATGGATCTACTTCCCATAGAAATTTCATTAAAATCGGTTCAGCAGTTTGGTTTTGAAATCAAAATAGCTGGAAAAAATTTCATCCAAGTAAAAGAAATTGCGAAATTGATACTTGACAAGGATTTGTGTGTGATACTATAACTAAAAAGGGTAAAAAAAAACCGACTTCCAAAAAACACACTAAAAAAGTGGAAAATAACATTACTTTCGGAAGTCGGTGCCAAAAAAGTCAATGAAACAAACCATAGTCACCGACTTCCGAAAGCAATGTTATTTTCCACTTTTTTAGTGTGTTTTTTGGAAGTCGGTTTTTTTTTTGCAAAAAAGTTTTTATTTCAGTTTGACTTCAAGCAGAAAATTGACTGCAGTTTAGATAAATTACATAGACTAAAGCTGAAACCAATTGATCGGACTTAAATTTGATTCGCGCTAAAGCTAAGCGAAACTCGGTATGTAAAGATGGTCACCCATCTACAGACGCGCTTGGCAAGCGCGGCTTAACCTGAAGATTGATCCGAGTGGCTGTTACTAATTAGCCACGAGCTCCTCTATTTAGCTACGTATCAAGTTCATATTCGTAAGAAACAATTGACGACCCGAATGGCGCAGCGGTAGTGAGGCTGCCTTACGTTCATAGGGTTCCGGGTTCGAATCCCGGTAGGAGCAAGTGTTTGTGTGATGAGCATGGACAGTTGTTTCCGAGTCATGGATGTTTATATGTATAATAAGTATGTATTTACAAACAAAAAGTATCTATGTAGTATATCAACTATCTAGTGTCCACGACACAAGCCTCGTTGCTTAGTGTGGCACTAGATGGCGCTGTGTGTAATGTCCAGCGATATTATTATTTATTTATTTAATAATCAATGTACATACTGAAATATTATATAGGTGTAAATAAACACAAGGCTTAACGAAGCTGAGAGGCACTTGTTCTATCCGTCATTGCGATCATATTTACGGAAGAGCCCTATGGCCAGCAGTGGCCGAGTTAAAGATCGAAAAATATCGCCACATACCTCTAGCCTCTCTAAGCGCATGTGCAGCATGGCGCCAGCTATTCCTCTCAGCCAACGCGAGCGCGGTGTTGCCATGCGCGTCTAGTATACTCAGAGAGGCCCCTGAAGTTAGCAGCGTTTTCACGTTTTCAAAATGGCCGCGCTCTGCTGCGATGTGGAGAGCTGTCTGTGGAAGTTGGGTAGGAATTAGTATGACGAAGTTAGTTGTTGACGAAGGGAGCATCTTTACTTAGAGTCTTCTTTCTTTTGCGTGTGGTTAGTGACTAACCTGGTGTCTGAGTTTTTATGCCGCCCATGGTCCTCTGACTTGGCTTTACATGCCGTCGAGAAATATCTCTCAGGCATGCTGGTTTCTTCACGATGTTTTCCTTCACCGAAGCAAGTGATAATTATACAATACGCACATGAATCCGAAAAATCAGAGGCGCGTGTCTTGTGTTCGAAGTCGAACTTGATACCTATGACTTGGCAGTCCGACGTTCACACCACTAGGCTATCATTGCTTACTCAAGGTGTGTCCATATTGCGAGAGTCCTTCGTGAACAATATTCAACAGTCATATGTTTGAGATTAAATAGTTTCTTTTGTGGAAAGTGGGGACGTTACAATTAGTGGCGGTACTTTCATAGAAGCCTAGAGGAACTCGTGGTTAATAATAACAGCCGCTCGGGTCGATCGTCAGAATAAGCCGCGCTTGCCTGGGTTGGACCGTGGATGGGTGACCACCCATACATACCGAGTTTCCTCCGTGCCTCGGAAAGCACGTTAAGCCGTTGGCCCCGGCTGTCAATTAAAGATCTTTGACAGTCGTTACAGGTTGTCAGTGACCCGAAAGTCTGACAACCAGTCTTACTAAGGGGTTTCGTATTACCCAGTACGAACTGGGTTGTGGAGGTCAGATAGGCGGTCGCTCCATGTAAAAAACTGGTATTCAGCTGCATCCGGTTAGACTGGAAGCCGACCCCAACATAGTTGGGAAAAGGCTAGGCAAGTGATGACTTTCATAGAAGCCTTTAAGCTTGGCTTGCCCTTATAACCTACTACTCTTCATGATGTAAGGGTTTCTGAACAGTCTGCTCGCCTCATGGGCTTGCCGTATTGTTGGACCCTAGGCACGCCACTAGTTCCAACGTTCCTCCGTATAGAGTTTTAGTCGTTTCTTTGTAAAATAATGATTTGCTCTCAACGGTGTGTTCACAACCATGAACAATATGATCACGGTCGCGAACCGATGTGAATACTCGAGAGTTAATGTTAGGAGGTGGACGTAGTACCTGTAGGACCTGTCTCTATGTAAATGTTTATAAGCATATAGTGTATAAGCATAGCATAACATCACGGCTGTAATCCCCGAAGGGTTAAGCAGAGGTGTACCTGAAATACACCCACATTTTGCCAGTTATGTTTAAGTCCCATGTAATAGGGGGCGAGCCTATTGCCATCATCATCATCAGCCCACACCACTGCTGGACATAGGCCTCCTCAATCGCACGCCACTCAACTGGCAGTAAATACAGACTCCGTGACTGTTACTGGTAAATTCCTGATGGAAAAATCCAATAACAATTTGCCCGACCCCTGGTTTCCTTTGCCTAGCTCTTCTGAGACATAATCGGTCAGGCTGTGCACCGCATCGGCTGTGGATAAATTGGCTCTGAAGCCAAATTGCGCACGTGACAAGAAGTTGTTTTTTTCTAGGTAGCTAGCTAGTCAATAATTTTCTCAAGTATTTTTGAGATTGAGGGGAGTAACGATATTGGCCTATAGTTACTAACCAGGGGCCTCATGCTCAGCAGTTGCGCTTGCGGCCACTTGGCCAATGAGGCAGTAAATGAGTGGGCATAGAGTGTATTGTGGCAAAATAATAGTCATACGCTGTCATCAATTTACGAGGAGAATCAGCCTTTGTCGCGGTCAGTCCGCAGATGGGTGATCGTACTTAAATTTTACATAGCGCTGTTGTAAAAGGATGCGATAAGAAATTCGCAAGGTTTGTAACAAGGCTGTACTGCTCAAGGTAAGCCGGAAATGTTATACTATCTTCACTTTTGAAGGTTCCCGTCGGCTTATCAACTGCGATCGGCTACTGCACAACATTGTATCTATCGCATACAGACATCATCTGCGTAGCTTTTCCCAACTATGTCGGGGTCGGCTTCCAATCCAACCGGATGCAGCTGAATACCAGTATTTTACGTGGAGCGACTGCCTATCTGAGCTCCACAGCCCAGTTAGTACTGGATAATACGATACCCCTTGGTAAGAACGGTTGCAAGACTTTCGGTGCATTACCCGTAACGTACAGATTTCCAAATGACAACCGGGACCAATGGCTTAACGTGCTCTCCGAGACGCGGAGGAAACTCGTATGAAATGGGTGATCCATTGACCAACCTAGTGAAGCACGGCTTAACCTAAAGATCGATCCGAGCAGCCGTTATTTTGAGCTCCTCATCTATCGTTAACATTAGACGTCCTCGGAACAAACTCGGAATAAACCATACTGCACAATGCTGCAGAGGAGGGAGTCTATTACCATGTCAGCTTTGATGATGTTTTGTAAATTAGGCTAAAACTGTACAAGGCGCGCCGCCATTGCGGCGGTAAGACTCGTGACGAAGGAGTGGCTGGAGAGACGGCATGGCGCCCTCACTTTCCGGTTGATACAGGTGCTCTCAGGGAACGAGTGCTTCCAGAAGTACCTTGCCATATAGGTCGGGAAACGACGCCCGGTTGTCACCACTGCGTGAGACTGCCACGACGACACGGCGCAGCACACTCTGGAGGAGTGCGCGACAAGGTCACGGCGGTCGGTGCTGCGGGTAGCCTCTCGCTTCCGGCCGTGGTTCAGATCACGGGCGGCGCGCCGTGTTCCACGCGCGCCTCTCACGAGGAACTGCGGCCATGTATGGTCGCAAACGGCGATTGGGGTCCGCATCTTTATTCGGGCCAAAACCTGGCCGGGGGAGAGTGACGAACTGCGCCAGTACTCCAACACCCCAGCCCAAGGTATTTCGCCTACCCCAGGCCGGAGAACATCCATGGGTATACACACGCGCAAAAAAAAAAGTCAAAAACTGTTGGAAACGATTCAGCTAAATTCTCATCAATCTGCTCCGATTAGCATTCATTTGTTGCAAAAACGTACTTGCTAATGATAGTCATTTAAACTGTATGTATTTCGCCTTTGAATGCAGGCCACTGTCGTCAGGTGTGTTCTTGTGTGAGACTGTGAGCCACAGACGAATCATGATCGTATTGACTTAACTTCTCATAGGAATTTTGTCAAATAGGTTGGTAGCAACCACAGGAGTCACTATGGTTGAAGATCCCCTTACCTTGCCCCCAGTAGCAGCATCAGACTTGGCATCGATGTCAGCACCTGCAGCACACAACGCGGCCAGACAGCGGCTGCGTTCAGCAAGGGCAGCGGCGTGAAGCGCACTACGGTTGCAATGGTCGCGGGCGTCGACTGCTTCGCCGCTTGCGATGAGCTCTTGGAGGAGTTCTAGGTTGTCCCAGAGGGCTGCCTGGAGGATCCAGAAGAAATATAATGATATTTAGTAGATATTAAATGTTGATGGATGCATGAGTGAGAGGAAGGCCAAAGAAAGATGGATGGATTGTGTGAGGAAGGATATGAAAGAGAAAGGAGTCAATGATGCCGTGACGTCTGACAGGGGAGAATGGAAGAAGAAAACGTGTTGCGCCGACCCCGAGTAGAATGGGACAAGGGCAGGAAGATGATGAATGAGTAGATATTGATTAGGCTCACCATCTTATCTTTCTACTATAATAAATGCGAAAGTTTGTGAGGACGGATGTGTGATTGATGACATTTGGCTCACAGATAGTTTATAACCTGGATTAAAACATTTCTTTTTATACCGGTAGTACAACCCCGTGGGACAATTGCCGAACTCCATGTGGACGAAGTCGCGGGCATAATTATGCTATTCTTCTATACAAATAAATAAAATTGAAGTGTCTGTTTATAACTTCGAAATTACAGCTTTTTACTATATGGATATAAAAGACGGTAGTCAGTACTTATAAAAAAAGGATTTTTTTCATATGTTTGTCTTTCTGTCTGTTTGTTTGTTCTGGCTAATCTCCAAAAGCGTTGGACCGATTTTGACGGGACCACCTGTATAACAGGATAACAACCTACTCTCTCTCATAGAGAAGAGGCCTGTGTCCCAGCTGTGGGAATGTTATATATTTTCAAGTATTGTATTCTATTCTTTTTTTGTTTATTACTGTGAATATACGGACTATGTGGGTCGTATTATTTTTTACTATTTCGATTTAGCTTAGTTTAATGATTGTCTGGCAGTTTGAGTACTTTATGCGGCCTACCCAAATGTCCTTTCTTTGGTATTGTTTGTCGTGTCGTTGAGCTCCTTGGGTTATGAGTCGAGCTACACGATAACTGACAAATTCTTGCACTGACTGGACAGGTCCACTCAAATTTGTGTGTTTCTTTCATCAAAAGACCATCTCAGATACTAATCTGCATGGTCCTCATAAGATTTGACCAATGTCTGGACTTTAAAAGAGACAGTGACCTCAGAGTTTGTTTCGGCTGTTTCTTCTCAGAGTAGTCAGATACAAAACACCAGCCCCATCTAGCTTTAAAACAACATGATATGATGTGTAAAAGTGTTTTTTTTTACTATTTACAGAAATAAATATGATTTATAGGCCGATTCGACCAGTGGAGTAGGCTGTGTATTGTCTGTCTGTGAGTGCATGAATTTATGAGATGTTTATTTAGTAAAAATTCTTGTAACACAATTATACAATGAATGAATGAACATATTTGTGCTATGACTGGCGGCTTACAAAATATTTTTATTGCAAATTTATTAAATTTTTTATGGTATTGTAATTTTTTTGCTTTTAATAATTATCAATACAAGTAGCAGCATCCAGTTAGACTGGATGCCGACCCCAACATAGTTGGATAAGGCTAGGCAGGTGTAGATGCATTTTATTGTAAATAGAAGTTTAAAAAAAATCATAATAAATTATCTGGTATTGAAATAGATAAACCATATGTATTAGATCATTGAATAAAGGTAAACAAAGTAAGACAAGGTAGACATCAATGATTCTTGAAGTAATAATTTACATGTTTTAAAAGCAACAGTTTTCATGTTTATTAATTTAATATTTTCTCAGTATAAATCATTCTTCTGCGAAAATTTTGAAACAAAGCATGCATTCAGTACTTCAATGGAAACAGAAGTAAATAATAACTAAACAGGTGCGACAAATAATTCAGAGTTAAAAAATATTTTTGTTACACAGGACTTTTATAATTGTTTAAATAGTTTTCCTTCAGTTCTAAATGTTTTTCTTAACATCTACATATAAATTAAGACCTTGCACCGCATCCTACATTTACAATACACGATTGCAACATTCTAAACCACAAGAACACGGTGTTTTACCGCAGTTTAACTTACCGCTAACGAAGAATAGACAACCCAAGTTTTTATCAAATAATTCACGTACCTGATGCAGCAGCCGCCCTTGGAAGTGATCCTCGTCCGGAGACAGGTCCATTATGCTCGTTTTTTGAAGAAATACACAAGTAGCACAGACATTTCCGGACTAAACAACCGCTCAAGCGTTACAAAACGGCTACGAACGAAATACGGTGAAACACATCGAATTCTTCACTAAAACTACATTTTAAAATACACAGTTATGTGCGCCAAACGTTTTTTCTTTCGGCATTGCGGATGGAAAACGTTAATTAATGCGAAATTGCAAATTAAACCGTCGTGAACGAGATTTATTGATTTGTTTGATGACAGCCGACCTGACTGTATGACAAACGTTTGACAGATGTCAGATAGCCAACTGCAGTGGTACGAAGAAGGGCGTATTCGTTTTCAAAACGCTATCGCTCGTGTGAAATATTTTGAAACGATGCATGATGTGTGTGTGAAAGCTGAAATGGCTAAAAAGGAGGGCTCTGCTGATAAAATAAATGATAGAGAAGGATGGATGAAACACAAAAAATTGGAAGGGCAGGAGAATGATGATGATCAATCACCCTGAGAATGCAATAACTTAAAAAAAAAACTTAATAACATTACTTGTTTTTTGCATGGTTTTTAACATAACGCTACTAATCACTAAACGTACTGAATTTTATTGGGAGCATTGTTATAAGCCAACGCGCATAATCTATGGCATACCTACATATATCAGGTTTTTTTTTTATCAATCTACCCACTTCGTTAGGATCGTACACTAATATGAAATGAGAGTATGGATATAGTTTACACACATTGTTCGATCTTATTGATTATTGATTGCAGAATTTAAAATTTAAAATGTCTCGTAGTTACTGCTCTTATGATGAAGACTGGCAGAGAAGGAAGTCAGTGCTAATCAGAAGTCTTTTTCACGATGTTCCGAGTAAGTAAAACTACCTCAAACTTTGTCACTAATAGGTCGTAGCAGAGGGGTATAATGGTGTATCCACACAGCCCGGCGGCACTGCCGGCGGCTTGACCACAAGCAAAGCCGCCAAAAAGCCGCTGGCAGACGCGGCAAGCGCGACTGTGAATCGTACAAGTCATATTTCAGTATTGTTTTGCTTGCCGTGGTTGATGCGAATTGTAACTTTTTATACGTAGATATCGAATTGCCAAGGGCGCATATCTGATGGTGGAGTTCTACGTAACACTAGTTTGTTTCTAATGATACAAGATGAATCTGCACACTTACCACAACTAAAAAACATTACAAGAAAGAAATATGCCAGTGCCTCTTTATTAAATCGGTGATGACGCACACTCAATCAAAGAATACGAAACGACACCACTCTCATCGAAAGCCGTGATCGAATCCCCGCTGCCGACGGCAGACAGCGGCGGCCTCGACGGCAAAATGCCGCCGGCTTTGTTGCAAATGCCGCACATAAAGCCGGCAGCAAGGCAGTGCCGCCAGCCGCTGTGTGGATCCGCCCTAAGAGTAGAAAAAGACCAAAGAAACGATGAATGGATTGTGTGAAAGATGATATGGCATGAAAAGAGGTGTCTGATGAGATGACGAGTATTGTATTGTATAACGGGCTGGTGTCCGCAACTCCACGTCCAAAGCGCATATTTTCGGGAGAAGACGATTATTAGAGAAGTAAGGAAGAAGAAGACATGTTGCGCCGACCCCAAATGAATTGAGATAAGGGCAAGCAACTGATTATGATGATGATGAGGTAGCAGAGGGGCTCGCAGAAATAAAAACGGCCGCACGAGTCGATAGATCGACACCCCGATCCGAGGTCGTGCCAGCCAGCGTCATTAAGCCTGTAGCTTTAAATTCGTCCCCATCTGTGTGTGTGTATGTATAAAAATTTTAAAAATTAAATTGACGTGTCTGTTTGTAATTTCAAAATAAGATACATAGAACAAAAACATTTTTTTAAATTGTTGTCTGGCTGTTTGCCTATCTTTTTGTTCCGACTAATCTCCGAAATGGATGGACCAATTTTGACAAGACTTACCTACTTTATTTTAGAAAATGGATTAGGGTTCCGTGCAAAAAAAAAACCATGAAATTGTAAAGAAAATCCGATTCAAATTGGGAAGTAATATTTTTATAATAATTTTACGCGGGCCACAGCTTGATTATAATAATAATCTTGATCCAATTCAGCCTGGCCCTTGCCGTCCCAGCGACGAGCTAAGCCGAGGTTCGTACACACGGCAACATATCCCGTAAAACATTTCCTCGCTTTGCATAGATTCCCCGTACAATGACAGATCTGTTTCTACTGGTTTTTCATAGCTTGATTGGTCGCCGTGCGTACTAGGCCGGTGCCCATGCGTGCAGTCGTTTATTTTTAAGTTTTTATGGCTGGAGGCTTTACATTCAAGACACCCACAGTATGAGATATTATTTATTTTTTTCTCCTTGCAGTTCTATCACCAGTTGAAGAAGAATCCAACGACTCGTCACACGATTATTATTTTCCAACCCAAGAAGTATTCCCCTCTCCACCCAGACCATACAGCCCATTACCTCCACTAATCATAGAGAAAATCCCTATAGCCAACAAACATGACGAGCCAGAAGAATACTACAGAAAACTACACAAAAGAATAAGAAGGATTTACGAAAGACTCTTTGTAGAAAAAAGGAACGTAAGCAGTGTTGATTTTGATTCAAATTGCAATGATAGTTCGGTTAATGATAATAATGAATATAACACTGAAGGTTCTGTTGAAAACCTAGTTTACGAAACTGAAAATAATTCTGTAGAGAATGACAATTTTGAATCTATTATTGAAGATAGAGAAACAAGAAAGAGTTCTGCTTCTACTAAGTCTAATGGATATGGAGCTGATTTTGAATCGATGGATACTGCAGTTATAGATGTTGTTAATAATACATTATCGAACGAAGACATAATAATGATATCCGAAGAAGAGGAATCAGAGAATGCAAATATTGATGAAGATGGAATAAGATATGAAGACTATGGTAACTGCAGACCAAGTAGAAATAAAGAATCCAGTGCAGAAAGAATGGATGATGGGGCATTTAGTGAACATTCGCATCATAACACAGTCAATAATCAAGAAACAACTGAAATCGAAGAATCTGATGAAACAGAGATTGAACAAAATTACGAGACAGAAGGCTCAGATAATGAAATAATTGAAGAAACAAGTCAAACTAGACAATCTAATACATTAGTAATAGTTGATCTAGAAGTTAGTAAGGGAGAAAAATCGCATCATTCCATAATTGATGATCAAGAAATAACTAAAAGTGATAAATCTAATAAAAAAGAATATACCGTAATAAAAGCTGATCGAAATTCAGATAACCAGGTATCCAGATGGGAAGAATTTAAAAGGACAGGTTCTGTGGGCAGAAACGAATCGGTAGTTTCAAACAATGAACCCAAGGAGGCAGATGTAGAAACTAGTGAGTCTAGCGAAGGTAAGTTCTCATGTTTTAGAAATGAATAAATGTACGCTTCTAGTTGAAGCTGATCACCAATTTTTGGGATTTACCGTACCCTTAGAGCTTTAGCTTGATACTAGCGACCCACCCCGGCTTCGCACGGGTAGTAGAGCATATTAGGCGGCTTGAATTTTTCCGACACTTCCAACGATTATCGTCATATTTCAACCAATTTACACAAAACCATGACAAATTGCATACCTAAACCTTCCACTTGAATCACTCTATCTATTAAAAAAACCGCATCAAAATCCGTTGCGTAGTTTTAAAGATCTAAGCTTAAATAGGGCCAGACAGCGGGAAGTGACTTTGTTTTATACTATGTAGTGAAGTGATGTTGTCGCCCATAACATGGCAGTGATGCGTTAGCCTATAATCCCCTAAGGATTAAGCAGAAATGGTACAACAGCAGCTACCACATTTCGCCAGTTATGTTTTAAGTCCCATGTAATAGGGAACGAGCCTAGTGCCTTCAGACGGGCACAAATCCAGACTCCGTGACTGCTACTGAGAAATTCCAGATGGAAAAACCCAATAACACTTTGCCCGACCCGGGAATCGAAGCCAGGACTTCATGCTCAGCAGTCGCGTTTCCGACCACTAGATTAACAAGACAGTTACTTCTATAATTTTTTTGATCACAGGTCCACACTACAGACAAATAACTACAGAAGCCCTCATCCATTTTGATGGATGCCAAGTTCCTGGTGAACGAGAGAGCATAGTCTACGAAGATTCTGTCAAGAGTATCATACTACCAACGAGGTACACAAGAGTGCTGGCCAGTCGCAATGTGGATGTTGAGGATCGAATCGAAGTTTACGTAGTATTGGAAGAAAATGCAGGTTTGTAACCTTGGGACTATAATTTCTGATGGTTCGTATCTTCTTTTTGTGGATGACGATGATTGGAATAGAATATATTTTATTTTAGTTCGATTTTTTATTATTAATAATTCATTTCGATAAATGTCACGGTCGCCTAGTTTTCGTGAAAATGGCTACACTCATACAATAGAGGACGACCGAAAACATCTGCACTTGACAATAAATATTCCAGCAAGATTATGTGACCAGCAAACCTGCACTAAGTGGGTACTTCATTATTTACTTAAGTATTTAATTGTTTTAGCCCGTTAGTTTTCCCTTGACCCAAAATGGCCAAAATAACCCGTTGGGTCGCCTCTTTATATTAAAATCTTATTAACATGGAATGCGACGGTGTCGTCTACATCTAAATGCGAAAGTTTGGATGGATGGATGGATGTTTGTTACTCAATCACGCTAGAACGGCTGAACGGATCTGGATGAAATTTGGCACAGAGATAGATTATAGATTGGAATAGCAGAAAGGCTACTTTTCATCTCGGTAGGACGATCCCGTGGGTCAATATCGAACTTCATGCGGGCGGAGCCGCTGGCATAAGCTAGTAGGCTATAAGTGTAACGTAATGTTCCCGCAGGGTTAGCGAGAGGTCTACCTGATAGTAGTAAATCCATTTTACAACAGTTGTGTTTAAGTTCCATGCAATATGCCACAAATCCAGACTCCGGAGCTCTTACTGAGAAATTCCTGATAGAAAAACCAATAACACTTTGCCTGACCTGGAAGTCGAACCCAGGAACTCATGCTCAGCCAGTCGCGCTTGCTACCATTCAATTTACACCAACGAGGCAGTCAAAATTATTTCATTTTCAGATCCAAAAATCGCTTCAGACTTTGACGAAAGTGAAACTACTGAGGAAACCCTTGAAGAAGAGACCACTTCTTACCCAGATACTACCTTCGAAAACGATGAGGAAATGAGCACCCATCAAGATGCTGTCGAGGAAAATGATGAAGAAATGAGTGATCTTCAGCCAGACGCTAGTGACAGAAACTTTAAAGAAATTGGCACTCTTCACACAGGTGCAATCGAGGAAAACGATGAAGAAATGGGTGCTCGTCAGTCAGAAATAGACACTAATCAACCGGACGCTACCAATAAAGAGATGGAAGAAACGAGAAATCTCGATTCAGATGATACTGACGAAGAAAATGAATCATGGCACCAACCAAATGATGTCAGAGAATATATTGGAGCAATGAGAGCTCCTGAACTAGATACCATCGAGGAAGATGATGAAGAAATGAGCAGTCACCAAGCAGAGGAAGACGTTGAGGTAGACATTGAAAAAACGGGAACTACTTCTTCAGATGCTACTGGCAATAATTTCGAAGAAATAAGCGTTCATCAGCTTGTTGCCGACGAAGATACTGAAGCAAAGAGGAGCTCTCCTCGATTAGATGAATGTGATATTGATGAAATGACTCCTACTCAACGGGATCCTACGATCGAAGCCAATTTAGAAAAGGAAACTGCTCATCCCAATACCACTGATGAAGAAATAAGGACTCGCATACCAGAAACTAACGAGAAAGGAATAAAAACTACTATTCCAGAAACAACGTGGGAAGAAATTGAACAAATGCGAACTCCTCGACCAGATTTATCACATGGAACAATATCAGTAACACACCGCAGTAGCTCTACATCAAGTGCTGAACACACTGCACACCCTCAAGAACTGTCAGTTTTGACATCATCAATCCAAGATGGCGCTGACCACAATATGTCAGAACTTCAAACTTCCAATGATATGAATGAAATATTGACTTCGATATTCAATGAAAGTCAAAATAAAGATGGGACTCGGATCTCTGAAAGGAAAAGGAAGTTAGTAGATAAATCAGTTCAGGCAGTTGAGACGAGCAGAGTGACTTGGGAAGAAATGCGCGCGAATTTCTTTGTAGGGACACCGAAGATATTCCGGCTTTGTGCCTGCACTGATCATATTTGTTCTTAGTCCATTTGACCTTGTAAATGAAGACTGGATTTACAGGTTCAATGAGTGATTGTTAATTAGTTGTCAATCCGTATAGTTAAAATACCTGTCTTTTTGTCATTATTCGAGTGAATCAATAAACGTACTTAGGTAAGAACTACCTAAGCTTGCAGCCGAGATTTTGCTGCAGACTCTTTGTATGATTAATAATTATTACTATATTATTTTCTACTGTCGTTTACAAACTATTGATTTATATTACATTATGTAAGAAGAAAGTATTTAGTTAAAAATCATGTTTAAATAATTGATAAGCGTTGTGATTTGGTTTTTGTTATTTTATATTAAAATAATTTCTAAGTAATCTGCATGTTGTTTTTGTTACAATGTTGTATGTAGAGATTCGAAACTTATCCAAAGCATTAGACGCGGTCTATATTGAAAAAGAAACAATTTTTAATATACTTTACTAAGCTTGTTTCATGACCATTTGTAAATTATAATGATTACACAGCAGATTTTTCTAAAATTGGGCTAGGCAGGTGATGATTCCTGCATTACAAAGGTGTGACAACTGGAAACCCAGAACATCTGCGGTTTGCCTCCTGAATCATGCAACAAATTATAGAAATAATTTTTTATGTGAAATGGAACGTATTTCAGAATGAAGTTTGAAAACGTCATTAACTTTTTTTTAAGTGAGGTTATGTTGTCAAATTTGCGAATTTTTGTTATTTTGTCTGCATGAATTCATTTATTTTCGGGACAAATAATTATTTTACTATATAGTTAATCAAAATGTCTCTTACTGAAGGTCCAGTGAAAGAATTAGACGACAAGTTCCTTGATTTAATCGGAAAATTCGTGTCTGACATAAAAAATGGGTACGTTAGCTTATTTCTTCATTTTTAATGGTATTCTGTTAGTTAGAATCATATTTATGCAATAAAATCTCACTATTTAGATGTCCTGCATAATTTTTAATGCCTACAATATTAAATTAAGCTGAATTCAAGTCATGAACTTCTAAAATATGATGAACATCAAAACTCATTCAGTATTGCATCAGAATTCATAAATGCAATATGTCAATAAGATTATAGATATCCTAAAACGTGCCATATACAAAACTACAGGCGCTCCATTCGAAAACTTAAAGATTTTCTGTTCAAAATGTATTCTTGCAGTGTTCTTACTTTTGACTTATGTTAAAGACTCCTATTAAGCTTAATATGCATGGGCTAGGAGTGAAAATCGCTCAACAGCCCACTGCTGGACATAGGCCTCTCGAATCGCAGACCATTCAACTCGATACTCCACAACTCTCATCCAGCTGTTTCAAGCCACTCTGTAAAGCTGTAGCTGTTAGCAGAATCTTTAGTGATCTCTTTTATGTTTCTCTGTTAACGCCCCTGACTCACACTTAACTGAATCAATTTTTCCCTATTGGAATAGGCATGAACTCCAGAAGAATAGATATAACTCATACAACATTTACGTTCATATAAGATTAAGTACCTGGCCCATTGAGCTCTGCTCGGGTGAAAATAGAGAAAACGAATTTTCCCAGATATGAAACTTAGCTAGATCGATTTTTTGTCGCCATAAACCCCTATGTTGCAATTTTGGTTAAAGCCATTTTCGAGAATGTGACAACACCGATTCCAGGACTTAAATGTTAAAAACTGTATTCTCATTGGTAATAAGAAATTACTAGTAATTTATGCTAATGACAAACTAAAAATATTAATATTATCCAAAGAAAAGCCAATGACTGTAAGGTGTCCGTTTTCTTTGCAAAGGATTGTATAACATACACAAACATTGCTCATTCAATAGTAAAGAATATAATTAGGCACTAAACACGCGAAAAAGAAGTTATGGAGATCAGAGAGGTAGTCACAGTAGCCGGCAGTAAAAGTGACTCCATGTAAAATACTGGTATACATGGAGTGACTTACTGCCTATCTGATTCAGCTGCTTCCCGTTAGACTGGAAGCTTACTCCAACATAGTTGGGCAAAGGCTGGGCAGATGATGATGGCAGTCATAAATTTATCTAAATTATATCATATTATTATCACTACATAGTATAAAAAAAAGTCGCTTCTCACTGTCTGTCCGTATGTATGCTTAGACCTTTAAAACTTCGCAACGGATTTTGATGCGTTTTTTTTTAAATTGATAGTGTGATTCAAGAGGAAGGTTTATATGTATAATACATGCATATTATAGTAGAGAAAACATTAGTATCTACATTGCACCCGTGCGAAGCCCGAGCGGGTCGCTTGTATATTAATAACCTATTTTCTTATTTTTTTTTATTATTTTGGAAAACACGTTTTGTTTCTTAGCTCTTTGGCTAGTTTTAGCTACGTTAAACGGGCACTAACCAAGTCAACGTAGCGTGTGTGTGTGTTTTGTAATATTTCATTTTCGTCGATCTGTATGAACTTCCTTACTATTCTGCAGATGTTTAAAATAGCGGCTTTTTGGAGTGTAATATAAATTGAGTAGTGTTGTATAATTATCACTTGCTTCGGTGAAGGAAAACATCGCGAGGAAACCAGCATGCCTGAGAGTTAATTCTCGACGGCATGTAAAGCCAAGTGAGAGGCCCATGGGCGGCATAAAACTCTGACACCAGGTTAGGCACTAACCACACGATAAAGAAGAAGAAGAATTAAGTCTTTGAGATCTTTTAATTTGAGGCGATGTTGGTGGTGCTTGGGTATGACACCCGTGGTGGACACTACTATGGGTTTATCTTTTATTTTTATTCGTTCTCTGTCAACAGGAAATTACGAGGCTCCAACAATGTTGCTCTGGCAATGGTTACATTATTAGAGACTATCATCAGCGACTCACAGAATGCTACAGCCTTGTGAGTATTGGAGCAAGATATTTATCTTAACAAAATAATCGAAATGGTTAGACCTGCTGTCTTGTATGGATCAGAATGTTGGGGCACAAAAGGGCTGAATGAAAGGCATTTCCTTGTGGCTGAGATGTGAATGCTAGGGGGATGTGTGGTGTAACGCGGATGGATAAAATAAGTTATTTTTAGTTTATTTAAGGTGGAAGCGCCAGGGTGGCCCGCGAAATTAAAATATTCTTACGTTTTTTGCAATTTTTTTTTTTTTTTTTTTTTATTTATTTAATTAAATTTATACAGAGGTGTTACTTAATTCTAAACTCGCCAAACTTTTACGTTTGATGGCGAGAGGCGCTCTTATATACTGACTACTTTCACCTTTTCATTTTAAGTTTGTACAGTCCATCCAAAGGTTGTCTGGAAGACATCGCTATTAGCGACGAAATCACCAATGTAAGCATAGAGTTAGCAATATTATAAAACAGTTGTGTAACAATTTTGGTGTACAATAAAGTACATTCTATTATCTTTTACTTATCGTTAATAAATGGTTCTCGTTTAATCTAATACAATGTATTTAATTCTGTTTGCAATCCAGTATAACATTTTTTAATTTTGTCTTAAGTGATCCTGTACTAATTTTTACTTTTTCTCTTAATAAATCTATTTTGTTAAACACTTTCGGTACCAAATACTTAGATGTTCTCTTACCATAATAATTTGTTATCTGTGGTTGAACCAGTTTGTTCTCTCTAACCCTACGTGTATTGTACTTGTTTTTCACATTAACTTTATATTCTTCGTTATAATAATATTCCAGGCCTACCAAATAATCTACTTTTTTATCTATGGGTATAATTTTACAAATAGGAAATAACTTATCATACTCTTTGTTGCACTTATCTTTAACATTTTTACTAACTAGAAACTTTATCAGTCTTATTTGTATGTCTTTAATATCTCTTAAATATGTAACAAAGGTTCGCCCGTACACAAGGAGTCCATAACTAATTAGCGAGTCGGCAAGTGCGAAATAAACTATTCTCAACGTGCGTCTGTCTGTTCAATACATTTTTTAAGTGGTACAACTTACTTAACACCGACCTTAGCCTATTGCAGATGTCATTTACATGTAATCTCCAGTTAAAGTTCTTATCTATTGTTAGACCTAAATATTTAAATTTCTCTACATACTCCAATTTTGTACATTTACAATTACATTTATTTCCATGCAAGCATTCGTATGTATGTCCTATCACTGTGAGATATTCATTATTTACAGTTTTAGCATTTCGATTATATGGCGAGTGTATATGCATACATTTAGTTTTTGAAAGATTTAATATAATTCCGTTGTCGTGTGCCTCTGTAATTGAATAACTATTTCATGAAAAAGTTATTCAATAGGGTTGTATGAACTTTGAGGGTTGTAATGATGATTTTAATGATTATAATTCTGTACCTAAATACATATCACAGCCGCGAATCATATTTTGTTCAATGTACAGCCTGACAACGACCGTCAAATTGCAAAAAACGTAAGAAAATTTAAATTTCGCGGGCTACCTTGGCGCTTCCACCTTAACAATAGACAAAAAATAGTTAGCTACTTTGGATATTATTGGCGATGGATGGTAAACCTAAATCAAAATAATTTCACATTACATCGCTTTCTCTGTATGTCTATTTACTGAATTTTATTTACAGAAAATGTTTTTTTGGCTAGTTTTTAGTTTTGGTTTGACACTGACCAAAGCTTAACAAAGGCATTTGTAATGCAATATTATCAATGCTCACAGCGAACTATGCGGCGCTGTACGCGCGGCGGGTCGACGCGTGGTCTGCGCGTTACCTCACGAGCTGGTAGCTGCTAATGTCGCCCGGAGGATATTGAGAGCCATCCGCGATGAGAACAGGTTGCATGCCAATCAGGTAATATGATAATAGTGGTTTAAAGTAGTGGATGGGAAATCATCAAATGACTTCTCCCGCTCTGGGCTGAGCGGGAGGGAGTGTCAGACTTTTACTGACTAAAACCGACCCATGTTCCTTCATCGCCCTTTGTGTTCCGGGGCCGCGGTATCTCTTTCGAACAACCCGCAGCACCCGGCAGGCATCGGCCCTTGCGGGCCCCTTCCCTATGCTGACATCTCTTTGAGGCGCGCGTGGAACACGAACGCGCCGTCGACACGGCCTGTCGTCCTAAGACGGAGGGACGGCGAGCTAGCCCTTAGCTCACCGTCCACAGGCCCGCGTCTACGGTGGCCGGGGGCCACCATGTGGCCCCCGACGCCCGGTGCGTCTCCCGCGGCGGCTGGGACGTGAGGAGGAACGCTCTCTCTCACGTTCCGCCTCCTCCTTTGCTAGCATGACTGCTTCGCAAAAGGAGGTGACGGCTTCCCATTCCGTCTCGCTCCGGACCATGGCTCGAACCAGGGCCGGACGCGAGAGGTCGCCGCCGCCGATCGCCGCTATGAGGACACGGCGTTGCTCCGCCCAAGCGGGGCAGACCTCCACCGTATGCTCCACCGTGTCCTCCGGTCGATCCTCGCAGTGGAAACACCCGGGCGTCTCCTCCCGCCTGATTCGGTGCAGGAACCTCCCGAAACAACCGTGTCCGGTGAGGACCTGCGTCAGGCGGAAGGTGAGGACGCCGTGGCGCCTCTCAAGCCACTCCTCAAAGAGGGGACTTATCGCCACTATCGTGGCGTGCCCTAAGTAGTGTACCCCTGGAATAATATTTAAATAAATAATCTTTATTGTTATCAAAAGCCAGCAGTGATAGTCTAGTGGTGTGACCGTTGGACTGCCAAGTCATAGGTATCAAGTTCGACTTCACAAGACACGCGCCTCTGATTTTTCGGAATTAAGTGCGTATTCTACCTATAATTATCACTTGCTTCGGTGAAGGAAAACATCGTGAGGAAACCAGCATGCCTGAGAGATATTTCTCGACGGCATGTAAAAGCCAAGTCAGAGGCCCATGAGCGGCATAAAAAACCCTGACACCAGGTTAGGCACTAACCACACCATAAAGAAGAAAGATCAAAAAGCCAAATACAATTTGATCATCTCAATCAAACATAATCAAAATCAAAGCATTTATTGCAAGTAGGCCAATTACAGGCACTTTTGAATTGTCGAAACAAAGACAGCAATAAAAAATGAAGCTACAGTCCCAGTCACAAGACATAATAACTGTGAAAGTACTGTAGTTGCCCATTCCAAAGCGTAGATCTCTATGCAGAAGAATGGGTAAGAAACTCCATGGACAGTTGGACACTCTTTTAAATCATAATGTTTTTACAAAAATATTGGATAAATCATTCTTGTTGAGATGGTACATTATGTGAGAACGATGTAGCAAGACGTGCACGTTAAAAGTGCCCACAGTACAAACAAAAAAAAAATTCCATTATTACGAAGTACAACAAAAAATGTTTTCACTAACTTTTTAGACCTATGTCTCCTGCTTATGGGTATGAAGTTTCATTAAAATCGGTTCAGTCATATCGAAAAATAAGGACTTGAAAATTTGCATGAAATGCCGTACGGCGTACACGCTCTTAATGCCACAAGGCATTCTCTACCAGTCAACCTCATTAATCAATACTACATATTTTATTACAGAGTGTAGAAGCGTCAGGAGAAAGTCTACAGCGCTTGGTGCTAGCTGCAGGTGCCCGGCGGGCTACGCTAGGTTCCGCGCAGCAAGACCTTAGGGAGCCACTGAGAGACCATATAGCTGAGGTGAGCTGCCTGGTAGATAGGGCATGCGAAACCCAGTTTCGGTTATGGGACCGAATTCGAGTTTCGCATGCCCTACCTAAACAAATTAAAAAAAGCAAAGGTAAAGCTATTGTGAATGTATTTATTTATTTCACCTCACAATGGCAAGTTTATTCTAGGTTTCACGTAATATTATTTGTTTTTTTAGCAATGTGAAGAGCTGTCTGTGGTAGGCATAAAATGCCTGTATTACAAATCACCAGGTCCTCACCCCGCGGAAGAACAGATACTTAAAAATATAATTATATGATTTAACAAACCAATGTTATAGATAAGGAGACTTAAGACTAAAAAAAATAAAAAATGAATGACACACTTTCGACAGCAACTCCCAGTAAATAACCCCTTATTTTCCAGATTAGCTCAAAATTAATAATATTTTAATGAAATTTATTAATTTGTTTAATTATGGCTCCAACGACTTATTCACTAATTCATTTTTTATGGTGCTTCTTATTCTTAGCGTGTCAATGGCAATCTAAATTGTGTCGGTCCAGAATTGAGCCACTAGTTTGGCGCCTTCAGTAGCGTCCATCAGTTCCTGTAGTGAACTAACAACAGGACACGATATCAAGTGCCCCATCGTTTGTGGAACAGCACCACGTTTACACTCCAGGACAGAGTCATTAATGAATCTCCACCTGAACAGGTTTTCCTGGGTTTTTTTTTGGGATACTGTAACGATTAAAATGAAAATCTAGAGTGAATTTGTCGCCTAAAAGTGTGCACAGCACTTACATATTTCAAGTTCTTAAAATATTACATGGAGTACTGAATATAGGCAAAAAAAAAAACAAAACTACATGACAACAAAATTGAAAATTAAAAAAAAGAAGTCTACATTGTTTTTTGTTGCTCTGCAACACAGTTAATGACCAGCTTTACTTTAAGGATGTATCTTATGCTGTACTGTAAGCAGGGGCGTAGCTACCGCCGTATCAGCTGTACCGAAGATACGGAGCCCCCGGGTGTCAAAGGCCCCCGTCGTGTAAAGTAACTAAAAAAAATCTTCCTTTAACATCAAATTCTTTTTCTAAGAGGTTCGGAATGAATAACCCAAAAGCCTCAATTTTTCGGGCACGCTTCGCTCACTCTTCAATAATAACTGTATAGATAGCTCAAATTCAAAATCATTATTTCATAATCCTATTTTTGGGCTTCGCCGCACTCGGGTTCAAAGGTCCCCCAAAATTTTTCGATACGGGGCCCAACTAGGACTAGCTACGCCACTGACTGTATGGCAGTAATAATTTGTGTATTTACCTATCTGTGGAAGTTTGTAAATAGCAATTTAGTTATATGTTACTGTTATTACTGTGGTACTGGCTGGACAGGTCCACTAAAATCTGTGTGGTTCTTTCTTCAAAAGACCATCTCAGACACTCATCTGCATAGTCCTCATGTGAGTTTATCAAGATTATGTCTGGACCTTAAAAGAGACTATGACCTCTGAGTTTGTTTCGGCTGTTTCTTCTCAGAGTAGTCAGATACGAAACACCGGCCTCATCTAGTTTTAAAAAAGAAGGCGTGTAAAAGTGTTTGTAAAAACCTATTTGCAATATAAACATCATTTATTATAAGGTTATTAGTCTGTAAGCTTTCATAAAATAGAAAAATAAAATAAAAAATGTCGTGATGGCCCAGAGGTTAAGACCTCGCCACTCATGCATGAGGTTGTGGATTCAAATACGGGCATGTACCAATGTGACTTTTTCAATTCATATGTACTTTTCTAAGTTTATCTCCGACATCACAGACATCGGTGAAGGAAAACATCGTGAGGAAACCTGGACTTATAATTCATATTAGCCTGAAATCGCCAACCCGTCGTGAGCAAGCGTGGTGATTAATGCTCGTGCCTTCTCTGTATGAGAAGACGCCTTTGCCCAGCAGTGGGACAGTTACAGGCTGGTGTTATTATAAAATAAATTGAAGCTTCGCAAAAATAGAACACGTCATATAACAATAACATCAGTATCTAAGCGACGGGTGAAAATAGATAAAACGAATTTTCCCATTTGTGAGACCTGTGCCCAGCTGTGGGACACTTGACAGGACAAAAAGCGGCCAAGTGCGAGTCGGACTCGCTTATGAAGGGTTCCGTAGCAGCAAGTAACCGCCTTCATTATTAAAAAAAAAACTACTTACTAGATCTCGTTCAAACCAATTTCCGGTGGAAGTTTGCATGGTAATGTACATCATATTTTTTTTAATTTTATCATTCTCGTATTTTAGAAGTTACAGGGGGGACACACATTTTACCACTTAGGAAGTGTCTCTCTCGCAAACTATTCAGTATAGAAAAAAATTATATTAGAAAGCTCAATATCATTTTTGAAGACCTATCCATAGATACCCCAAACGTATGGGTTCGATGAAAAAAAAAAATGAGTTTCAGTTCTAAGTATGGGGAACCCCCAAATGTATTGTTTTTTTTTTCTATTTTTGTGTGAAAATCTTAATGCGGTTCACAGAATACATCTACTTACCAAGTTTCAACAGTTCAGTTTCTTATACATAGTTTCGGAAAAAAGTGGCTGTGACATACGGACGGACAGACAGACAGACAGACATGACGAATCCATAAGGGTTCCGTTTTTTGCCATTTGGCTACGGAACCCTAAAAATGAGACCTAACCAGATCGATTTTTCGCCCACATAAACCGCTATATTGCAACTTTCATCGGGATCGTTAGAGCCGTTTTCGAGAACGTGATTGCAATTATTGCTCATTTAATAGTATAGGATCTACCTGCCTTTTCCCAACTTTATTGTGGTCGGCTTCCAGTCTAACCGGATGCAGCTGTATACCAGTATTTTACATGGAGCGACTGCCTATCTGACCTCCAAAACCAAGTTCGTACTGGGTGATACGATACCCCTTCGTAAGACTGGTTGTCAGACTTTCGGGCCACTGACTACCTGTAACGACTGTCAAAGATCTACAAATGACAGCCGGGACCAACGGCTTAACGTGCTTTCCGAGGCACGGAGGAAACTCGGTATGTAATGGGCGGTCATCCATCCACGGACCAACCTAGGCAAGCGCGGCTTAACCAGAAGATCGACCCGAGCGGCTGTTATTATTTAGCCACGAGCTCCTCATTCGAGACTGTACAGTTAACCATCACCCCTTAATGATAAAAAAGGAACTGTCTTTTAAAAAGGCTAACGACTTACTTCGGGAGGCAGAGCTTTTACCGCTTGTGTCGTATTTCTGCGACAGAGAACATGCATTTTTTCCGTCTATTTTCGTCCTATTAACTGCGTGGTACAACTAAAACCATTATTAAACAGACATATCATTTACAACAATTATTTAAAATTATGTCTCGTAGCTCTAAGTATTGAAAATGTTTATTTATTCAAGTTATTATTTATTTTATCGATTTGTAGCCGCGCGCTAGGGGCACGGCAATTGATATTTAGCCAAGCGGTTAAAATGTTTAAAATTGTGTCCTTGCTGTTCACAGTTACGCGGCGAACTAGAGTCGAGCATAACGAGCATATGCGGCCAAGCTAAAGAACATGTCAACGGAGACGAACTGATCCTGACATACGGCTCCAGCGCAATTGCGGAGCGGTTCCTCAGAGCGGCAGCCCACAGGAAGTACAAGCTCATACTGGCCGAGGGGCCCGACCAGACTGAGGTGAGGGACTGGGGCTGGGGCTTATCCGGCACACCATACGACTGCGACTGTCTTGTTGGTCTAGTGGAACCAAGCGTGACGGCTAAGCACGAGGTCCTGGGATCGGTTCCCGGATCAGGCAAATTGTTAATGGGTTTTTCCATTATAAATTTCTCAGTAGCAGCCACGGAGTATGGATTTGAGTCCGGTTGAAGGCAATAGGCTCGCACCCTATTACATGGGACTTAGCATGACTATCGATATGTGGCTACATAAAATCACACCTGTAATCCCTCCTGTTTTGTTTAATTCCCGTGTAATAGGGGTCGAGCCTATTGCCATCAACCGGGAGCAAATCCAGATTCCGTAGCTGCTACTGAGAAATTCTTGATGGTAATACCCAATAACAAACACTTCACCCGACCCGGAATTCGAATCCAAGACCAGCTCAACAGTTGCGCTTGCAACCACTAAAACTAACGCGGCGCTCCACTTTGTTACCTTGGAAAGTACATTATGAATTACAAGTCACACTGTGTTATGCTGTTAAATCATTTTATCTAGTGTGTGTGTTTTGTCAAGTGTTTAACGTGTGTGTTTAGTGTCTAGTGTGTTGTCTAGTGTTTGTGTGTTTTTTGTGTGTTGTGTGTGTGTGTGTGTTTTTGCGTGTGTGTGTGTAGTGTGTGTGTGTGTTTGGTCTCGAGTTCGAACCCCAGACACGCACCTCTGATTTTTCGGAATTATGTGCGTATTGTACCTATAATTATCACTTGCTTCGGTGAAGGAAAACATCGTGAGGAAACCAGCGTGCCTGTGAGACATTTCTCAACGGCATGTAAAAGCCAAGTCAGAGGCCCATGGGCGGCATAAAAACTCTGACACCAGGTTACGCACTAACCACACGATATAGAAGAAAGAAATCATTTTATTTCTTATATTTTTAGACCCACGCGATGGCCAATCGTCTGAGCGCGGCCGGTGTTCCCGTCACAGTAATCAGCTCTGCATCTATCTACGCTGTCATGTCTCGAGTTAACAAGGTATGTTTAAATAACTCGCCTGTATTAGAATAGAATAGAATATTTATTTGCGTAAAACATGGTATACAAGGGTGTTAAATACAAATTGAGGCACAAGCATGTTTAGCTAGGATAAAACGTAGCATGCAAAATTTTAAAGACAAGTTAAGCAACAACATCGATAATCAACATTTTTTTATCTATAAATTATTTTAAACTATAAAAACTACACTCGAGTAACCATTTATGAAATTTAATTTTAAATAATTTTGTATTTAAAGCTTTGAAATGCCTTGGTATTTTATTATATAAATGCACACACACATTGCCGAGCAGTTACTATTGTATTTAGACAGTCTAGGCAAATCATTTAAAACTAGTTTATATGGTTCTCGTCGGTTCCGAGGATTGACATCATTTGCAGTCTTAAATAGTTGCTTATTTAACAGAAATACTCTCTAAATAGACTCCGGACACAGGTTGGCCGAAGCAAAGAAAACCTGCTTAGGTGGAGATTCATAGATGACTCTGCCCTTTTTTTTTCCGGATGGGAAATCATCAAATGACTTCTCCCGCTCTGGGCTGAGCGGGAGGGAGTGTCAGACTTTTACTGACTAAAACCCACCCATGTTCCTTCATCGCCCTTTGTGTTCCGGGGCCGCGGTATCTCTTTCGAACAACCCGCAGCACCCGGCAGGCATCGGCCCTTGCGGGCCCCTTCCCTATGCTGACATCTCTTTGAGGCGCGCGTGGAACACGAACGCGCCGTCGACACGGCCTGTCGTCCTAAGACGGAGGGACGGCGAGCTAGCCCTTAGCTCACCGTCCACAGGGGATGACTCTGCCCTGGAGTGTACATGTGGTGTTGCCCCACAAACGATGGGACACTTGATATCGTGTGCTGCCTGTCCTGTTGTTTGCGCATCACAGAAGCTGATGGACGCTACTGAAAGTGCCAAACTCGTCGCCAAATATTGGGCTGACTCAATTTAAATTGTCATCGCCACGCTAAGAAGAGAAGAGAATAGAAATACTCGATGGAACTATACAGGATCACACATACAGGCAGAAACCGCAGAACGCCACCTGCCACGTTTCTTACAAACTCTTTTTGCCCCGTCCACGTTCATACATCTGGTCATACACGATCGATTATGTAATTGAGAGCGGTGCTGATGAAATGCTGTAATTTATATCACCACCACTAAAACGAGCAGTGTTAATGAGGGCTGTCGTTTTTGAGCTCACCAGATGGCGCCTCTGTCGAGTAAGGTCCTGTCGTTAATTGTATTTTGTACTTTAAAGTACCAATAACTTCATAAAAAGTTTACTTAAGGTACATATTTACAATAGTGTTCCTAAAATTAGCAAGTATGAAACATTTAAAAATCATTCTTCCTTCAAGTACCAACAAATTAGAACTCCCAACTTGCTACCTACAATCTTCAAGTCGTAATTAATAAGGAATGGCTCAATCTTGACCACACTCGTGAATATTAATAAAACTACGTGATAAAAAAGCGCGCAACGCGGGAACATTCTATGGCATCTGACATTTCTGAAGACCTTACTCTACACGAACGCCTCTAGCGGCGGATTCATGCGCGATAGCCCCCATTGCGGAAGTGCAAAGTGTCATAGAATGAGGGCTAACGTTTTTGAGCTCGCCAGAAGGCGCCACTGTTCCATTTTACACTTTAAAGTAACAATAACTTCATAAAAAATATTTTGTACCTATAAAAACAGTGTAAACTTCAAATACCTACATAATTATTTACAATATTGTACCTACTAAACTTTTTTGAAAAAAAAACCGACTTCCAAAAAAAACACTAAAAAGTGGAAAATAAATTTACTTTCGGAAGTCGGTGACTATTGTTTGTTTAATTGACTTTTTTGCCACCGACTTCCGAAAGTAAAGTTATTTTCCACTTTTATTTAGTGTTTTTTCTGGAAGTCGGTTTTTTTTTGCAAAAAAGTTTTTATTTTACCCTTTGCAGTTATAGTATCAATTTCGCATTTTTTTTTACTTGGATGACATTTTTTCAGCTATTTTGATGTAAAAACCAAACTACTGAACCGATTTTGATGAAATTTCTATAGGACCAATCAGGAAGTATATCCTTTCAAATAAAAGAAGAATTGTTCAAATCGGTTCATAAATGTCGAAGATATGAGGTAACAAACAAAAAAAAATACAACCGAATTGAGAGCCTCCTCCTTTTTTGAAGTCGCTTAAAAAGGCGAGCGTTTATGCATGTGTCTTCTCAAAAAGATGACTAAATTTGACGCGCTTGTCTAGGCTGCTTCGTGGATGGGTGACCACTCATTACATACCGAGTTTCCTCGTTAAGCCCAATACGGCAAAGATCTACAGTCGTTACAGGTAGTTCTTATTTATGTTTATATGTTTGCAGGTCGTAATAAGCGTGAAGGCGGCGATGGGAGGCGGCGCCGTGCTGGCGGAGGCGGGGCTGCATGCCGTCACGCTGGCCGCCAGGCACTACTGCGTGCCGGTGAGTACGCACCGTTGTAATATCATAAACTAGTTTATTTTTAATATTTGTCTCCTAGTATGCCAGTCTCCTAAGTAATCAGTACATAATTCTGAAACCCCCCACATTTTTCGTCGATTATTAAAAACTAGCGGATACCCGGCGTGTGCTACTACGCTATAGCTCCTAATGCATTGTTTTAACGGTCTGAAACCATGTTCGCATTATTACGTTTCTAATGAAAGCGGTTTGGGGCACATCGATTGGATGCTTTCAAAGTCTATAACGGACATAGGTAGAAACAATTTTTGTATTTTTTATAATACTAGACTTTGCCCGCGACTTCGTACGAGTGGTACGTAGAATCGAAAAAGAAATAAGGATCATTTCTGTGGTAAAATGTAGCCTATGTTTTAAGTTAGGCATCTAGCAGTAGAGTGGTGAAAACTGCGTTCAAATCCATGCAGTAGTTTTTGCGTGATGCGCGTACTAACATACAGACAGACAGACAAAAATTCTAAAAACTGTTGTTTTGGGCTTCTGTTGCTCTAATAAATATATATTTTTTGAATATCTTCAATGTACAGAAATCGGTCAGTTGCAATTTTATTATACAAGGTGTTGCTTTGCATCCTCGTCAAATTCAAGTAGGTAACTATGCTAATGATTATCGACCCGAATCAATAATAAAATGGGTAGGTAACTTTTTATATTTTTTTCTTAATGTCGGAAATCGGTAAGTGTACACCACCCGTATTAAAACGCGGCCCGTCTAATACTAACCCTATAACCGCGCTTTCACACACACAAACAAACGCAGACGTTTATTAGATAAACGGGTGATTCTCCTCTTTTGAAAAGGGCTTCATACTGAAATAGTGTCAAATTAAAACAACTAAAAAAGCAACGTTTATTATTATTATTGACCAGGTACCGTAATTTATATTAATTATTCACGTGTTCTATGACAACCTCCTGAATTTTGACGAGGATGCAAAATCAAAATCAAAACTCATTTATTCAAAGTAGGCTGATAATCAGCACTTTTCGAACGTCGAGTTTACAAGAGACAGTCCCCCAAAACGTCCACCCTTCGCCACTTCCTAGAGTTTTAGCTGGGAGGAAGAAGTGGCGGAACAAACTCCCAGCAACACATCTGTCTGTTAGGTTAGATGAACCAGATTCTATACAATAGCGTGTAAAACTACACCTTGTATGTATAGATAGAGATAAATCAGCTGTTCCCTATTAAGAGCGTGTACGCCGTACGGCAATTCATACAAATTTTCAAGTCCTTATTTTTCGATATGACTGAACAGATTTTAATGAAACTTCATACCCATAAGCAGGATACATAGGTCTAAAAAGTTAGCGAAAAACATTTTCGAAATGTCTTATTTAAAAAAAGATAATTGGATATTTCTGTTTCTATGGAAAATTTAAAATCGGTCTAATTTAACTGTAACACAATTTTGCGAAAATGTATTTCACTAACTTTTTAGACCTATGAATCGGTGTGCCTTACACTCTATTCTTTCATGCTTTAAATGTAATATCCCGTCATCCGCAGGTGCTGGCCCTGGCGCCGCTGTACAAGCTGTCCCCGGTACACGACGTCAGCCATTTCAACGCGTACGCAGCGCCATACACTGCCTTGCCTTACGAGTGAGTTCATTTCACTTATTTGCACGTTTACCTACCTAGTACTATCTCCTTGTAATTTTTACAACTAGACCCTCCTACATACCTACCTACCTACCAACATACCTACCTACCTACATCCTACATACCATACCTACCCACCTACCAACATACCCACCTACCTACCCACCTACCTACCTACATACCTACCTACATACCCACCTACCTACCTACATACCCACCTACCTACATACCTACCTACCCACCTACCTACCTACATACCTACCTTCCCACCTACCTACCTACATACCTACCTACCCACCTACCTACCTACATACCTACCTTCCCACCTACCTACCTACATACCTACCTACCCACCTACCTACCTACATACCCACCTACCTACCTACCCACCTACCTACATACCTACCTACCCACCTACATACCTACCTTCCCACCTACCTACCTACCTACATACCCACCTACCCACCTACCTACCTACATACCCACCTGCCTACCTACATACCTGCCTACCCACCTACCTACCTATGTACATACCCACCTACCTACATACCTGCCTACCCACCTACCTACCTATGTACATACCCACCTACCTACATACCTACCTACCCACCTACCTACCCACCTACCTACCTACATACCCACCTACCAACATACCCACCTATCTACCCACCTACCTACCTACATACCTACCTACCCACCTACCTACCTACATACCTACCTACCTACCTACATACCCACCTACCTACCTACATACCCACCTACCTACATACCTACCTACCCACCTACCTACCTACATACCTACCTTCCCACCTACCTACCTACATACCTACCTACCCACCTACCTACCTACATACCTACCTTCCCACCTACCTACCTACATACCTACCTACCCACCTACCTACCTACATACCCACCTACCTACCTACCTACATACCCACCTACCTACATACCTACCTACCCACCTACCTACCTACCTACCTACATACCCACCTACCCACCTACCTACCTACATACCCACCTGCCTACCTACATACCTGCCTACCCACCTACCTACCTATGTACATACCCACCTACCTACATACCTGCCTACCCACCTACCTACCTATGTACATACCCACCTACCTACATACCTACCTACCCACCTACCTACCTACATACCTACCTACTTACATACCCACCTACCTACCTACATACCTGCCTACCCACCTACCTACCTATGTACATACCCACCTACCTACATACCTACCTACCCACCTACCTACCTACATACCTACCTACTTACATACCCACCTACCCACCTACCTACCTACATACCTACCTACCCACCTACCTACCTCCCTTACCTAAACCTTTCCTGGCTTATGTAGACCAACAGCGTATGGCTTATGTAACGACCGTCAAAGATCTACTTTGACAGCCGGACGGCAGCTTAACGTGCTTTCCGAGGCACGTAGGAAACTCGGTATGTAATGAGCGGTCATCCATCCACGTACCAACCCATGCGCTGCTTAACCTGAAGATTGATCCGAGCCACTGTTATTATTGTGCCACGAGCTCCTATAATAATAACAGTCACCATCTACTGTGACATGAAGGCTGTCTGGATGTGTACTTAGTGCGATGATGCGCATGAGTTCCTGGTTTCGTTTCGCAGGTCGGGCAAAGTGTTATTGGGTTTTTCCATTAGAAATGTCTCAGTAGCAGCCACGGAGTATGGACTTGTGCCCGGTTGATGGCAATAGACTCGCCCCTATTACATGGGACTTAAACATAACTGGCGAAATGTGGGTGTACTATTAGGTACACCTCTGCCCAAACCTTCGGGGATTACAGGATTACTCTTCCCTCCACAGGCGCCACGAGATAGCGAATGACAACATGCACGTGTACGCTCCGATGTACGACTTCGCGCCGCCCGACCACATCACCCTGTTCATCACCAATCTGTGAGTATCATCATCAGCTCAAAAGCAGTGATAGCCTAGTGGTGTGACCGTCGGACTGCCAAGTCATAGGTCTCGAGTTCGAACCCAAGACACATACCTCTGATTTTTCGGATTTATGTGCGTATTGTACCTATAATTATCACTTGCTACGGTGAAGGAAAACATCGTGAGGAAACCAGCATGCCTGAGAGATATTTCTCGACGGCATGTAAAGCCAAGTCAGAGGCCCATGGGCGGCATAAAAACTCTGACACCAGGTTAGGCACTAACCACACGATAAAGAAAGAAGATCATCAGCTCATACTATCATGGACTCATCATCTGCCGGCCTGTTCTCAGCTAAGTTGGGGTCGGCTTCCAGTCTAACCGGATGCAGCTGAATACCATTATAGGATATGAATCCTCTCCTCAGTCTCCTACCGCCCAGTTTCTGTGTACCACGATCGAAGGAACACGAACGGTCACCACGTACTCAGTACTTAGTACTTACGTCATTCCGAACCACCCTGAGTGTGGCGTAACGGTATACCGCCGTTTACCCGAATTTTATTTGCCCTAATATCATTTGCCATAATAGTCAACAGCCATAATATCATACGACATAATACTCATTTGCCATATTAGTCACGTGCCAGAATCATTGTTTCCCATAAAGTCACTTACCATAACATCATTTGTCATAATCATTGTAAGCCCTAATTATCACATGCCCTAATTATCACATGCCATAATTATGATATGCCATAACATAATTTGCCATCGACATCGGATGTGTAACGGTTGTTTATATCAAGAGAAATTGGATGCAATTGGGACTTTAGGGCACCCCGACTCGGACAGGTTAGGTTAGTGGTTTTTTTTTTTATAAACCACACAGAAGTAGGAGCCCCGCGAAGCGGGGCTCCGTCGACCTAGCCCACCATCAACCATGCACAGAAAAAAAAACCATGCACAGAATAAATAAGTTTATTCTTATTATACCAAACATTGCGCACCTATAGACATTTGTCTAATACTTGTTATGCCATTTAAATATTATGTCTAATAATTATTATGGCACATAAAAATAAGGCAAACAATACTTATGGCATTCGTATCTTATGGTATCTAAAATTCGGGCAATTAAAAGTATGTCATATGTCTTTTAGGGCAAATGAAACATTCGGGCAAATGAAATTCGGGTAAATGAAATTCGGGAAAATGATGATTATGGCATATAATCTTCGGGCAAACAATAGACAACCTGGCGTAACGTGTAGTTATTGCGATTTTGTAGGAAACACCTATTTTTTTTTTTTTTTTAATAATTGATGATTAAATTTCTATGTGGTGTGGTGTGGTGTACCTTGTATGTGATATACGGGGTGGAAGGGATATAGACGCGAAAACGGAAACCACATACTCAGTACATCATTCTGAACCAGCCCCCATATAGAATTTTATCGTCGGTAAGCATGTATGTTTACTATCTGTTTAGACAAAAGACAAAGACGAAGACATTTATTCGTAGGACACGGTAGGCACAAAGTTGTTATATAAAATATTATGTTCAGGACATATCCGCCGCTAAATTCAAAATCAAAAAATCAAAGCATTTATTTCAAGTAGGCCAATTACAGGCACTTTTAAATTGTCGAAACAAAGACAGCAATAAAAAATGATGCTACAGTCCCAGACACAAGACAACAACTGTGAAAGTACTGTAGTTGCCCATTCCAAAGCGTAGATCTCTATGGAGAAGAATGGGCAAGAAACTCCATGGACACTCTTTTAAATCATAATGTTTTTATAAAAAATCTTGGATACATCATTCTTGTAGAGATGGTACATTATGTGAGAACGATGTAGCAAGACGTGCACGTTCAATGTAGACGCAGTAGGCTAGACGCGGCATACGAATATTTACACTGGTTACATTGAAAAATTAACACTTTTTAATTTTACATAAACCTAAATCAGAGCTAACTAACTAAAAACAAACTTAAATGTACAAACTCTATACTCGTAATATAATATAAGACACAAAATTAATATCTTAAACCTAGGTATAATTAAAAATAAAAACAATTGTATAATAATATCTTCTAGTAGCTACTTATTTATGTTTAATATCTTCAAGAAATTCTTTAATTGAATAAAAAGTCTTTTGAAGTAGCCACGATTTTAACTTCCTTTTGAAAAAATGCAGCGGTGACTCTCTTATTGTTTTCGGAATGTGGTTGTAAATTTTAATGGACATTAGGTAACTGTTTTTATAATGAAGCGCACTGTTGCAAAATTGGTTTTTTAATTATGATTGTGTAAGTTATTAATTTAATTTTGTAGTTAATTTATTCTTCTTACACGCTGTGTCTACGTTTCTTTTATATCTATCCTCTCGCAGGTCCGCTGGAAGAGATTTCTAAATGAAATAAGCGCTACCTTTGTGCTCTTTTGTCTTTATGTAGTGTTCCTGTAACGTGTTTTGTGTGTACATAAATTATTATTATGAGCCATATGTGTCTCACTGCAGGGCAAAGGCCTCCCTTCCCTCTTTCCATTTTTCTCTATCTTGGGCTATTTGGGCCCAATCCAGCGTCCAAGAGTCCAGCTCGTCACGCCATCTCCTTCTGGGCCTACCGCGTCGGCGGGTTCTGTTGTTTGGAACCCAATCTGTTGCCACTTTGGCGATGCGATATGCGGCATATGTGGCCAGCCCAGTTCCATTTTAATTTGGCGGCTGTGTTGCAAACGTCTGCGATTTGGGTCTTGGATCGAAGTATACTGTTCCTTATACGGTCAGAAATTTTGACCCCTAGCATACTTCGCTCCATGGCTCGCTGGCGGCTGAGTTGGGCGTCATGTACATAAATAAATAAATAAAAAATCCGATGTTTCCTACAAAAGTGCAATACCTACACGGTCAAAATGTATGGAACAGCTGTTTTTTTTTAGTTATAATATGTGATCCTAACCGAGTTTTAATTATTGTAGTACATTTTCTGAAATCCCATTTTTCCTATGTTTCAGTGGTGGCAGTTCTCCATCTTACATGTACCGTATGCTATCGGAACTCTACGATTTAAACGACTACTCCCTGTAGCTGACTTCGTGAAACTTCGGGTAACATCGGGCAACCTCGTGAAACGTCGGCACACAGAGTCCTACGTTTTCGTGCGATGCCGTGTGGTATAAGCGATGCTATTAACTTGTTAGGGGTGTAAATAGACCCTTTACGAAGGGCACTTGATCTCCCCGTCATTGCGATATTTTTTTTGTTCTGGACCATACCTGGGAACCTTCTAGTTACGGAGATATTGGGGGTCAAAGTTCCAACTATTTAAACGACTTCAAAAAAGGAGGAGGTTCTCAATTCGGTTGTATTTTTTTTGTGTTTGTGACCTCAAAAAAAATAAAAAATACAACCGAATTGAGAACCTCCTCCTTTTTTTGAAGTCGGTTAAAAATAATGGCAAATAACTTTACTTTCGGAAGTCGGTGGTAAAAAAGTCAATGAAACAAACAATAGTCACAGACTTCCGTTTTCCATTATTTTTGTGTTTTTTTTTTTTTGGAAGTCGGTTATTTTTTTTCAAAAGCTTTTTTTTTAAAATACTTATTAGTTTTTAACGTTATACCTTTACTTAATCTACCTCCACGACCCCCGTACTATTTAATGCATCCATCAGCACAATGTTGTGAGTGCGTGACACTGAACCCTACCGTGAAACAAAATTTTTCAGTCCAAAAAAATAGTCGTTTCCCAGCAATAATTGTTGCGTAGAGTTACTTAGTTTGATGTACAGAATGCTTGGTTGACGGCTTCGCGAAGGGTCCGTTTACACCTTGCAGGTAAATAACTTGCATGCCACTATGCCATAACAGCTGATTGGTTGGCATAATGGCATGTCAGTTATAAGTTGTCTGCAAGTTACTGGCATGTGTATTTTCGGCTAATCGTGCGACTTCGTGGGGCTAAACGACCGCGCTAGACATAAAAATATGAGGTGTTAAGAGCGTGTACGCCGTACGGCATTTCATACAAATTTTCAAGTCATTATTTTTCGATATGACTGAACCGATTTTAATGAAACTTCATAGCCATAAGCGGGATACATAGGTCAAAAAAGTTAGTAGAAAACATTTTCGCAAAATTGTGTTACATTTAAATTAGACCGATTTTAAATTTTCCATAGAAACAGAAATTACCAATTATCTTTTTTTTTAAATAAGACTTTTAAAAAATGTTTTCTAATAACTTTTTAGACCTATGTATCCTGCTTATGTGTGTGAAGTTTCATTGAATTCGGTTCAGGCGTTTTGAAAAATAAGGACTTGATAATTTGCATGAAATGCCGTACGGCGTTACACGCTCTTAAATGATTTTACTAAAAATGAAAATTAGAAAATGAATTTGAAAAGCATTTCCAAGTCCTGCCCTCCTGTAGACGAAGCAAAACTCAAGAGAAATTATATTATAGAATATTTATTTGAATAATAACTGCTGCCCGCAACCTTCGTCCACGTGAAATTATTATAAAAATATTACTTCCCTATTTGAATCGGATTTTGTTAACAATTTCATGGGTTTTAGCTTTTTGCAAGGAACGCTAATAAAAATAGCCTATGTTACTCCTTATAACATCAGCTGTCTGCCAGTAAAGTCCCGTCGAAATCGGTCCTAACCACGGAGTAAATACAAAGAGGAGATGGCCTAAGCAACTGTGCACTGTGATTCTCAACTAGGCCCTAACGTCATCATGTGGGCGTGGCCTTAGTCAGTGTATTGTTGGCGTTCGTCCTGTGCACAACTTTGTGAACGTTCCCATTTTACAGCATTGTTCGCGCTAGACGATAAAAAGAATGAAGTGTTGTGTTTTGTCTTGTAAAAATCACTCGGATAGACGTTCTGACGCTATGGATGGCATCACATTTCATTTGTAAGTAATTTTATGCGTAATTTATTAAAATAGTTCTAGAAAAATCTCCTAGCGTCGGCGTTTCCAAACATAATTCTACCCGACACTAGATGGCGACACTTGGTGTCATGGAAAATAAAAATATTTAGGTATGTAGAGCTCAGAACTAACATATTTTAATAACATTAATGCTGAAATTTGTTCAACATTCATTCCTAAAGCCCCTTTAATGGCCAAAATGTTATTTTTGTAGTTTTCATATCATTTTGTAAACACGCCGCCATCTATCGTCAACTATGAACAACAAACATTTTAAACAACAAAAAGACAGGGCCGTAATTAGAAATCAATTATTTTACTGAACGTCCCGCGGCTGCGGCTGTCTCATAAATGGAAAGTACTTAAAACATTAAATACGCTGGACATAATTAAATATTCTATCTACAATTATTTTATTTATTGTAAACCATCTTGATAAGTCTTTTTAACAAAATAAGTCATTTAAATATACAACATTATTCTTGATTTACACTAAACCTGAAAAGGGGTCATTGTTCTCATCTTTTTGAACAACTTTTTCTACGGGACCAACTTTCATTACACTTAACATTTTGACGAGTTATGCGAAAATAAATGTAGGGAAAAGCTGATTTTTTTTTTCGCGATTTCAAGGTTGGTCCCATAGAAAAAGTTGTTCAAAATGATGAGTACAATGACCCCTTTTCGGGTTTGGTGTAAACAAAAAATAATGTTGTATAAGAGAAAGTCTAATAATCTTCATTCGTCATTCATCAGAAACCTTTTTTTTTTTTCATAATAAAATCACAATTTAAATTAAAAAAATACGCATCAAGATGGTTCGCAAAATTAATTTAAAATAAAACTACTCCCCGGTACGAAAATTCTGAGTACGACCCTTTTGCATCCTGCACTTGGTGACATCTAGTGTGAGATAGTTACGTAACTACAAAACAAAATCGACAGAACGAGCGAATAGTTTTGCTATTGACCGGTAGATGGAAAATAGAGAAGTGGGCGGGATCTAGCACCCCCTCACCCCGCAAAGTGTCACGCGTTGTTTCCTAAGGAAATCTCATTAGAACATCTCCTCTTTGTATTTACTCCGTGGTCCTAACGTTTCGGAAATTATCCGAACCAAAAAGTGTTTTTAAAACTTTCTTAGGCATTCAGTAAAATTATAATTGTAACATATTGTACCGTTTTCAAGGTGGAAGGGAGGCCGACGCTAATATTTTTTAATAATCGACGAGAAATTTCTATGTGGGGGGTTCAGAATGTTGTACTGAACACGTGGTGACCGTTTTTGCGTCGGCGTCCCATCCACCTTGTATACTTTCATGTTTCACATGCATTCAGTAAAAAGCTGTTAATTTAAAATGACATTTTTTTTTTGTGAATGGCATCTCGCAGGTCAACCTAGGAGGTTGTCGTCTGCTTAACCGGTCTATTTAAAATGACAAACGGCCACTTTAATTTTATATATTTGTATAGATTTCAAGTACTCGTTTTATTAAGTTATATTAAGAGCGTGTACGCCGTACGGCATTTCATGCAAGTTATCAAGTCCTTATTTTTCGAAACGACTGAACCGATTTTAATTAAACTAAGCAGGATACATAGGTCTAAAAAGTTAGTGAAAAACATTTTCGAAATGTCTGATTTAAAAAAACATGTTTGGAAATTTCTGTTTCTATGGAACATTTAAAATCGGTCTAATTTAACTGTAACACAATTTTGCAAAAATGTTTTTCACTGACTTTTTAGAGCTATGAATCGGTTCAGTCATATCGAAAAATAAGGACTTGAAAATTTGTATGAAATGCCGTACCCGGTACACGCTCATAACTAAACTTCGCAGGTGACGACTTAACTGATATTAAATAATGCTGACAACTATGTCATCTATGAAGTTTCGCCAATATATGAAGGGTACAGGGGCAAAACAAGGAATGTCACTAAAACAGGTTTTTGTGTAATTAACATTTTAATTTTTGAAAGTTTATAACTTTGTCTTACATATCAATTGTTTAGAAACTACTAATAGGAAAACTCTGCCCCCAAGATGACCCACTGACCTAATGGAGTCCAACATTTTCATGGTGGTTTACATGGTGGACCACAAAATGAATGAACCTTGTCACAGCATATTAACACAACAACAATACATAACTTCTCTTTATCTGACATTGACAGTTGGACATTCCATGTTATGTTCCGTTTCGGACGTTCCCACTTTTGCACCTGTACAGGGTTTTGAAATATTGAAGATATGAAGGACTATGATTGTTTTTACGCCTTTTAAATAATGCTACATAAAAATACGCGCGAAAACCTAGATCTTGCTATACTTAATTTATATTTGAATTTTTTGTGACATTCCTTGTTTTGTACCCTTCATATGCAGAATGACACTGTATATGGACCGCCTAACTTAATAAGTATTTTAATTTAATAGAGTGACAGGCAGTTGCTCCGTGTGAAATACTGGTATTCTGGTTAGACTATTAAATATTTTAATATTAACAATATTGTGCAAGTATATCTATTTTTTATGGTTTAAATATTTTATTATAAGTTAATAGCCGTCCCAACATATTTGGGAAAAGATTAATCACTTTCAACGTAAGAAGCAGTGATAGTGGTGTGGTGTGACTGCCAAGTAATAGGTCTCGAGTTCGAACCCAAGACACGTACCTCAAATTTTTCGGATTCATGTGCGTATTGTATAATTATCACTTGCTTCGGTGAAGGAAAACATCGTGAGGTAACCAGCATGACTGAGAGATATTTCTCGACGGCATGTGAAGCCAAGTCAGAGGCCCATGGGCGGCATAAAAACTCTGACACCAGGTTAGGTAATAACCACATTATAAAGAAGAAGAACTTTCAACGTAATTGGATGCAGCTGAATACCAGTATTTTACATGGAGCGACTGCATATCTGACCTCCACAACCCAGTTAGTACTGGGTAATACGATACCCCTTGGCAAGACTGGTTGTTCGACTTTTCGTATTCCATCTTCCAAATATGGCAGAGAAAGTGCATGCTCTCATATTATTTTATTCATAATGCTCGAAAAATAACTTGTTTTCATTATTAGTAAATTTATCTACACCTAAAAATACTTCCTTTGTACATAATATTGTATAATAATATACGAATTTTATACAAATTTAGTTTTTTTTAGTAATTAGTTTATGAAAAATTTACAACGGTCACCGATGTACCTGTTGACTAGTTCAGTGTTGGCAATCGCGACTGCAGAGCTGAGCAAAAAGTCCTGGGTTCGTTCCCCGGGTCGCGCAATGAGTTGTTGGGTTTTTCCATCAGGAAATTTTCAGTAGCAGCCACGGTGTCTGGATTGGTGGCAATAGACTCGCCTCGCTCACATGGGACTTAAACATAACTGGCGAAATGTGGGCGTTACACTAGTAGGTACACCTCAAAAACTCTAAACTCAAAGCATTTATTTCAATTAGACCATTACAGGTACTTTTGTATGTTAAAACACTAAAAAACTAAGCTACAGTCCCAGTCACAGGGCATAATAACTTGTGAAAGTACTGTAGTTGCCCATTCGAAAGCGTGTTTCCCTAAACCCTCGGGATTACAGGTTCCGCCCGCCATTAAGTTCAGAGCCTTATTTACACAAAAGAATCACCTACGAGCTGATCGCGTATCGCCATAATTTTGTCGCATTTAGTCCGCACTCGGGGTCTGCCAGCGAGCCATGGAGCGAAGTATGCTAGGGGTCAAAATTTCTGACCGTATAAGGAACAGTATACTTCGATCCAAGACCCAAATCGCAGACGTTTGCAACACAGCCGCCAAATTAAAATGGAACTGGGCTGGCCACATATGCCGCATGTCGCATCGCCAAAGTGGCAACAGATTGGGTTCCAAACAACAGAACCCGCCGACGCGGTAGGCCCAGAAGGAGATGGCGTAACGAGCTGGACTCTTGGACGCTGGATTGGGCCCAAATAGCCCAAGATAGAGAAGAATGGAAAGAGGGAAGGGAGGCCTTTGCCCTGCAGAGGGACACATGAGGCTCATAATAATAATAAATAGTGCGGCAGTGTCACGTCATAAATTGAAAGTTGCGCCTGGTATCGACTGTATTGGTATGGGCATGCGATGAGGAGTGACGAATCGCATGTGACTAAAAGAGTGATGAATATAAATGTTGATCGATGGAGAGGGAGAGGAAGACCAAGGTAACGATGGATGGATTGTGTGAGGAATTACATGAAAGAAGTTATTGATAGCTTGAAGGTTGACAGAAGAGAATGGAAGTTAAAAACGTGTTGCGCCGACCCCAAGTAACTTGGGACAAGGGCAGGAAGTTGATGAGTAGTGGTTTGAACCAACTTTAACAAACGAGGTTCTTTAATCAACCCGTAAGTAAGTCTATGTCCTCAATTTTAGCATGCCATGTCAAACGACGACACCACGCAGTGTCATACGCCCCGCTTATGTTATCTTCAAAAGAATATATTATATAAACTATATTTATACATAACGTTAGTTATCATAATAAACTAACGAGTAATTAGGTAGCTCGACCGATTTAGATAATAGGTACTTCACGAAGCGAATGGGGAAATCATTAGCGCCATTTTGTCGTTCAAATAGATGGCTATTTTAATATTATGAGGATATTGTCTTATTCGTGAATTACATCATCATCATCATTCTCCTGCGGATGTTTCAATATATTTGGGGTCGCCGCAGCATGTCTTCTTCTTCTATACTTACTTCTCTATTACTCGTCATCTCATCACATCAGACACCTCCTTTCTATCCATATTTTCATCCTTCACACAGGCCATCAATCGTTTATTTTCTCCTAGTCAATGATTTCTACGCCAGCAATATATAAGTCAATGGTCCTAGTCCTATTTATGGCCATTAATATATTTTTGCGTATTTGGAACCAGGGAAATCTCCCATTGGCCGTAAAAGGCACATTCGGTGACAGAATATAAGAAAAATACCGTAAAGTTTAATAGCTGTGCCAGTTATACCAACAACTATTCCGTTTCTGTTGCAAAATAAGACGAAATTAAGTGAAAGTTGGTCTCGCTGTTGTGTCATCACAAAAATAGCATCGCTGCATGGGACTTGGGCGCCATCGTGAGCGAAACACGCACGCCGCGCCCCAAACACCACCCGAATAACACCAACTCGCTCGCTCCCATTGGCGGAAAAGAGATGCCAACACGTGGTCTACTCGTGCCTAACTTCACACTGCACTATGTGCGTCATGTTGGCTGCATTATAATAACAATGGGCGGGGTCTTTGGTATTGGCAGCGCTGTAGCGCTTTACGATGATAGCTTTCAAGCACGTATTGAAATGGTTCTGCTGAATGCAGCGCTATCAAGAAGCAAAGGCACGAGTTGTGTAAACTTTTTCTAATGAGGCTTACGTATCGGTCGTCCGGACTGGGCGCATAGCGTTACATTATCTCGGATTTTTTCTTGAAACTGTCTGGTTTTTGTCGTTCATAAGTTCTTTTTCTCTAAGGAAAAACTGCTTTGTGTTAAGAGTGCGCGTTTTGCGAGATTGTGATATGCGCCAGTGCGTGACGACCGAGGCGAGATCACCGAGCCTGATTCACATTAATTATGTGAACGGTGACGAACCATTTTAAGTGCGCGATAACACGCCCGTTGTTCTCGGACATCCAGGACATTTTATTATTAGCTTGCGAAGAACTCTAGTGCGATGCATGTGTGTCGCTAATATAAAATCAATACTGAGTGAACTGTTAATCCTTACCGTGCTTAGAAACTGTATATTCCCTCAGTAATTTGTTGATTGTCGTTAAATATTAATATCCAGTAGTGTCATTTGCTTTTTAAAAGCCATTTTGTAACAAAAAAATATTTTTCAACGAAATGCAAAACTTCGCGGGCGTTTTTGAATTTAATGCGTGGTGCGTCCACTAGGGAGCGCTGCTCACATAAAGACTCCGTGCGCTTGCGTGAGCTCAGTTCGCGCGAGGTTCGCGTCGTTGCAGTAGGTTCCAAAACAAGAGCGTAGGGCTCCGTGGGAGTCCTAAAATTAATAAAATTTTAATAATTTCTGTGCTTTGTAAAAGTGTCGCAGTGCAGTGTGTCAGTGTTGTGTTGTTTTGTGGTAGTGACGCGGAGCGGAGCACGCGGCTCCGTAGTGTCGGCGCGGATCAATAAAACAAGGTGCTATGGCGCAGAGGATATGAGCCAGGGGGGCTCACGGAGACCCTATTCGCGCGGGGGCCCGCGTTGGCACCCGCGCTACAAGGACTACTGGGACTACGAACAGAACTATAGGTACTTATACTTTTGTACAGTTTCCAAGCCGAGAATTTGACAAGAGTCACGTTCATCATACTGCCTGTAATTTCTTGTTTATCAAACGTGACGAATGCACTTCACTTCTGCAGTCTACATTGACGATCCAACATCCGTCAATACGCGTGGTATTTTGTACACACCAGCTAATCTTTTTGGTTTACGTAACTGCGGCCGTGACGTAAACTTTTTAAGGCTCGTTTTCCATAATAAATGACTATAGTTGAACAGAAAACTGTTTCCACAGTGTATTTGGTCTTTTCGCTGAATGTTTGACGAAAATGCAATGAGTTATAGAAGTTCGGGAATTAGTTGGAAGTTGTTCAAAATCGATAGTTGTAGTTTTTGAGTGTTTCCTTATAATTTATGTGTTGGTATTTCCTTCACATAATAATACTCTAAAAAGTAGCAGTATATTTCCCAGAATATACTATGTTTTAGTTAATCTTTTTCCACTAAATAGATGACTCAACACAATATATACATGGAGTTGCGGACACCAGCCTGCTATACAATACAATACCAAATTTAATAATAGAAAAAAGATGTCAAAAGGACTGAGGATGTGTTTTTTATATATCTTGATAGCAATTTGGAATTCCACAAAAATAATTACCAAGTTCTATAGAACATAAATGCATGATTCTATCAAAATTAATGGAATGGTTGCTCGTTTCCGCAAATTCAGAATTTACCTTATGTTATTTCAATGTCATGGGAATGATCTCTCAAAAATTTTACTCAACATTTCTGAAACATCAGTAGTCAGTATGTATTTAATAATAATTAAGCACATAACAGATTCCAAGAAGCTGTTTCCTAAGAGTACATAATAAAAGATAATTTCCGAGAAGGTAATTATTTACTCCACCATTTTATAATGTTGGCTACATGACTTCACTAAACACAGTTGGTTAACTGTCAACTTCTAGATAACTTTGTAACTAGCAGTTTACATTATGTATTTCAAAGAAATTGTGATGTCAGCTATATTTTAAGGCTATATATATTTATAGTCATACATTTTTGTTAGAAAAGATAACTTGCCAAGATCTCTTGTATCATAAAGTTCCAAGTAATCTTTTAGCAAATATTAATTAAAAGGTTTTGCCTACAACTTCAGTCAAGTCCAACTATCCATTAAGAAAATGCAAACTATTTTGTTTGTCCGTTAGTGTGTGTGTGTCTTCAAGAATTTTACCTTTAAATTCCAAATAATTTTTTTGCTAGTTTTTTGTATAATTGAAACCCACTTTTTGGAGCCTGTCACAGTCGAAAACCGTTGCAAAGACCAAAAAAATAACCGAAAGTCATGGGGCTCAAGTCTTTGAACAGTATGGGTAATTCCAGAACTGTGTAAGGTCTGTTAACCTGCATCAATCCAGTCATTTAAAAGTGTCCATGGAGTTTCTTGCCCATTCTTCTCCATAGGATCTAAGCTTTTGAATGGGCTACTACAGTACTTTCACAAGTTATTATGCCCTGTGACTGGGACTGTAGCTTAGTTTTTGTGTTTTGACATTCAAAGGTGCCTGTAATGGTCTAATTGAAATAAATGCTTTGAGTTTTGAGTTGAGTTTGAGTCAGGCATGAGGAAGTGATCACACAGGTGAAGTTGTGATTTCGAAAATCATAAGTTATTAAACCTTACTCAGAGAAAAAGTTTCACATCTAAAAAATATCAATAAGATTAATATTAATCTACACCAACACATAACTAAACAATAAAAAATTTCACAATATCTTTAACTAAGCTATCAAATGAATCATCATGGATTAATGATTTTCTGCGCCAAGCAGTCAGCCCACATGCCTATCACGGAGCAAGCACGGAGTATTCATTGATGAGTTGACGTTATTGCTCAAAGTTAGTCAATCTCTTCTTAAAATGACTTTGTTGTTGGTCTTGGCAAGCTCTACTGCTCAGCATGAGGCATTGGGTTTGATTCTCAGGTTGGTTATTGAGTTTTTTCAATTGAAAGATCATGTCCAATTGATGGCTCTACACACAAAGGACTAAATCATAACTGATGAAATGTGGGTGTACTATAATAGATACACGTCTGCCGATCCCTTGAATGAATCATCATAGATTAATGGTTATCTGCACTAAGCAAGTCAACCCACATGCATTTCATGGAGTATTTGATTACTTGGCAGTGTTGCACAAAGGTAGACAATCACTTTTAAGTATTTCTGCGTTCCTCTTGTAAATAAATTACTGTTACACTGACATGTATCTGTTACCGGTCATACCCTATTATTGTCTTAGGCCAAACTGGGGCTCATCACAAAAGCTCGATAGTATAACACCCTGTCTAAATGGGTTAGGTTAGAACTGTGACGGACCACATCCAAGTTGGGCGCATTGTATTTGCTTTGTTTGGGTTAGTGTATCCTGACACGATAAACCCTTAAACCGGTTTGGCCTGAAATCTGGTTTGGCTGGTAACATCTACCATTGATGGCTATGTCGTCTGTTGAGAAAGAATGCATGAATTCATGTATTAGCAAGCATTGTATGACTCAGTATTTGGGCTGTGGAGGTAAGATCGGCAGACACTCCATGAAATACTAGCATTCAGCTGCACCCGCTTGGAAGCTCACCCCAACGTAGTTTGGGTGATTATAAAAACTTGGGATTGTGTTTGAAATAATGTTATAATGGACTCTTCCTTTCCATTCGGTGATAACAGGCGATACCATTCTATGAGGTCATAGACAACAGTGTTAATGGCTGCCATAGAGGTTGATCACCCTCTGTTGCCATACCACTCGTCCTCTAGACTTATGTAAATAACATAGGTATAAACAATTGTGGCCATTACGTGGTAAATATCATGACGTGGGTGCACTAAAACACCACTATCAACCCCTTGGAGGAAAACAGGGTTTATAAGTTTTTAAACTGACCTGGTCACTAACGGGATATTTACCACGAAAAACGAACGTTTTTAGAACGAACAAAATTAAATTCAAATTCAAATTAATTTATTTCAGGCAAGCTAAAGCCATATACAGAAAAATAACAGCGACCCTAAAATTAAATTACAAATAATTAAGATTATTAATTACTTAAAAAGATAGGGTAGACCGTTTTGTCTGCTCACAAACAACCCACAATAACTTCAGTTTATCTGTGTGATCATGGTGCTTGCGACAGCGCCGAAATATGGGGAACTCTGAATGGACAGTAAACATGGTAAATATCTCGTTTTACATATCGCTCGTTTGCGACAAGGATGACATAACTCAAAAATTTAGATTTTTCGATGTTGGTTGTAGTTGAATATAAAATTAAGGAAAGTAATTATTAAATTAAGTAACGAAATACGTAAAATAAACCTTTAATCTTTTGCCAAAAAGTTTGTCTATGCAAAAAAAAAAAAATTGGTAATAAAATGAAAATATTTTTAGAACTTACAAAAAAGCTGTCCTGTATTTCTTATTTTTCGAGTTATGTCAGTATTGTTGCAAACAAACGATTATGTCTTAACGATAACTGGGTTTATGTTGGGTAATGGTAAGCAGAATTACCTGCTAAAGCGTTATTTTTTAAATAAAGAAAGAAAGAAAGAAAAAGTATTTATTAGTCTCGCACTGGACAAAACTAAGTGGTATTTTGACAATAAAACGAAGATTAAAAAAAGAAAACATTAAATATTAGCTATGTCTGTACTTTTCCTCGTTGGACTGACTAGTGGTCGCAATCGCAACTGCTAAACATGAGGCCTGTGTTCGATTCCCGGGTCGGGAAAATTGTTATCGGGATATCTCAGTAGCAGCTACGGAGTCCAGATTTGTGCACGGTTGATGGCAAAAGGCACGCCCTACATGGGACTTAAACATAACTGGCGAAATGTGGGTGTAGTATTAGGTACACCTCTGCCTAACCCTTCGGAGTTACCAGACGTTATAAATGATAAATGATGTTTATTTTGCAAATAGGTTTTTACAAACACTTTTACACGTCTTCTTTTTTAAAACTAGGTGAGGCCGGTGTTTCGTATCTGACTACTCTGAGAAGAAACAACCGAAACAAACTCAGAGGTCATAGTCTCTTTTAAGGTCCAGACATAATCGTTATGTTATGTAGTCTCCCTGCCTGTTCGTTGCGTGGCCGATTATTCCCTTTCACAGAACCGAGGTCTGTGTCCCAGCTGTAGGTACTTTGTAGGCTGGTTCCTCTATGCTTTTGGCATCAGTCTTCTTCTTTATCGTGTGGTTATTACCTAACCTGGTGTCAGAGTTTTTATGCCGCCCATGGACCTCTGACTTGGCTTTACATGCCGTCGAGAAATATCTCTCAGGCATGCTGGTTTCCTCACGATGTTTTCCTTCACCGAAGCAAGTGATAATTATACAATACGCACATGGATTCCGAAAAATCAGAGGTGCGTGTCTTCGGTTCAAACTCGAGACCTATGACTTAGCAGTCCAACGGTCACATCAAGCTATCACTACTTACTTTGGCATCAGTTGCCGGCCGTCAATGAAGGTTGATCACCCGCTGTTGCCACCACTCGTCCTCTAGACGTATGTAAATAACATAGGTATAAACAACTGTAGCGGAGGTCACCCCGGTACTAGACGGAAGCGGGCATCGACCGCTACTAGACGATTGATACCACGAATTGTAGATAAAAATGTGAACGAAATAGAAAAAGTAATTACTAAGAATTGATTGTTAATTAATGGGTGTGTTTGAAGTATTTTCATCGCATCTCACCCAAGATACGTACATCTGATTTTTCGGATTCATATGCGTATTGCATAATAATCACTTGCATCGGTGAAGGAAAACATCGTGAGGAAACCAGCATGCCTGAGATATATTTCTCGACGGCATGTAAAGCCAAGTACACCAGGTTACGTACTAACCACACGAAAAAGAAATATGGTACAAAATGAACTAGAAGTCGTAAATACACTCGAGTAGACATCCAATAGACTAAGTGGCCCACTAGTTTTTCACGTTTTAATCGTGCTGTTCGGTCCCACTCTGTATGAGGCCTTTGCCCTACAGTGGGACAGTTATAGGTAATCTATCGGTATAAACTATACCAGTGACTCTGTGATACAAGAAGAGGAGCTCACCATCATTATTTTAACCCGGAATAATCTATGCTGGGTATGCCTAGGTATGCCTTTTTATTTGGGATTCTTTTCGATTCCATGCGTCTACGCCTCTTTTGATGGTATCATCAGTTCGTCACGCTTTTGAACGTTTGGTTTCTAATTATGCCCGCTATTCGGCCAAAATCAGTCAAGATTCGAAAGCTTCTCAAATGCCAGGCGATACTTCAGTATCTACGCGTATTATCGTCAATACTTCACTTTTAATAGACCCCTCTTTCAACTCATTCCAACGCAACTGTACGAGTAAACCGGACGTTTCCGTCCAGTACTCACAAGTTAAACGGTAATCAGCATTCTAGTAACTGATACCAACAGTTAGAAATAGACAACTCTTTATCAATAAGATAAGTGTTATCTATGTCGCGTCGCATACGGCATACCTCATAGAGAAGCAAATATAGCCACGCCCTCACTGAATCAGGCCCCATTTTTGTGGTTAACCAAATGGAATAGTGTACCAAAAAACAGAATTTATGAGGAAACGAACAATGGATTCGCTGTCGTATGAAAATCGTTGATATCAGAAAGTTAAATTTCATTCAGGCATCAGTTTTGAGGTTAACCAAAAAGCGAACATGAATTCTGTTCGGAAAAGGACAGAATTTGTGACTCCTTGTGAAGCTACCCTATCCCATCCTGTGCCCACCGTCTTATTTAAATCGTCAATGGCAGATAGAGAAACTTGCATTACTTATTATGTAAATTGTAGAAAACTGTGAATATTTCTTCGTTTGTGTTGTCTTTGTTTCGATAACGCTTCTCCGACCTCACCACTTTGAAGACGCGCAAAGAGGAAACCAGAAATGTTTTCGGAAACGACACTTCCATTTTTTCTTTTAATTTTCTTGCTACGCATAGCAAGCTAGCAAATGAAAAAGTCATACTATAAAATATTACCCAGTCGGCAATATACCAGGGCAGGATCCAAAGTGCGTTCCACTACATTGTAGTATCATTACTTATAGGAAACTATCGATTTTGCTCCGTAATTATGCTGTGGAGGTCAGGATACAGCCACTTCATGGCCATATTATACCTAGAACCGACTGGATCGATCCCAATTTAGACAAGGCTAGGCGGATAATGCATTCTGTGATACGACTGCCGCATGTCGAACGAGTCATAGGTTAAATCTTCCTCAATGTTGATCCCGGAAAGCATCCGTTGACATCGCAAACCCAGCCGAAGATGGTGACTCGAGCTAAGCTTACGAACAGAATGAGGGCTATCGGTTTTGAGCTCACCAGGTGGCGCCACTGTCGAGTAAGGTCCTGTCATTAATTCTATTTTATACTTTCAAGTACCAATAACTTCGTAAAAAGTTTATTTAATCACGTTTAACAACGTACATATTTACAATATTGTTCCTAAAATTAGCAAGCATGAAATATTTAAAAAATCATTCTTCCTCCAAGTACAAACAAATTAGAACTCCCAACTCGCTACCTACAATCTTCAAGTCATAATTAATCAGGAATGTATCAATCTTGACCACACTCGTGAATATTAATAAAACTACGTGATAAAAAAGCGCGCAACGCGGGAACACTCTATGACATTTGACATTTCTAAAGACCTCACTCTACACGAACGCCTCTAGCGGCGAATTCATGCGCGATAGCCCCCATTTGTCTACACGGAGAGATGTGGAAAGGGGTAAGATTGGCGTTTGCCCTGCTTTGGTCTACTAACAACATTCAAAGCATGTAGTCGGGCAGTATGTCTTAGAGCAAAAAAATTAAGATATGTGACATCTACATACCAACCCGCACTGTGCCCGCGCCGCGGGGTGGCTTATAGCCACTCCCTCCCCCAGAGAAGATGGTTGTGAATCAGCAGTGGGAATATTCATTTACATACATACATAAACTCACTCCCTTCTCCCATGTGGGTAGGCAGAAACCACAGAACGCCACCTGCTACGATCCATACATACTCAATTTGCCTCGTCCACGTTCATACATCTGGTCACACACGCACGCCGGTTGCAAGTACTAAGATTTATTTACTAAAACTTGTGTTTTTGTAAACACTGTAGGCTGCTGCTTATCCTATGCGGGCAACATAGGCTAAATACAGAAAGTAAGCAAATGATGGTTACAGGAAATCTGTCTGAACAAAATAGCACATACGAGTATAAAGGGCGCACATGTGTGCGTATCCGAGGGTGTTCGAGTGCGTGCGCGCAGGTAGAGCGACCGACCTTCGGGTTCAACGTACTGCCGCCCTAAAATACACACGGATGTCGCCACGAGGCCGGGGGAGAGCGGGAGGGGGAAACAAAAAGTGTGCACAGGTGGCGTGTGTGTGCTCGACTTTTTTTTTGCACTATGGGTAACTACCAGGATGTTCTAAGGATGGGTGGTACTCAGAGGGTTCTTTGAAAGTCTCTGGAGTAATGTAGTTTTTGTTGGGAAATATGGAATCCAGATGGTGTTAACAATCTGGCAGAGCTTGTGCGAGATTCTGCATACAGAAAGGAACGGCCATTTTAATATAGTTTGGTACATTTGCGCCCAATTTTTTTGATATGAGCATTTGATTACTGAACTACTCAAATTCTACTTATTTGTTTATTTATCACAGATATTGCTAACATTACAGGAAATTCGTAATGCTGTAGCGTGGTCCTTAAAAAAGTCTTAAATAACATAACACATACAACGTTGTTTTTATGAATTCATTTATAGAGCAGGAACATAAATCGAAACTGTCAGCAGTGTTATTCTCTACTGACTCCTTCAATGCAATATAGCACCCGAAGTTCAAAATTTTGAACCTAAATACGAGTTTGACGAGTCCTAAACCTCGATGACTAAGTTCGGGAACCGGCAAATATTTGTGGAGTTTTTTTTTCGAAATGAAAACGAATGCCGTCTTATTTTTTCATAAAATGTTCACCGACAATTCCCTCCTGTCAATTTCATTCAAAAGCATTGATAGCCTACCTACGTAGGTGTGACCGTTGGACTGCCAAGTCATAGGCCCTCTGAATTTTCGGAATCATGTGCGTATTGTATAATAATCACTTGCTTCGGAGAAGGAAAACATCGTGAAGAAACCAGCATGCCTGAGAGATATTTCTCGACGGCATGTAAAGCCAAGTTAGAGGCCCATGGGTGGCATAAAAACTGACACCAGGTTAGGTAATAACCACACGATAAAGAAAGAAGAATTTCATTCAACCGCCAAAAGATACTTGTAGCTCTATAACGCGATTTTCACAATAGTTCGCTTGGCTTGGCAAAATAAAGCACGCCATCTATCACATGGGATTTAACGTTACTGGCGAAATGAGGGTCGCTCTGCTTAGCCCTTTGGGGAAAACGGACGTGATGAATGTCGCTACATTTACAGACACATGTGTGTAGTTCGACCTCTGCCAACGTTTCCGTGAATTCGGCACAAGGATAAATGATTTTTGAAATTCAATTTTGTGTCTGTACTTCCCAATTAAGATGAAGTGAAATCTTCCCACTGCAAAAAGGATAAAATAGGTAATTTTGATGTAGGGTTTTCTCCGAAATAAACCCAGGATTATCTCCGTTTTGAAGCCAGGACAACCAAAGGGGGAGGTTGGACGAAAATAAATAATAATGACGGCGATTTTGTTTTTCAAAACAAAAATCAGTGATCGGAAATGTACTACGAGTATGATACATTACACGTAGGTACATATTGTTTGAATATTATATTTTTAAAACTGCAATACTCGTTTGTGAGGAATATTACTGCTTTGAGTACTTTTTTATTACCAAAACTTTTATTAGCTTTTTCGATCTACAGATACTAATATTATGAAGCTGAAGAGTTTGTTTGTTTGGTTGAACGCGCTAATCTCAGGAACTACTGGTTCGAATTGAAAAATTATTTTAGTGTTGGATTGGCCATTTATCGAGGAAGGCTATAGGCTATAAAACATCACGCTGCAACCAATAGAAGCGGAGCATTAATCAAAAATGTTACGCAGACGAAGTTGCGCCGGTCAGCTAGTTATGTATATTTTGAACATTCTGTAGTCGAATGCCGCAATACGCAAAACACTGCTAGATGAGTTCACTAACGAATTCTTTTTCGTTTTTGTTTAAACGAGTGAAAGATGATAAACGCGAAAACGAATATAAAGTGAGGTAATCTGATATTGGTTTTACGAAAGTGTTTTAAAAGGCCATTTTCAAAAAAATATGAATAGCGTTGGTATCATCCTGCCAACTTAAAGACAAACTGTCCTCCAGAATACCAGTTATGGCAATATCCCTTGCAGGCTCAAGACATCTCATGATAATAAACTATATCTCAGCATAAAAGGACGAACCTCGCTCGCATTGTATGTATATTTCAACAAAGACGCACACCACAACCTTAGATCTTAGCCATAAGAATGATATTGGCCAAGCAATAAATTCGGGGCAAAAAACGCCAGCCGTGTGGACAAAAAGTTTGTCCTCGCTGCTTACCTGTCTACCCTAGAGCTCAAATTTGTATGAAATTTGAAGAATAAAGCCTTGGCACAATAGCGTCTAAAAATTTTAGGCTTTCATACCTGGTCTTTAGAAAATATGCAGTTTTTGTGAACCACAAAACTTTTGCGAGTATATAGGAACCATACAAATGTAAATTCCTTTGTTTTTCTTCACAAAAGAGTTTTTAAGTAAAAGTTTTGGCTTTCGAAAGATTTTCTGAATGGCATTGAATTTGTCGTGAAAGAAAACATTGGTGATACGTTATTGGAGTTCGGTTTATCGAATCATATAATCATTTGTGAAACCATTTTCGTGATAATCACCTAAAAAGTGTAGTGTGTTTTGTAGACGCTCATTTCAAGATTAAGGGCGAATTTCACCAATGAATATGAACGCGATCAGCTCGTTTAAACCGCGCTCAATAGCTGTCACTATCATCAGTTGTGGAATAGACACTCACAGATCTCGATCCATCGCTTTAAATTTCATGGGTGAAATTCACCCTGAACAACAGTATCAAAGCATTTAAGACGAGCAGTCATTTCTCGATGGCAGCGGCCAGTATTCCATGTATTTGTACCTGATCGCAAACACTCTTATAAGAGTAGACAGGTTACATTTCTGGGACTGTGCATTGTAATGACACAATCTAATTCCCCCATCCCCATTCTATCATCGGACGAGCAGAGATACGGCGAAGCGTCACCGTTATATGGTTTAAGTTCCGCAGACCCGAACAAAGCGCTATGCTTCCACATTTATTGTGCGAACCGCCAGTCTGTGGAATTCACTGCCGGCATCTCTGTTCCCTGATCATTATAATCTGGATCTATTCAAGGTTCGAGTGAATCGGTTTCTTCTAGGCGCGCGTGCTCCACCCTAGGCCGCGTCATCGCTTCACATCAGGTGAGATGCGGCTAAACGCAAGTCTATTTAGTATAAAAAAGACAACATACCTGGCGACATGTGATTTCATGCGAGAGATCTCGGTCTTTATAGACCTTCGGCGAAAACGAGCGTGGTATGTCTCATAATTGTTCTTTCTTCTTACAACGCCTTCAGCTATACCTGGAGTCCTATTGTAAAACCCTTATTTACCGTTACTTTCATAATGTAAGACCCGCTCGATGTTCGGCTGTAGCTACCAAGGTCGATACTGCATTCGAAATCAAAACGGGACTGTCTTGAATTTTGGCGTCCTGGAGATTTAGAACGTCGGACCTCTGGGAGATTGTCTGTTGAGGAATAGAATCGATTTATATGCGCTTAAGTTTGGGAATGTTTTCAGAATTTTGCGGTTAGAATAGGTTGATAATACAACTAACAATCGATGTAGGCCTGTTCTAATACGATACACAAGCATGGAAAATTGTCATCATCTACCTTTTCCCAACTATGTTGGGGTCGGTTTTCAGACTAACCGAATGAAAGTATTTTACGTGGAGCAACTATCTGCCCGGCACAGCAAGGAAGCATTTACATCTAGGCTTAGTTTAGACTCCAGATCTCCCACAAATTACATTTTTTTTTGTCGAAGTAGCTGTCAACTTAATAATGTATAAACATGTAATTTGGGGAGATTAAAAAAGTAAATGTTGTCCACCAAATTTGGTGAAAATCTGTTTTGCGATATTACTAATTCTATTTGTACAATGGCGGTCTTATCGCTGATAGCGATATCTTCCAGACAACCTTTGATGGATTAAACGAACTTAAACAATAAGATATTTAACCAGAAATATACTTCAGATACCTCCCTTCATAAGAGGCTTTCTTCTTCAATCGATTCCTCATTAGCGTGGACCGTGGACCCCTTTAAACGGACAATCTGCCTCCATCGACTCCTGTCCAAAGTTGCCATCACCACTTGCTAAAAGCTTGAGCACATAGCTTCCTTTACTTGGTCGGACCATCGAGTCGTATTCGGTGTTACCAACAAGGACCAGCTTTTCAAGGCTGTTATCTCCCCTTCGCATTTAAAGAAAGAAAGAAAAAGTATTTATTTGTCTCGCACTTGACAAAACAAAGTGGTAACTTGACAATAAAAACAAGACCATTCATTTCATTTAATTTTTGTCATTTGTGGTCGAAATAGATCAAAATACGCTGTAGGAAAACTGTAGACAAACTTAAGAGGCTTTGACTGTAGCCAATCCTAAATGCGCGGAGATGTCTTGGATTATTGAAGTGTAGAGAAAGGTCACCCATCTTGGATAAAGTACTTGGATTCTCCAGAAGGAAATAGGATACTTTGCAGCCCGGAAATTAAGAAATCACACGCATCCGAAGTCGTTTACATGGCTGTTCCTTGACTCCGTTGCTAGGGAGTTTGGTCCATCACTTCTACTTCCCAGCTAGAATACTAGCAAGTAGGGAAGGGCGGGCGTTTGGGGTGCAGCTACAAATCTCTTTTGAGTGTCCTATTTGGTCACGCGTCATCGCGCGAGTGCAGGAACGAGAGGGGCGGCACTGGTGATTCGAGTTCGTCAAGTTAGAGACCTATGTGTGGTCTACGTCTTGTTTTTTCATTGTCACATGCAAATTTTCAAACCAATATATAATAGCAAAAACAATGCATCTCAGTAAACAGCCATTGTTGAAATGGCGCCGGTGCTTTGCGGTGACGGCGCGGCGGCATCGCATGATGGTCATCGCTGAACTATTAGGACACCTGTTGTACCATCGCACGATCATTTTCATCGCGCGACGAAATCGCATCGTTAGATCGTACGATCGTTAGCCAATTAGGACGACGCCTTAGTCTAATTTAAACACTGACAATGAAATTACTAAAATAAAAATTAAAGGAGCACTTAAAATGATATTTTGAAATTTCACCCCTTCTTTTTACATAATTATGAATAAAAACTGAAGAACTGAACGTCTGTTTGTAATTTCACAATAACTTTTTACTGAATGCAAATGACATTATAAACGAAACTTTTTTTTTGTTTCTTCCGGCTTATCTCCGAAACGGCTGGCCGGATTTTGACGGGACTTTTACTGGCTAAGCTAGCTAGCTGAGCTACACTTATTTTAGAAACAGGATTCCGTGGGTCAGAGTTGAACCCTGAAAACCCTTGAAATTTTTAACAAAATCCGTTTTAAATAGGGAAGTAATTATTTCGCCGGCAACAGCTACATAAGCTGTTATCATTTTCACTGCATTTCTTTTGACGTCACGAGAGTTACTCTCAACATTGAAGTTTACATTTCACCAACAAGTTTATCTACCCGAGGTCAGCATACACAATGATTGTTGAACTCGGTCGTTTGTGTTGCATATCTCCGCTGTGTTATCGTTTTAAATACTACGAGAGTATGCGCATTGTTTTGTAAACGGACAAGTAAATAAACTTGCTGCTGGCGACTGCTTGCATGTGAAGTTGCAAAAATGTAAACTATATTAAGTGGCCATCTTTTGATCACGTGACGGTTTTTAGGTCACTTTTATATCCCATCTCCCCCTTGGTGACACGTCGTGGGATTTTAGGCGTCGACCCCTCCCAGCATAACGAGTCTTTAAAACGGATCTCTTAGGCAAATTCTATCGTCAGCTCATTATTGGTGAAAAATATTTTTCACATCACACAATGTCATTTTTTCGTCGCACAAAAAACGCGATAGTCACTTTAAAACCATCTTGAGTTTTTCTGATTCCCTCACTCCCTCGTTCGAACCACACGTGGTAGGACTAAGGTGTTTTTAATCTGAGAAGCGTCAGAAGAAATCTTTGCTACTTTGTGGTGCTGTGAAGTCAAGCATACCATCATCTTGCTGACTGGCTACTGCTTGAGCTACGAAACTACCTACTAGAAACGCGTTAACCTTATAACACCCCTATTTTTCCGTTGGGAGCTAAAAATCCTGACGCGTGACCGATAAAAAAACAATGAAGACGAACCCTAACAAAGCGCTATGCTTCCACTTTTACTGTGCGAACCGCAATCGCCAGTCTGTGGAATTCACGGCCAGCTTCTGTAATTCCCGATCATTATTATCTAGATCTCTTCAAACTTCGAGTGAATCGGTTTCTTCTAGGCAAGCGTGCTCCACCCCAGGTAGGCCGCGTCATCGCGCAACATCAGGCGAGTTGCGGCTTAACGCAAGCCTATTTAAAACAAAAACAAATGGACGAAACATTCAAGCCCAGCCGATCAACTTTACCACCAACATCAAAAATCCTCAGCATGAATAATTCAGATTCTCAAAATTATACATTATAAATGAATAACATTGAGCGGCGTAGCTTCGGCCAGCCCGCCTTGGGTTCACGCATCAATTATGTAGGTTCTTGCCACTGCCGGGTTTCGTTAGCCTCGACAACAACCGAAGTTATCGTTATTGGCGCTTTTATACGAGTAAGGAAGCTCGTACACAGGCACAACCTTATAACACCATCAAAATATTTTATTGCACACTATATAGCGATCCGCCCCGGCTTCGCACGGGTGCAATGTAGATACTAATGTTTTCACTACTATAATATGCATGTAATACATATAAACGTCCCTCTTGAATCACTCTATCTATTAAAAAACAACTGCATCAAAATCCGTTGCGTAGTTTTAAAGATCTAAGCATACATAGGGACAGACAGCGGGAAGCGACTTTGTTTCATACTATGTAGTGATTGGCCTACATGGGCACTTATAGAACGTCGAGCAAAGTACACGGTCCATGTTGGTCGTCTCCTATGGAGAAGAACCGGCAAGAAACTCCATTGTTACTCTTTTGAAATCAGTTTGTTTTACAATATTTTTGTTACAGCGTTAGTACTTAATTACTCCCAATCCGAATGGCAGATCGCAGTGAAGCCCATTTCTCCCGCATTTCACCAGTTATGTTTAAGTCCCATATAATAGGGGGCGAGCCTATTGCCATCACAAATCCAGACTCCGTGGCTGCTACTGAGAAATTCCTAATGGAAAAATTCAATAGCACTTTGCCCTACCTAGGAATCGAAGCCAGGACCTCATGATCAGGCGAGTCTCGCACGGATATATGTACTCGCTTCTCGATACACGTATCATGTTCTCGTGTAAATAAGCCTTGAGTCGTGTGTAAACGTGCCGATTACCCGAGTTCGCGTCGTTAAGGTCAGCAGTTCTTTTATAATGAATAAACGCTTTGTGAGCATGTATTTCGGATAACATAACATCACGCTTGTGTTACACAAAGAGGTTAGTCTGATGTGAGAGACGTGTGTTCTTTTTGTTTGCCTATATTGTCCCGGTGTTGGGTAAAGGCCTCATATTCCTCATAGCTTAGAAGGTGAAACATTTCATTCTTCTCCATAGAGATCTACGCTTTCGAATGGTCAACTACAGTACTTTCACAAGTTATTATGCCCTGTAGCTTAGTTTTTTTTTTCGTCTTTTGACATTCAAAAGTGCCAGTAATGGTCTAATTGAAATAAATGCTTCGAGTTTCGAGTTCTATAATCGAATATTTACTGATTTAAAAAGGTTAACAGCTGTTTATACGGGAAGTGTGAGCGCGACAAGAAATATAAACTCCGCGCAAAGAACGAATCGAAAGATTCGTTCGTTATGTTTAGTGACAGGCATGCATATTTCCGTCCTATGCCGTTCGTTATTGTCTGTCACATCACTATATCAGCTCCAGTTGAAAATCAGCGTCGAGCAGTCTTGCTGCTCGGCATTTTGCTGTACTGGGCCTATTTGCACACAACACACAATTATTTTACATTCTCGCTGTATAATCGCTATATAGCCATCATCATCAACAGCCACCCACTACTGGGCATATGCCTCTCTTTGTTTTTGTCTATCTCCACGTTCCTGAGCCAGTCATCCAGGTCTTACCCACGATGGTAACTATGTCGTGTGCTCATCTTGCTGCCGATTACATGGGACTACAACAGACCTGGCAAAATGTAAAACTCTTTCCTCGCTGGTGATCTCTTCACGGAATGCGGCTGTTGTGATTTGTTGTATTATAATCATACACCCTCACGCAACCGCGCCATTTAATTCCATACGCATGCCATGTATCACAGCGCGATTGTGTTCAGCTAGGCCTCTGGGGATATATTCTCTTGTGCCAGGACATAAACTATGAGCACTTATATGTGTTGTGTGAGGGAGGCTACACTTAATAATATGCCGAACCACACACAGGCACAGCCACATTAATGTTAGGCACAGCTAGGTAGGCAGTAAAATCGAGATACAATCAGATTTGTCCCGGATAACACCTGTATGGTACAGAGCCGACTCGCACCCCAGTTGCGTAACACATTTTTATATCGCATTACCAAAGATTTTGCACAAATTTGCAATACATTGCTTAATCATCTGCCTAGCCTCTTCCCAAATTCATTGGGGTCTGCTTCCAGTCTTACCTGATGCAGCTGTATACGAGTATTTTACATGGAGCGACTGCTAATCTGATCTCCACAACCCAGTCGGTACCGGGTAATAAGATACCCCATGGTAAGACTGGTCACTTGGTAGACTGGACTGGTTGCTGGCTGAATAATTCGTCTGCTCGACGACGTCAAAATCGCAATGGATGTTGTTGAATTGACAGTATGGATAGCATAAGAAATGCGAGTGTTCTACGCAATTACACCGCCGAACATGATTCAGCGGTAGTACATACCCTACGGAGTTTGCCGATCGGCACAAGTTTTCGGGTTTTAATTGCTTCGGGTCGGCTTTGGTCCGATGTGAACCGAACGAGTGTGTATCACCCCTGAATTATATGCACCAATATGTGTTCTGTGACGCAGTGCAGAGTACACATTTGTTTTGTTTTCAGTCGTGTTATCTCGCTGAGATTAAACCGCTGGCCGCGGTCGCTGCTCCATTAGCATATGACCCGTAAAATCTGGGGCAGAAGGTCCATTTTGTAACAGAACTCTCGGAATAGCCAATATCGGCGACTGCTTTCATAACGGCGAAGGAAAACACCGTGAGGAAACCGTCATGTCTAACAAAAAACTTCAAAAACATGTGACATCTACCTACCCGTACTGGATTACAGCCCATTCCCACTTACTGAGAGAAGGCCTGCGTCCCATCTGTGGGACAATGTTATAAACTGATTACAAAGTTATAAGCAGTCGGATATATAAACTCTCTATTATTTAACTTCTTACCTTATGCTCAGGAGCAAAAGGTCGAATGTAAAAACTCTCTGGTTTGGTATATGCCTCATTCATTGCCATGCTTCCCTGGTCTGAAATAGATATCTCCTCGTTAAGTAAAAATGAACATAAAAGAAAAAATATAGAAGATACTAGCCAAGCTCCATAGGCGGCCTTTTCGTTCTTTCTTTTCGTATTGGTTACTCATAACATGACGAATCTTTTTTTTCTCCAAAAAGGTCCTATAGAATGAAATTTTAAGTATTAAATTGCATGACGGACAAAAAGTACATACGCCTCGCCGACTTTTTATTACCTGGCTAAATCGACCGTACAAAAACTCTTACTGTAATCGTGATCTGTGTTTGGCTGGACGCAGGTAGTGCGGATCCTTTTGTACAATATTAAGAGCCTATACAACTCAAGCTCAAATTCTAATTTGGCCCCCACTTCCCCGCGCCACCTCACTCTTTTATTCTGTGCTAGCATCGTCAACACAATCTATAAGTAATGCTCATGCCATGGTAAAAATATTAGCCATTCAGCAACGAGGGAGTTGGTCTGAATACGCAGGGATTGTCCCCCAGAAGCTGCTCGTTCAAACTTGACTTAGAATCAGCGCCTTTTAACGTCAAAATCACATGGACAATCCGCCATTTCTTAGTATGTTAATACTTCCCAGCAATATGTGCATTTTCCACCTTGTATCGCCATTTGTTGAATAGTAATGCGCCCTATTCCGTGTTCTTCTTCTTTATCGTTTTTATGCCGCCCATGGGCCTCTGACTTGGCTTTACATGCCGTCGAGAAATAACTCTCAGGCATGCTGGTTTCCTCACGATCTTTTCCTTCACCGAAGCAAGTGATAATTATACCACATGCCACATGATTTCGAAAAATCAGAAGTGTGTGTCTTCGGTTCGAACTTGAGACCTATGACTTGTCACAAGTCCGACGGTCACACCAGTATGCTAACACGGACATAATCACTAAATAGTATAAAACAAAGTCGCTTCCCGCTGTCTGTCTATCTGTCCCTATGTATGCTTAGATCTTTAAAACTCCGCAACGGATTTTGATGCGGTTTTGTCTAAAAGATAGAGTGATTCAAGAGGAAGGTTTGTATGTATTACATACATATTGTAGTAGAGAAACCATTAGTATCTACATTGCACCCGTGTGAAGCCGGGGCGTGTCGCTAGTTGTAAATATAGCATCGTCCCACCCCCCTTCCATCCACGCAGCCCATCTCAATTTCTAGCTATTCACAATCGAGTCATCGCGTTCAGAATAGGACTTCTGTACTTCCATTCCATTGTGTGAGCGTGCAGGAAGGAAACTGTCGACATAAAGCATACTACGTATATGGTGTTATTTATAACGAACACTAGATTTTTCCCGTGGCTGCATTTGCTGTTGGAACTTCCCGTTTGGACAGGGTGCAGTTAGTAAAAAACCGTTTTAAAAACGCTTAGTAACACGCGCGCTATAGTAGGTTTTTATTTTTGGGATATTTTTCCCTGATAATCGGCGTTTTATGTGGAATCTCCTGAATTTGTATATTCCCAGAAATCACATCTATGGTAGAGGAAAACTTCGTGGGAGCATAATGTTCATACATTTGACAACTACGGTACTTTCACAGTTATTATGCCTTGTGACTATTGTTGATTTTTAACCGACTTCAAATAAAGGAGGAGGTTCACAATTCGATTGTGTTTGTTACCTTATATCTTCGTCATTTATGAACCGATTTGAAAAATAATTTATCTGAAAGGATATAGGTACTTCCCGATTGTTCCCATAGAAATTTTATCAAAATCGGTTTACTAGTTTGGTTTTTAAATCAAAATATCTGGTAAAAAATGTTATCCAAGTAAAAGAAATTGCGAAATTGATAGTTGACACGGCTTTGTGTGTGATACGATAACTAAAAAGGGTAAAATAAAAACTATTTGATAAAAAATAAACACCAAAAAAAAATTGAAAATAACTTTAATTTCGGATGTCGGTGGCAAAAAAGTGTTTTTTTGGAGGCCGTTAATTGTTTTGCGAAAAAAGCTTTTATTTCGACAATTCAAAAGTGCCTGTAACTGGCCTGCTATCTTTTAGTCCGAACTAGACTTAGAAGAAGATGAAAAAGTATTTATTAGTCTCGCACTGGACAAAACAAAATGGTAACTTAACAATAAAACGATTAAAAAAAAAGTAAACTTAACTTACACTAGCACACAAAGAGCTGGTGTTCAATGCTCCTTCTTTTTCTGTGAAAAGACACCGTCTTACAGAATTAAAGCCTCATAGTATCATCTATATGATTCCTGCCTAGAATCACCCAGTGATGGGTGGGATATAGGCATCCGTTCCTTTCTGCCATACTTTCTGGTTCCGTGCTACCTTCATCCAGGTGAGAGCCTTGGCTTTGGTGATATCGTCGTTCCAACTATGGCCTAACTTTGACCGCTATTGCCAACAACTTGTTTCAGGGTCTCATTCTGCTTCTGGCCAGGTGTCCCGATAATATATTAAAGCTGGCAATCAAGCATTCTGTATATCAAATAAAGCAACTCTTCGCAACAATTATATCTGGGGAACAACTTTGTTTTTGGGGTGAAATATCACGTTTTTTGGTAGGACCAGAAGTGAATTCAAAACAGTTTGCTGATGATGCATTTAACCTTTTGAACGCCAGAGCATAAACACACGCGCGTGCCCTCCACGCCACAATTTCACCGCATCCAAATTAGACGTGTTATGCCGTGAGCATTTTTTGATTTGACGTCCATAGGCGTCCGTAGCGGTCAAAAGGTTAATAGTAGTTAGTAGAACGGTCATAGAGGTATTTAAAGTACCTAAAGTAATATAAAAAACTTGAATAAAAAAACTTGTAAAAACGTTGCAACTTTGACCCCCAATATCTTCGTAACTAGACGGTTCCCAGGTATGCTCCAGAACAAAGGCTTCGTTAAGAATATTTTACAAGTATTTGTACAGGATAGAAAGGTGCCTTCAAAGATCTATCGACGTATTTTCTAGTACACGGTTACTTAAGGTACTTCCCCATGTATGACGTTCGTATTTCTCACCGAACCCAAGTAAAATTATCAGTAACTTCAAAGGTAAAACGTAAAAGACGCGTCAGACTTACTATGACGTTGGACCGCGGAAGCGCTCGCAAGGCCGCCGCGCTTGCTCGTGAGAACAATGCAGCGGTAGCGCTTGAGAAACTTGCTATATGACGTGGAAAAGCAGAAGGTTTACTTCGATCTCGAGAGAATGGAACTATCGAGTTTCATGGTCAAATCGTGAAATTGAGTCCTATCCGTTTCGTTGTTGACTTCGCCGAATCATCATCATCTTCCTGCCTTTGTCCCATGTTACTTGGGGTCAGACTAACACGTTTTTTTCTTCTATTCTCCCCTGTCAACCGTCACGCTAACACTTACTCCTTTTTCTTTTATATCATTCCTCACACAATCCATCCATCGTTTCTGAAGTAAAAAGTGTATCATCATCTGCCTAGCCTTTTCCCAACTATGTTGGGGTCGGCTTCCAGTCTAACCGGGTGCATCTGTATACCAGTATTTTACAAGGAGCGACTGCCTATCTGACCACCACAACCCAGGTAGTACTGGGTAATTCGATACCTTTTGGAAAGACAGGTTGTCAGATTTTCGGGCCACTGACTACACGGTCAAAGATCTACAAATGACAGCCGGGACCAACGGCTTAACGTGCTAAAAAAAAAGGTATGTAATAAAGATTATTCTATCTACCAACCCAGTCATACAACTAAATTAGCACTCCTATACTATAGCTCGCATTTGACCACTATCTTCACCCAATGTAATGGTATGATGAGTACAAGGATGGTGGATGCTTGCTGTTCAGTAACAAAATATTTACTCGAGACTTCATGAAACCAAACACTGTTTATACTAGATAGGCATGCATTTGGCCGCAACTCGCCTATTGTGGAGCGATGATGCGGCCTAGGGTGGAGCACGCTTGCCTAGAAGAAGCCGATTCACTCGAACCTTGAATAGATCCAGATTATAATGATCAGGGAACAGAGAAGCTGGCAGTGAATTCCACAGACTGGCGGTTCGCAATATAAATGTGGAAGCATAGCGCTTTGTTCGGGTCCGCGGAACTTCAACCATATAACGGTGACGCTTTGCCGCATCTCCGCTCGTCCGATGATAGAATGGAGATGGGGGAATTAGATTGGTTATTGCAAGATTCGGGCAAGGAGTTCCACTCATGCGCAAATTTAGCGAATCGTACCAGGAACGTGCCTTCATCCATGTCGTCTATCAATTTAGCTACTTAACGTACCTACACAAACGGGCGGACGAAGCCATATTCTCTAAAGAAAATTACTCCGTTCATTTCCCGGCACATATGAGACTTCTTCATCTTGCCATGCGTTGGCACTGCACGGTCACGTCAGCATACTCTCCAGTTTTAACGCTACTGAGCTCGTCTGAGCGAAGGCTTACAAACAGAACCATTGTTTTTGGATTTTGTTCTTTCGGGGTCGGACTGGGATTTTAACCGACTTCAAAAAAAGGAGTTCGGTTTTGTAAAGTAAGACACAGTCGTTATCTAATTTTAGTGTATGCTGCTTTTAAAGGTGGAATACTTAATGTATTCCCCAACACAGTTTAGGCATATTATAAGGATCTGTTATATTAACGGCCAAAGGAAAGATATCATACAAATAAATAAAATTGAAGTGTCTGTTTGTAATTTCAAAATAACTGCTTTTTACTGAATGCATTTGAAAGTATATACGTTACTTGTATTTTTTTAAATGTTTGTCTGTCTATCTGTCTGTATGTATATTTGTTCCGGCTAATCTCCGAAACGGCGTGACCGATTTTGACGGGACTATTACTGGCAGATAGCTAATATTATAAGAAGTAACTTATGCTACTTTTAGTTTAGAAAAAATATGATTCCGTGCTAAAAAATTAAAACCCATGGAATTGTTAACAAAATCTGATTCAAATAAGGAAGTAATATTTTATAATAATTTAACGTGGTCGAAGGTCGCTGGCTAAGCCAGTTTAAAATATAAGTTGGAAGCCTCAACGTGAGTGGCTACTTATACGTGTCTGTTGTTAACCCCGCTACAGCTTAACCTGACTGCCTAACATCAACCGTGGCATGAGGATGAAGGATGGTGGGAAAGCCATAGCTTTCGGTGGTACATGAGGCTTTAAAAATTGTCATCCACAGCGAAGCTTAACCGATGGTAAGCCAGGCACGTTCTAGCTTCTAAAAAGACGTTTCCTGCATACTATTGGCATAGGCCGCCTAACATCAGATTGGCACCAAGCCAGTTCCGTCGCTTATCTATAAATTCGCGAAAAACCAGCGTCTATTGTCAACCGTATTTCCTTGAGCTCTGTGAATTTATAGAGCTTCAATATCAAATCAAAACATTTATTCCTTTGCAAATAGGGGTAATAGGTACATAGATGTTCTTTTATAACAAGGTTCTCCATATTTTTCCTTCACATGGGTATGCAAATAGTAGGGTACAATTATAAATTTAAAAAAAAAGTAAGTGGCATGTCATTGGAATCACAATAAAAATAAAAAGATAAAATGTCAACCTGCTCTAAGTAATAAAAACTACAAAAATATCAAACGGAATATAATAATGCCAACTAGAATAACAATAATGTCAATCAAATCAATTCCCGATACCGGTGGGCCAATATTTTAAGTTTTATTAAGAAATATTTAAAAATGTAAAATAATGTGTCAAGGAAATAAATAAAGGAAATAATAATGTCAATTAGAGTAACAGTATGTATATTATAAATCAGTCAATAACAGTGGGTGTGTAGCCTAACATATAGCAATAACGCCTTCTATTTGAGACTTGTAAATTGCAAGCAAATTTTATGTATGATGTTATCTTCCCTCGAAATTTCATATTCCTCAATTCCAACTCTATCTTAAATTCACTAGAAGTAAGATAGCAGACATAGATACCATACTAGGTTGTGGACGTCAGATGCCTCTCTGACGTCCAAAACCTCGATCCATGTGGAATACTGGTATTCAGCTGCATCTAGTTAGATTGGAATCCGACTCCCAACATACTTTCGAAAAGCCGAGGCAGGCGATGAGGATTGAATTAATTTTATTTTATTTTTTGTTTTTGCCTCTTCTGTCCCGTTCCTAGGCAAAGGCGTACCCCCATTTCTTCCATTTCTCGCGAACTCGAAGGTTTCCTTCCAGTTCTGACGGATCTCTTTCTTGGCCTGCCACGACTCCGCCTCATTGTCTCAAGGCACCAGTTTTGTGCTTCACTAATCATACCCGACCAGTATAAAGCCAATTAGCTACTTGCACAACTCTTTCGTTGGCTCCGTTCAAATCCTGGAAGGTGCAGATAGCTGTGCAGGATGGGCAAGAAAGGAGGTGGGGCATATTCTGCAGAGGCGCTCCACACGTGCATTGTATTTGGGCCGGATCGATGATACCCCATTTGCCCAGATTATTTCTACAGCGGCCAACCTGGGCCCGCAAACGATTAAGGAGACTTCCAGATTGCCCACTGCAGTTCCTGTCCAGGAGGAAGCTGTTCCGCTGAATTGAGGAGGGGTGGAATGTCTTTCGTACTTGCTTAGTCAAACGTAAGTTGCTAACAGCGAAATCTGCGCAACACGTGATTCGAAACCCAACATAATAGGTTACAGTAAGGTTACCTAACGCTTAGTTACTTCAATACCGGCGCCTCATTATGAACCGATAGCTGTATTAATTAGTATTCAATAGGTACGGTAATGGCGTTACGAGTTTTACAAAGTCTGTGGACTGTTTAACCAACCTTTGAATTAGTACCGGTTGGCATATCAGACGGGTGCTACGTGTGGAAATATTTTCTGGTGGGACTCATAGTAATTTTTTTTGGGACAAACCCGCCCCTCTATTTCCAAACCACTGCAACTCCTGAAAGCCAGAATCAAAGCGCCGAGACAACGAAGCTCGACGACGTCCCAGAGAAACAATTTAAATGTCTTGGATCCCGCAACGAATCAGAAAAGAATACCGGAGGAGTAGGACAAGCAGAACTCATAACCAAATAAATTCAGCCTGGCTGAAAGTTTGAAAACCAGTCTTGCTAAGGGTTATCGTGTTACCCAGTACCGAGGAAGCCAGATAGGCAGTAGTGATAGCAGTCCACTGCTTGACATAGGTCTGCCAAATGAGCTACTCGTAGAGGCATATAAAGAAGTTCCTTAAGTACCATTCACACCTTTTTGTCGTCAAGCTTCAAGACCGTGTTTCGGTATCAACGCTATGTGTCCGTAAATGAAGCCCCACCATTTAAAACGTTGTCGTCTTTGGGTTGCGGACGCAATGCAGTGACGCATACCCGCATAGGACACTCCTACTTGTACAACACATTAGCGAAGGTTGCACCTTAATGTTAGGTGGGCCATCTGCCAGTTATACCACACTAGATTTTGCTTGTGGTTTCGCTTCCGTTATGTACGGAAATTAACCCATGGGAACGTTTTAAATTTAGCCTATGACACCCGTTAGTGAAATAATTTTCGGAATCAGATCAGTAGTTCCGAAGATTACCCCCTGCATACAAACTTACAAACAAATGTTACCTCTTCATTATATTACTACTAGCAACCCGCCCCGGCTTCGCACGGGTGCAATGTAGATACGTTTTCTCTACTATAATATGCATGTATTATACATATAAACCTTCCTCTTAAATCACCCTATCTATTAAAAAAACCGCATCGAAATCCGTTGCGCAGTTTTAAAGATCTAAGCATACATAGGGACAGACAGCGGGAAGCGACTTTGTTTTATACTATGTAGTGATTGTTATCAGCCATTTGTGCCCCATTGCAGGGCAAAGGCCCCCCTTCCCTCCTACCACGTGTCCCTATCTACAGCTGTTTTTGGCCAATCTTTGAGAAAAGAGTCGAGTACGCCCCGCCATCCCCTTCTGGGCCTGCCGCGATGCCGTTCACTACTATTTGGGACGCACTGTGTGGTTATTTTAGCCCATAGCTCCACCGGTATTCGACAGATTTGGCCAGCCCATGGTGGCCGTCTATGACGTCTTCAAGCAGTATTATTTTAATCTTATTCCAGAGTCGGAAAGGGATGGCGCTGGACCTCCTCTATAGCTTCGCCTCTTTCAGACACTGGAATGAAAACATAACTGTCCATGTACTATAATACATACACCTCTGCCTCACCCTTTGAGTAAGTGACCTGGTGTGATGTTATATTTTTTTGCAATTACCAAATTCGTTAAGCCAACGCTGCTTAACCTTGCAAATCTACCAATTAGCTCAGAATTCATTACACCAAGGCCTCTTCGAGTTTACCTGACACCTGACGTCACCAAAGTAAGTATCTTTAGTACCTTATCGCCACCATCTTGATTGCATAGCAAAGGCCTTTAGTTTTTTATCAGCCTTACAAACTAAGGTCTACTTACTTGCTATCAACTTCCGGGACGCCCCCTCTGTCGTCCGTCGCCTTATTTCGTAATGAGTGGATAATGCTTCTTGATAAACACGTTTCCTCATTCGTTGGTGTTGGCGACATCGACCTTTGTTACAATTTAAAGCCCGCCAAATAGTTTTTTTTTTTGCAAAACTTTGTTGTAACCAAGTCTTTCTTTATCGTGTGGTTAGTGCCTAACCAGGTGTTAGAGTTTTTATGCCGCCCATGAGCCTCTTACTTGGCTTTACATGCCGTCGAGAGATATCTCTCAGTCATGCTGGTTTCCTCACGATGTTTTCCTTCACCGAAGCAAGTGATAATTCTTCCCTACTTAGCGCAAAAGCGGTTACATCTCAAAAATAGTCGTAAAATAGATTTTGGTGGCATCGGATAGCTTAAAAAAAAAATAAGCATCTAATGGACTAAGCTAAATAGCAATATTCTCCTGGTCTTATCCCAAGTTATTTGGGGTCGGCGCAGCATGTCTTCTTCCATACTTCTCTATTACTCGTTATCTCAGCAGTCACCTCCTTTCTTGCCATATCATCCTTCACACAGTCCATCCATCGTTTCTTTGGTCTTCGTCTACTTATGTGATACCGATCCACATTCATACTCAACATTTTCCGGGTTGATGAACCATGTATTCTTCCCAACTTACGACTACACACATCTAATCTCAATACCTCTTTGACAGCATTGTCCCGAATTGCTGTCCCACTAAATTCATGCCAACTACAACTGCCCCACTTTAACTTCATAATTAGGAAACACTCCACAAGGCAGCCGGAGACCGAGCCATTGTTAACGCAGCCTCCATTTTGTTAAGCCGAAAACCGACACGGTTCGCGCAACGCGGAAAAAGAAAGCCAGTTTTTGTATCAATGCAAATTTACTGGCCTGAGTCATGGTCGTGGTTTTGGCAAGGTTTTTGTGCTGTTGCGATTGTGTTTGCTGGCAAAGGATGAGGTTTTTGACGAGCATTGTTTTACGTTACTGCGGACTGCGTCGTTGGACTGCTGAACACGAGGTCCTGGGTTCAATTCCCAGGTCGGGCAGTGTTGTTGGGTTTTTCCATTAGGAATTTCTCGGCTACTACCGAGAAATTCCACGGAGTCTGGGTCTGTGTCCGGTTGATGGAAATAGACTCGCCCCCTATTACATGGGACTGAAATTATAACTGGCGAAATGTGGGTGTACTATTAGATACACCTCTGCCTATCCCTTCGGTGATTAACTGATTACAGACGTAGTGTTATGATCAAAAAGGCTGAACCTTTTCATTTCCTGTTTTTTACTTTGGATCTTACTTACATCCATGTTTTGAAACTACTGCCTAGATACATTATCACCTAACTTCATTAATTCTAGTATATCAATGGTGTAATTCACAAGCTCTTTCGGCCCGTGCATATAAACTCAATAGCTGCTGCGAATGTGTGTCAGCTCAGCAGAAGTGTTACAAGGTTGTCGTCAACGCGACGCCTACGAAACCCGCCTTGGTGTACAGTATACTATACCATTGTTTGTAATTATGGAGGCTTAATCAATGCTTATGGTGGGTGCGAAGATGGGGAGTCCATTCATTTTCGGTGTCTGCGGAAATTAAATGAAATTTTTGTTTGCTAGAATTGTTGTAAATTATAGATGGTCGAGTTTTATATACAGTCAAACAATTAGCTAGATTTAGCAGATAATAGCTAGTGGTGAGATTGTCGGACTGCCAAGTCATAGGTCTCGAGTTCGAACCCAAGACACGCACCTCTGATTTTTCGGAATCATGTGGGTATTATAAAATTATCACTTGCTTCGGTGAAGGAGAACATCGTGTGGAAACCAGCATGCCTGAGAGATATTTCTCGACGGCGTGTAAAGCCAAGTCAGAGGCCCATGGGCGGCATAAAAACTCTGGCAGCAGCCATCTGAAAAATGCCGTTTTAAGACGATATCTCGTGTGAAAGTCCAACGTTTATTTTCCACTCAATCAAAATTATACTGCAATACAACATAAACAGTTTTGTTCCATACAAACCTAGATATTCCGTAGCATCCACTCCTTCCCCCGTAGTACCGTAGCGCTACGCCTGGCTACGCAAGTGATCGTGTCAGGTATTGGCCTCGTAGCTCGTTCAGGGCCAGGTCATTGGCGGACCACTTGATGAATTGAGAAATACCGCGGCCTACTTACAGGCTCTGTTAGTCATAGATCTGATCGGAATTGCTGTTTTTGACCGGCTTCAAAAAAAAGGAGGAGGTTCTCAATTCGGTTGTATTTTTTGTTTGTTACCTCATATCTTCGTCGTTTATGAACCGATTTGAAAATTTCTTCTTTTATCTGAAAGGATATGCTTTCCGATTGGTCCCATAAAAATTTCATCAAAATCGGTTCAGTAGTTTGGGTTTTTAAATCAAAATAGCTGGAAAAAATATGTCATCCCAGTAAAAGAAATTGCGAAATTGATACTTGACAAGGATTTGTGTGTGATGCGATAACTGAAAAGGGTAAAATAAAAACATTCTTGCAAAAAAATAACCGACTTCCAAAAAAAACTTTACTTTCGAAAGTCGGTGGCAAAAATGACAATGAAACAAACATTAGTCACCGTCTTCCGAAAGTAAAGTTATTTTCCACTTTTTTTTTTGGAAGTCGGTTATTTTTTTGCAAAAACGTTTTTATGTGTGAAAATGTTTGATAGGGACTTAACTAGAGTAAAAGGTTATTTATACGTGACATCAAAAGGTTATTGCGTTTTTCGTAGGAGGTCGTGGCCAAATAATAACTGCCGCACGGGTCGATCTTCAAGGTTAAGCCGCGGTTACCTAGGTTGATCCGTTGCTAGCTTATCACCCATTACATACGAGTTTCCTCCGTGTTGGTCCCGGTTGCCATTTGTAGATCTTTGGACAGTCGTTACAGGTAGTCAGTGGCCCGAAAGTCTGACAACCAGTCTTACTAAGTGGTATCGTATTACCCAGTACGAACTGGGGTGTGGAGGTTAGATAGGCAGTCGCTCCAGGTAAAATACTGGTATTCAGCTGCATCCGGTAAGAGTGGAAGCCGACCCCAACATAGTTTGGGAAAAAGCTAGACAGATGAGAATAGAGATGCCATGAAAAATAAAATCTTTGCCTTTTTTATGAATGCATAAGGAATACTACCTACCCCTCCGTCGTATAATCAGTCTATAACGTATCATACAATATAATTATCTAGCTGGCTCGCGCAACTTCGTCTGCGTTACATTTTTGTTTGATGCTCCGCTCCTATTGGTCGCAGCGTGACGCTATATAGCCTATAGCCTTCCTCGATAAATGGGCTATCCAACACTAAAAGAACTTTTCAATTCGAACCAGTAGTTCCTGAGATTAGCGCGTTCAACCAAACAAACAAATTCTTTAGCTTTATAATATTAGTATAGATTGGCAGTTGCCTATATAGCAACAGTATGTTATGTAGGCGGAGGCCAGTGTATACATACATATATTGTATGTCTGTTGTGATTCGTAATGGCATGTTTCGATCACTGTTATTCATAGATAGTATTTATTGGTTCCGCTTCCTAGACATCTGCCTAGGTTTTATCTTACCCTATCACTTGGAACTTAACCATAACTGGCGAAAAGTTCGTGTGCTATTTATTAGTTACGCCTCTGCCTAACCTTTCAGGAATTACAGGCGTGATGTTATGTTAGGACTAACACTGTCACTTTCTGGCTAAAGCCAACTTTTCCTGCAACTGTCTTTATAGGTCATTGTACCGTTAGAAAACTCGACATTGCAGTGTACCAGCCACAACAAACATCAAGATTACGATGCCTTCGCTCTTTATAGGTACATTGCAACAAAGAAACATACATCTTTACCATACATAAAAGGTGATGACGTCACTGATACAGACTCGCAACAACGCGACAAGTAACATTCCGAGTTCGAAAACTAAATATAAACGCAACGAGTCAACACGAAGTTGTGTGACGCGTGTACTAGACTACAGACGGTTTTATACATGTGCGTTATATATACGTATCTATTGGTAGACGTGTGTGTGTAAGTTTACAAACAGAACACACATGTGCAAAGTTCACACGTGCGAGCGTCGCGCGTGGTGTTGTACACATGTGCTGGTCGTACACACTACTTTATTTGTTACGTCAGTGTATTGGCTGTATGTGTTGTTGCCTTGCGTTTTAAAAAGTTTCGAGTCGGAACGTGTTGTCGGCGGGAATACAAGATGGCGTTTTGGAATTGGTGTTGCAGTTTGCATCACGTTTGTTGTGTTTAAAGGATTGGCAGAGGTGTTTATTGCGCGTATATTTCACCGGTTATTTTGAAGCCCTGTGGATCAGAGGGTGATGTTGCAATTAACCAGTCACTTATCCAGATTCTGGTAAATTACTGTTGGAAAATCTCAATAACAAATTACCTGTTATTATTTCCTTTATTTATTTTTCTGACTTATTTTTACATTTTTAAATATTCCTATACAAAATTAGTATAAAAAAAAAAATATATAAATATATAAAATAGTAGCCCACCAGCACCGGAAACAGGGTCCGAGCTACCGGTGGTCAGGGCTCTTGAGAGAGGAACCTCCTAACAATACGAGCCGTGTCCAGAAGTACTGCTTTCTGAATCAAGCCCTTGATCCAGCTGCCAATCGAGAGCCTCCTCAGATGTTGGTCGAGGTTCTTTCTTGTTCTTTCTTCTTATTATTGAGATGTTCCCTCAGTCAGTTCATATTAAAGTTCTGGGTATCCCAACACTTAATATATTGTAATATAATAATGTTATACTGTGCTCGTATTACAGCTACTGTTAAAAGTTCAAACCATAGGCGAGTACGCTGGCACCCTAAACACAAGTTAAATCTTACATTGGGTGCCAGAGCTCATCGAAAACACTCTGTTCCCTAGTTGTAACGCTGCATAGTGTTTAGATAGGTGTTTTCTTGTACAATTGTTGAAGGTAATAAAAACAATTTACCGAGGCAGTTGTCGAACTTCACCGTTATTTTCGAATATTCTGATGTATTTTTTTTTAAATCATCGTCATATGCCTAGCCTTTTGACAAAATTTTGGAGTTGGCTTTCAGATTCACAACTAAATACCAGTATATTTTACATGGGGCGGCTTTCTTATGTTTTAAGATGCTGGAATGTCGTTCATATCTATTACTAGCTGATCCGCGCAACTTCGTCTGCGTAAGATTTTTGATTGATGCTCCGCTCCTTTTGGTCGCAGCGTGACGTTAAATATAACCTATAGCCTTCCTCGATAAACGGGCTATCCAGCACTAAAATATTTTTTTTTAATTCGAACCAGCTGTTTTTTAGATTAGCGCGTTCAACCAAACAAACAAACAAACTCATCAGCCTTATAACGTTAAGTATAGATTAGGTAAATTACTCTTATGACATTGAATTCGTCCTTAATTCGGCTACTGTGAGTCAATAACAATATGACCTGTTGTTATGGAAATCGAAATTATCGTACTAAGGATATTTTCTACGTTATAGGGTAACAAGCACAAAGTCAGCAAGATGATTAACGGGAGCGAAGCCGCGAGAAAAAGCTCGTTAACAACAAAGTCTAACCAAGCTATCTATTAACCGATGTCTTGCAAAACTATGCGACCTTCAAGCGCCGACCTTCGTGAGTTCTTGATCTACTCGTTGTACTCTGTTTCACGCTCTCACCTACTAACTTAGACCCGTTTGTTTCAAGTTCGTTCCAGGTTATGTTGCCATTGGCTGGCAGCTTCACCTGTAACTAATATGTATGTAAAAAATCTTACAAGTTAAATTTGACCCACTTCCCGGTGTCCGATTGAGCTGAAATTTTCCATACATGTTTAGTTTGGATGACAATACGTGTTCAGTTAAGTGACGTCATTCTAAATTCAATATGGCGGACTCCCAAAGATGGCGGACTTGTTATTTTTTATGCATTCCCATGATATGGGTATCAAACGAAAGGGTTTGCTCAGAAGAATACAATAAAGCGTGTGTTTTTTGTATTTTTAAATTATAATGTTTTATATTATTAACTATTCAGACTATTCAGTATATTAGAGGCAGCTGAAAGAGGCGCCTGTTACAAAAAAAAAATTAGGAAGTCGTCTTGGTATGGACATGTAATGAGGAGGGATGAAACGCATGTTACTAAAAGAGTGATGGATATAAATGTTGATGGATGGAGAGGGAGAGGAAGGCCAAAGAAAAGATGGATGGATTGTGTAAGGAATGATATGAAAGAGAAAGCAGTAAATGATGCCGTGACGTCTGACAGGGGAGAATGGATGAAGAAAACGTGATGCGCCGACCCCGAGTAGAATGGGACAAGGACAGGAAGATGATGAACTATTCAGACCAAAATAAGTACTTAATATAAGCCATCTATCAACCGATGTCTTGCAAAACCATGCGACCTTCAAGCGCCGACCTTCGTGAGTTCTTGATCTACTCGTTGTACTGTTTCACGCTCTTACATAGTAACTTACAGCCATTCGTTTCAAGTTCGTTCTAGGTTATGTTGGCTTGGGTGGGGCGCTGTAGGCGTGCTCGCCCAGTGCTCGAGTACCCATGACAAAAGCATACGTTTTGTGGATCTTCGTCGTCATTGTGGACCGTTGGCTAATAGTTTACTGGTGGAAATCATACCGTGGTTTCTCTTGTACTCTAGAAGAGCAGACTATTAAAATTAGGCAGTGTCCAAATTCCACATGACGTCACACCAGACCAGTAAACCCCGAAAGGTTGTGCGGAGTACCCACTAGCACCACACACCCACACCACATTAGCACCCACATTTCGCCAGTTTTGTTTTAAGTACCATGTAATAGAGGGCGAGCCTATTGCCATCAATCGGGTACAAATCCAGAATCCGTGGCTGTTACTGAAAAATTCCTGATGGAAAAACCGGATAATACTTAATTTGCCCAGCCTGATAATCGATCCAAAGACCTCAGAAGACCTCAGTCTCGCTTGCTACAGTGACTTGCGAAATTAATGCCTAAATAAACACACGGTATCGGTCGATAACGAGCATAAATAAACCTTGCATTTTTTGTTTGAGATAGCTTCGTAAATTGAGGCTCCAAGAACTTTCAGTTTAATAATATCAGTAAAAAACTAAAACGAAAGTAAATTATCACTTTTTAAGAAGCCCAACTACTTTCACATCTCATCTTTCGCTCATCCATCACCTGCCTAGCCTTTTCTCAGCTATGTTGGGATCGTCTTCCAGTCTAACCGGATGCAGCTGAATACCAGTATTCTACATGGAGCGACTGCCTAACTGACCTCTGCAAGTCCACAATCGTTAGATCTGGGTAATACGATACCCCTTTTTTTTCCGGATGGGAAATCATCAAATGACTTCTCCCGCTCTGGGCTGAGCGGGAGGGAGTGTCAGACTTTTACTGACTAAAACCCACCCATGTTCCTTCATCGCCCTTTGTGTTCCGGGGCCTAGGTATCTCTTTCGAACAACCCGCAGCACCCGGCAGGCATCGGCCCTTGCGGGCCCCTTCCCTATGCTGACATCTCATTGAGGCGCGCGTGGAACACGAACGCGCCGTCGACACGGCCTGTCGTCCTAAGACGGAGGGACGGCGAGCTAGCCCATAGCTCACCGTCCACAGGCCCGCGAATACGATACCTCTTGGTTTAGACTGGTTGTCAAACTTTCTGCCCACTGACTACCTGTAACGACTGTCAAAGATCTACAAATGACAGCCGGGACCAACGGCTTTACGTGCCTTCATCATTATCTTTTTGGGTCACTGCTGGGTGTATATGCCTCCCCCCACTTTTTTCTCCATCTTCCCTTTCCTCATCGGCTCCCGGTGGCGTGCCTTCCTCAGCCAGGTGTTTTTCACCAGGAAATGTACCTGTCAAATGCGGGCCTAAATCACTTTGCACACCCTTACACACCTTCTTCCCATAAGGGGAGGCGGAAACTTCAAAACGCCACCTGCTACGGACCTTGCTTATACACCTTTTGGTCTGAATCTACTACTTAAATAAAAACCCGACTGCGGTAAAAACCTTAAGTTAAAAAATGATAAAATGTTATAGTTAAAAAAAATACGCTTTTTTATTGGTCGTATTCTTCTCAGTAAACCCTTTTATTTGATACCGATATCATGGGAATGCATATAAAATAACTAGTCCGCCATCTCTGGGAGTCAGTAAGACGTCACATAGCTAGCCATGCATTGTCATCCAAATTAAACGTGTATGCAAAATTTCAGCTCAATCGGAAACTGGGAAGTGGGTCAAATTTAACTTTCAAGATTTTTTTACACAGTCACAGTTGAATCTAATAAGTTTCACGCAGACAGAACCGCGTGTACAATCTAGACTATGGTAATCATATTATAAAGAGGTAAAGTTTGTTTGTAAGTTTGTGTGTAGGGGGTAATCTTCGGAACTACTGATCCGATTATAAATTTTTATACATTATATTGTATATTTATTTATTAAAACTTTATGCACAAGTAAAAAACTGTACAAAAGCGGACTTAATGCCTTGGGCATTTTCTACCAGTCTACCTTAGGGTGATGCAGAGACAATACACAGTAGGTGCAATATATGGTCATATCATGCTTTTATTAGCCGAGCTATCACAATTTATCCGGACGAAGTCGCGGGCGAAGTTCTAGTCTGTTATAATTACATAAAACACGATGCACGATGATCGGAGCGTGTAAATTGTGTAGAAACTGACCGTTTCACAGTTTCACTACAATTGGACAGTTGCGTTGTTATGTAATTACTAGAGATGGACCGCATGCGCGGATTCTGCCGAATGTCGAGTTCGGCCGAACATGCGCCGAAGCCGAAGTTCGGTTGAATTTTTCACGCCTTTAGACGGCGGCAGGTTCAATCACGTTTTCTACATATGAGTAAGGGGTTGCTGGATGGTTTGATGAATGAATGATGAAATTTTGTTTGTGTGGCTAATTTTCATCAAAATTGGTCCAGCGTTTAGCAGTGAGTTCAGTTGGCAAAAAGCAGGATTATAGACTACCAGTCTGTCCTACATATTAGTAAAGGTTTGTTCAACCGAATGTTCGGTCCATGAACCGAACTTCGGCCGACTAACGAAATTCGGTAAAAGTAGCCGAAATCTGGTATTATGTGAAACGAATTTCGGTCCATGCCTAGTAATTACTAACATGTACCGTAGCTATTAAATAGAAGAGATTTGAGATGGAGCTCTTAGCTTAATAATAACAGCCGCTCGGGTCGATCTTTGGGTTAAGCCGTGCTTGCCTAGGTTGGTTCGTGGATTGGTAACCACCCATCACATACCGAGTTTCCTCCGTGCCTCGGAAAGCACGTTAAGCTGCCGTCCGGCTGTCATTTGTAGATCTTTGACAGTCGTTACAGGTAGTCAGTTGCCTGAAAGTCTGACAACCAGTATTACCAAGGGGTAGCGTATTACCCTTTACTAACTGAGTTGTGGAGGTCAGATAGACAGTCGCTCCATGTAAAATACTGGTATTCAGCTGCATCCGGTTAGACTGGAAGCCGACCCCAACATAGTTGGGAAAAGACTAGGCAGATGATGCTCGTCCGTGACAGTATAGCCGTATAACGTTTATGCTAGAGCTGTACCACGTATAAAAGTGTCACCACCTAGCTATCGCTATGTCACGCGTGTTTCCGATAACATACAGCGTGAAGTACATACTACATAGCACGGGCGGTATCGGAACGGGCGATAACAAAATATGGATGTTGGCGCGGCGGTTCGCGACTGTATTATACCTTCATCGATGGATCTTCTCTTGTATTGGCAAGGACTGCATGAAAATAGCTTAGACTGTAGTATTGCTACCACCTAGCAAAGTAGCGAGACTGACGGGCATTTATGTCGAGGAAGCCATTTTCATGTGGATGTTTTAGAGCTGATATTTTGATAGTGCCTGATCACAGGTTTCGGAAATAAAATTATTTAATCTGCAAATAGAATATCGAAATCGCTTTTAAACGTCGTATTTTAAATATGACTTGGATGGAGACGAAATTTCCTATCTACCCTTAGAAAAAATGGCGGAAAAAACTCAGGGGTCACAGGTGGTAGGAGGAAGGCAGCTGATAGAATAGAATATACTTTATTGTGCACCAAAATTGAAATAGAACGATTTTACAAAATTGTTAATTTTATGGTTACAATGGCTGTCTTATCGCTGATAGCGAGCTCTTCCAGACAACCTTCGGATGGACTGCACGAACATGAAATAAAAAAAGGGGGGGTAGTCAGTGGTGTACTGCTAATACTATACAAAATTTAAAATAATACAAATTATTCACTACTTCCTTTCTTAGTTCCTTTTTTTTCACTTTGTTTTGAATAAGGATCGCCCCTATGCGATCCTGTTGCCAGTAAGCGGGCATTCGTATCGGCAGAAATAATCTTCATCATCATTCTTCTGTGATAACTGCAATTTATTGGAGGTCGGCGCAGCATTTCTTCTTCTTCCATACTTCTGTATTACTCCTCATCTCATCAGACACCTCCTTCCTTGTCATATCATCCTTCACACAGTTTATCATAAACTTATTATTGTTAATCTAGACATCGCTCCGCTATTGCAAAGTTTATCAACAGTAATATTAATAAACACAGACATCGTCAGACTTCCGTGATTACAATCTTCAAATAAAAAAGTTAATGACCTAATCGAATACTGTTTATAATACCTACACATTGATAAGGAACGCGTGTCTACAACTAAAGACCAACGCATAGTTAGTTATACATGGTGTAAACGGACACTTCACGAAGCCGTCAACCAAGCATTCTGTACATCAGACTAAGTAACTCTACGCAAAAAATATTGCTGGGAAACGACTTCTTGAAAAATCACCTTCTTTTTCGTTTTACGGTAAGACTCGATGTCACGCACTCGAAATATTGTGCTGATGGATGCATTGAATAGTACGGGGGTCCAGGAGGTATTTAAAGTAAAGTGATTTGAAAAAATGTCAAAAAGTTGGAACTTTGACCCCCTATATCACCGCAAAACAAAAAATATATCGCAGTGACGGGAAGAACAAGTGCCATTCGGCTTCGTAAAGGCTATTTTTACACCCATTATTATTTTACCACCATTGCTCTCAAAACGGTGACGGAAAACATCGTTCGGATGCTGGCTGCTTAACCGTGCTATCCTGAAGGTGCCTTGAGAGTAAGCCCAGGGCAAAAGACTTTAAAACTAAGGTCTCAAATTCGGAGGAGCGTTTCGAGAGTGTAAAGTGGCGTTTTTAATGGAACTGCCCATGGAACGCCCCTCTGACGTCACGCTATAAGAAATGCTCCTCCGAATTTGCGGCCTAAGCGACTGCGCTATGGGCGTCCCTAGGGGAGGACAGCAAGGGGCAGGGTGGATAAACGATGCGATCACGATGCATTTCAAATAAGAATAGGACTGACCTCGCGCCATATTGTGACGGAGCTATGAAGCTCCCAACTCGAGAAGTTGGGTAGGGTCAGCAAAAAAGATCATGTTCGTTAAAATTTATTTTATTGCCAAAAACGATAATAATTTGTAGATAACATCTAACAAGATAACAACGATTACAAAATATTATTATCATATTATTTATGTAAGTATTTTTAATGCTAACCGGCGTACTTTTCAAGTGACAGTTGGCAGAATCAACTGATACGCGATTCAGATACGCGGTCATTGAAGTTCCTATATTTGAAACGCATTAAACACATGTGCGTTAACCTTTATTCTCGCTTCGGTTCAAGATTCTTACAACAAAAAAAAAACAAACGAACGACAACCTATGACGGAATCTGCTACCTGAATGACCTTCAGATTGAAAAGGTTACTTTTGTGTCAATACTTTCTGCGTCTATATTCATATTACGTTTTCGGGTTAGAAATAGCTTCCATTAGAGGCGGTACTTGGTTGTTGGTACTTCTGGGCCACCCCGAGTCCTGGGCACTCATCACCGTACTGATTGGAACATCATCGTGTTCCTAACCTTGTCTTGTGTTACTTGGGGTCGGCGCAACACGTTTTTTTTTTTACAATTTTATCCTTCCAGATTGACGGTAGTTTAAGATTGACAATACAGAGTAGAAAATACCCACCTTGTCTTTATCTTCGCATTATGTATCAAACTAAGTAAAAATACACAAAAATAATTGTTGGGAAAACGTTTGTGACAATCACTGAACTTCGCCCTCCGAAATCTTCTCCAGAAGATTTCTACTTTCATTTTCCCAAACTATGTTGGGGTCGGCTTCCAGTCTAACCGGATGCAGCTGAATATCAGTATTTTACATGGAGCGACTGCCTATCCGAGCTCCACAACCGTACAGTACTTTCTTTACTAGGTCATACGACACCCCTTGTTAAGACTGGTTGTCAGAATTTTGGGCCACTGACCAAAGATCTACAAATGACAGCCGGGACCACCGGCGTAACGTGCTTTTATGTCTTTGTATGTAAGGGGTGGTCACCCATACCCAGATCAACTTAAGCAAGCACGGCTTAACCTAAAGATCGACACGAGAGGCTGTTATTATATAGCCACGAACTATTTTGCGTTGGCTTCGTCCAACTGTAAAGTCCATTTTTCCTCCAATGTTTTCGATCTCAGATCAACAAAGGAAGTAAGTACTTATTGGAAAAAAATACGGGTACAGTGGATCGTACCAAACCGGTTTTGAAAATGGCGATTTCGTAAGCAGTCGAGCTACTTCGAGTCTTCGACATTTTCACGTAAACGTCACGGCTGTTGCCCCGAAAGGTTTGGCAGAAGTGTCTGGTAGTACATGAATTACCTTTTTTTTTCCGGATGGGAAATCATCAAATGACTTCTCTCGCTCTGGGCTGAGCGGGAGGGAGTGTCAGACTTTTACTGACTAAAAACCACCCATGTTCCTTCATCGCCCTTTGTGTTCCGGGGCCGCGGTATCTCTTTCGAACAACCAGCAGCACCCGGCAGGCATCGGCCCTTGGGGGCCCCTTCCCTATGCTGACATCTCTTTGAGGCGCGCGTGGAACACGAACGCGCCAGTACATGAATTACCTGCACTCTGAATTTGCCAGTTTTGTTTTAGTCCCATTTAATAGGGGCCGAGCCTATTGCCATCAGCCGGGCTCAAATCTAGAGTTCAGGTTGCTACTGTGAAATCATATAAAAGTTCACGTCTTGTTGTCATGGGGGCTGGCAGAATCTACAGAATGTCACTTGTTAAGATCCTTACGTACTCTTTCTGCTTCGTCCACGTTCATACACGCACGCCGTTTGCGAATACCCTGATAGATAAACCTGGGAATCGAAGCCAAGACGTCATGCTCAGCAGGAGCGCATGCCACCACGAGACGAACGAGACAGTCGATTTTCGAAAAATCAACCATCTTTATTGACATTACTCAGGGTTGCAAGCTTCAAATAATGCGCAGTTTTAAAGAAGGCTTTTGCGGGTACCACTGAGTTCACTATCGGTCGACCACTTTTCAACCGTATCACTCAGGACATAAGAGTGAAAAGTGGTCGACAGCCAGTGAACCTTCGTCGCAGCCGAGTGGTGTTCGAAAGTCCCCACGTTTCTTATTCCGTACAAAAACAGGCAAAAAGAAAAACCTCTGCTGTTTTGTTCGCAACGCCACGTGCAGCCCTATCTCGCTCCCACATTGCCATCTACGCTAGGAGTGAAAGAGAGAGCGAGCATCCACGAATTTCGTATTTATGTCAAACTTTGTCAACGACCGCAATCTTTGGTCACTGAAAAATGAACTTTATTTCTTGCACTTTAAAATTATTTTTTGCTAAAACACCACCAGACAATAAAGTATGATTTTTCATTATTCACACGCGATTATCATAAGAATGCCATCTTATTGCCTGTGAAATATGGTCCAAATTGCAATGGCTACTTTTTATGCGAAACACCATCGCTCTCATACTTTGTTTGATGCTTTAACATGCGAATTGGTACTTTATGCTGATGGGGATAGGGGTGTTAATAGGTTGGTGAGGGGTTTGGGTAAACCTGGGTTCCCGAAAACATGCGGGGTCATCGACCGCCCCTTCTCAGCCTCTTCGTCTGAACTATTTGAGGGTTGCGCGCTCTCAAAAGCCCACGGGTTTGCATTGCTCTTAAACTATTTGGGATGAAACGATGCTTCCTTTGGCTTAAGATTGTTTAGAAGGCTTGTGTTTACAAAACTGGCCAGTTTTGGTAGGAGTTAATTTGTCTTCAAAACATGTCCTTCTTGAATTGCAACTTGGGACTCTTATGCTGTACTAACTGGGTTGTGGAGGTCAGATAGGCAGTCGCTCCGTGTAAAGTACGGGTATTCAGCTGCATCCGGTTGGATTGGAAAAGGCTAGGCAGATGATGTTGAATACCTATGCCGACATCGCCGTCGAGGTGGACCGCGGCGAAGGTGGTGTGACGATCTGATCTTGTCCGCGGGGCGATCGTGGCCAGAAATTGCACAAAACAGAGGGGTTTCGGAAGGAGAAAGGGGAGATCTTTGCCCAGCCGTGGGACACGGTATAGGATATGGAAAAAAAATACCAATGCCTATTTGACGTTATTTTCCGATGGCCAGATCGTTATGCCCGTTAAGTGCCAAGCACCCAGCATATGGGTCGAACCATAATTCGTTCAACACAACCCGCCTCCCGAGTCGTCGCTACACGTAGCTAATTATAGTGATCTTTATAGCGTTGAAAATAAGGTCGCTGTTAGACTACAGCTGTCAGTGTGTAGATGACGCGCATACTAGTAAAAATGGATTTTTTTGAACTTAGCAGCAAAAGTATTAAAGGGTCAAATCCAGGTTGATAGCCATCAGACTTTCGAAAAACCAATTTATTAAGACACTTTGATGTGTGCCCGCCCCAAACCTTACATAAACTGCGGTTTAGAAAGTACCGCCAAGAAACGACCCTTTAAAAAAACACCAAGGAAACAAGTTCTTCTTAGTGCTTAAAAAAACAACTTTCGTGAACTTATTTCGTGCAAAAGCGAACGGTTTACTGTTATGTTAAACCAGTGGCGCGTTTACGTAATCAAGGCGGAGACCAAGACTGTGAGAAATACAGGCCAAGTTTCTGACAGGACGAAATTATTGAATCCAATTCTCAATTCTTTATCTTATACTGCGAAAGTTTGGATGGATGTTTGTTACTCAATCACGCCAGAGCGGCTGAACGGATCTCGATAAAATTTGGCATAGACATAGATTATACTCTGGAATAGCACATAGGCTACTTTTCATCCCGGTAGGACGATCCCGTGAGTCACTTATAGAACTCCGCGCCGGCGAAGCCGCTGGCATAAGCTAGTGTATACATATATAGAACAAAACGAACGTAAGAACGTTTCGTGTTTTTTATTGAATTGTTACGAGTTATGCCAAGTTTTGAGTTTTGGGAGGTGCTCGTGGCTATATAATAACAGCCGCTCGGGTCGATCTTCAGGTTAAGTCGTGCTTACCTAGGTTGATCCGTGGATGGGTGACCACCCATTACATACCGAGTTTCCTCCGTGCCTCGGAAAGCACGTTAAGCCGTTGGTCCCGGCCGTGATTTGTAGATCTTTGACAGTCGTTACAGGTAGCCAGTGGCCCGAAAGTCTGACAACCAGTCTTACCAAGGGGTATCGCATTAGCCTGTAATAACTGGATTGTGGAGGTCAGAAAGGCAGTCGCTCCATGCAAAATACTTGGTATTCAGCTGAATCCGGTAAGACTGGAAGCCGACCCCAACATAATTGGGAAAAGGCTCGGCAGATGATGATCCCAAGTTTTGAGAGATAATTTGGTGATGGGTACTATAGTCCTGCTCGGATGGCAAAACCTTAGCGTGTCGATGGAAATCTAAATAGTGACAGCCCAGAACTGAGCCACTAATTTGTATTATGGTTGTTGCTGATGCAGGTTTTGACTGTATCAACAGTTCAGGTTGTGAACCGTACTGGTTCAACACTCAGAATTTAAGACTCTGAATATCAAAAAACTCTTTCAAACTCAAAGCATTTATTTCAATTAGACCATTACAGGCACTTTTGAATGTCAAAGCACAAATAAAAACTAAGCTACAGTCCCAGTCACAGGGCATAATGACTTGTGAAAGTACTGTAGTTGCCCATTCGAAAGCGTAGATCTCTATGGAGAAGAATGGGCAAGAAACTAACATTGGGCATTCACTTTGAAGATCAGTTTTATTTTATTTTTATTTGATACTGTTCGGGAAATTTACAGCTAATAAATATAAACAATGTTCTTAAACTATACGAATTTGAAGGCCACTTACAAGTTTCCATAAAAATATTATATATATTTATAAATAATAATAGATATTGTTGTAGTTACAGAAATTTAACGATACAATGGAATGCCCTGACAATGGCGGCATATCACCCAAATGCCCACCGACAAGTTTTTTATATCCCCACCATTTTACTTGCTTGTGATGGTCGACGATAACTGTCAAAGTCTCGACGAATCACATGAAGTCAATACAACTACTTTTGATCATACAAGTTCATAGAAATGAATTGTAATTAGTCATCAAACATTAATTAATTATAGGCATAATTTACATATTTATAACAAGATCAATATCGCTGATGCTGATATTAATAAATTACTTAAATAAAACAGGCACGGAGTCTGGAATGAGGGATTTTCTTTTTAAACTCTTCCCTAGTCGCTGGACAGATGGCGCTGAACTTGGTAAGTTACTGTAAGGAACGGAACGTCACATCATTTCACTTGGTTGTAATTTTAATTATTAAACGAAAGTGTCAGTCAACGAGCGTATATTGTGTCGTGACGCAATGTTTTTTTTCCAAGCGTTTTGGCTTTGGCACCTAGTAACGTAGTCAGTTCAACGCCATCTACAGAGTTCTTGGAAACTATGTTTTTTTTTAAATACTCAAAAAGAAAACTTCTCATTGTGCTCGTTTGATAGCAATAGGCTCGCCCCTCATTACATGGGACCTAAACATAACTGGCGAAATGTGGTTGTACTATTAGGTACACCTCTGCCCAACCCTTCGGGATTGCAGGCGTGATGTAACGTTATGTTTTATAACAATTATATATCTATCTTTGGGCAGCACAATTTTAAGTGCCTCAGCGTTTGTTCAAGATCTGAGCTACTTTGTCACCCCTAAAAAAGAACTGCCCTTATAAACAACTAAGAAGATGAGGGTTTCAAAATAGGGCTCGGAACGGGTTCTATAAATATTTTATACCGAGAATTTGGTTTGCCGCACTCTGTGCTCTCTGTGAAATTGTATTACTCTGCGCAAAGTGCACTAAGTAAATATAATACAATCTGTACGCATAGAGTGCACCACTGTGCTTCGAAATACATGCCTCTCTCTTAATAAAATATAAACTCGTAATATATGAACGGGTACACAGATGTGATGTACGAAATAAACGTAGCGTGAGCTTTAAGGTTCGATGTCGATTACTTCTCACTTCACCCGGGAAGCGAGAGCACGTACCCTTAAAGCGATTCATCTACTTACTGATAATTTGGTGGTTTTGATTCTAAACCTTATCTAGTGTTTCTAGTGAACACAAAACTGGCGAATACGTATTCAAACTCAAAAGTCAAACTCAAAGCTTTTATTTCAATTAGACCATTACAGGCACTTTTGAATGTCAAAACACAAAAAATAAACTAAGCTACAGTCCCTGTCACAGGGCATAATAACTTGTGAAAGTACTGTAGTTGCCCATTCGAAAGCGTAGATCCTATGGAGAAGAATGGGCAAGAAACTCCATGGACACTCTTTTCAATCTACGATAAGATTGTACATGTGAGAACGATGTAGAAAGACGTGCGAGTAAGTAAGTGCGAGTATTAGAATCCTAATGAGATTCTGGGACTGTATAGCAAACTTCATAATTCTCCTGGCCTTGTCCCAATTTATTTGGCAACTAGCACTGCGCCCGCGACTTCGTCCGCAAAAATCATGATAGCTCGGCTAATAAGCATGATATGAATATAATTTATAGCCTATAGCACCCACGAATAACGTAGCTTTCTAACAGTGACATTTTTTTAGAATCGGATCGGTAGTTCCGAAGATTACTCCCAAACTTACAAACAAATTTTACCTCTTCATAATATTAGTAAAGATGTATAGCTAACTTGCTAAAACAAAAAAGCGTACTGGCCAATGTACCTGTCAGTATACATTACCATAACTGAACGGGCTGTATAAATTCAGGTGAATTTTTGGTACTAGCATATGCATTTCCTCACCATATTTTTTCACCGCTGTCTGAAGACTCATGACTTAGTTATTTTGATTCCGGACTACGCAAGTCATAACTAAGATAACAGAACGTTTTGGAACTGCGCTCTTACACCCGTATCTATAGTCAAAAGTTAAAGTAATTACTTGACCTTAAATAATTACTTTTTTTAAATGCAAATGTACTAGAATTTAAACGAGTAAGAACCGTCAAAGATAGTTACAGTTCTAATTTTTGGGAAGTAACTAAACTACATAATAAAAATCGTATCTCAAAAAATGACATTTACTCAAGTAGAGACTTTGACTTGTTTATAGATACGGGTGTTTTAAAGCCGAATGGCATTCGCATCTTTACATGCTTAGTATGAAGTAGTGTGAACAAAGCCGTAGTGAAGGTGCGTTTCGGGCCCAAGGCGTGACCCTGGCCACGCAGAGGTCAGACTGCAGACCTATCTTTATGTCTACGTACATACATACAGTAGTACATTAATATTGTTCGCTTGGGTCTTTCATGGCTAGATGGAATAGTCATTAGTCATTTATTCTGAACAAAAATACATTTGTGTTGAATAGGTACAGGATTAATACAATAATAATAATCAATAAAAGTTACAATCAATAATATAGATAAAATGTCAAAAATAAGTAATATCAAAATATAATAAGTAATATCAAAAATTCAGTAAAAATAAAACCACAATTAGCCTAGTTAGAAAAAACAAACTTTCAACTTAATCAACAAAATAACGTGATGAGAATTAGACTTAAACTTAAATAAACAAGTTACACTGTGGCATTATTTTTGTCCCTAAAAAACTCTTCTATACTATAGTAGCACTTCGTCATTAAGAATGAGTTTAATTTGAATTTAAATATTCTTGGACTATTAATCATTTTTAGTTCTAATGGCAATTTATTGAAGATTAGTACAGACTGAACTTTAGAACTATGTCTGACAACATTTAATTTTGGCTGCAGATAATTAGGCAAATCTTTCCTGCGCGTTTCTACCCTAGTTTCCCTTTCTTCCTTTGTCTCGTACTTACCAAGTTTTTTTTTGAAAACTACTAATAATCTGGAAATAATTACAAACAGATTGGTGATTTGGTTTGACTGCCTTGTAGGGCTAGGGGTCGCAAGCGCGACTGAGCATGAGCTCAGCATGAGATCCTGGTTTCGATTTCCGGGTCGGGCAAAGTGTTATTGGTTTTTCCATCGAGAATTTCTCAGTAGCAGCCACAGAGTCTGGATTTGTGTTCGCTCCCTATTACATGGACTTAAAACATAACTGGCGAAATGTGGGTGTACTTGTTAGGTAAACCTCTGCCTATCCCTTTGGCGATTACAAGGCGTGATGTTATGTAATGCAGATTGGTCGGTCTGGGACCTTATTCTCTGTAAAACTGGCAAGAATTTACAAGTCTCCATATATTTTACAACTTTGGCCGAAATGATGATGAACGTTCATCATCATTTCAGCCCGGAATCACCCACTTCTTCTGTATCGTGTGGTTAATGCGTAACCTGGTTTCAGAGTGTTTATGCCGCCCATGGGCCTCTGACTTGGCTTTACATGCTGTCGAGAAATATCTCTCAGGCATGCTGGTTTCCTCACGATGTTTTCCTTCATCGAAGCAAGTGATGATTATAGGTACAATACGCACATAATTTCGAAAAATAAGAGGTGCTTGTCTTGGGTTCGAACTCGAGACCTATGATTTGGCAGTCCAACGGTCACACCACTAGACTATTGGCTATAGGCCTCCCCTTTCTTCTGCCATTCTTCTCTGTTCTGTGCGTCCCTTATCCATCTGTTTCCCGCGATCTTGAACGCGCTTCAGGACGGCCCTGGTTTCTTAGTCCCAACCTTGGCCACCGTTAGGTCAAAACCTTACTCCAGCGACCTTCTCGAAATAATGTTAGTCGGGAAAACCTGCTAAGGTTCTGACCTGGAGTGCAAATGTCGTGCTGTTCCACAAATGAAACGCAATGATATCATGTCCTGCGCGCTCTTTTCCCTGCACAATACAGGTCTTTCATTATCATCAACAAAATCTTTCTCCTACCCTTATCCCAACTTACTTGGGGGCGGCGCAGCATGTCTTCTTCCATACTTCTCTATTACTCGTCATCTCAGCAATCACCTCCTTTCTAGCCATACCATCCTTCACACAAAGATTAATTGTTCAGGTCTCTCATTATATTTATGCTAATTATCATGTAGATGTATTAGTTTCATGGTTTCCATCGTTCTCAAATACGACTATAAGCGGTCTTCATATTGTATAGACTTTCCGCACATAGAGACCAGCCCGAACTAGAAATCAGTAGCTTGATTCATAGCCGTGCGTATAATCGAACTTGCCAGCAACCGCAAAAAAACAAACATCCATGATATCCACATAATGAGCTCTGTTGGTGCCAAGATAATATCAATAGTTACTCGTGTTACATGACTGCATGCTGATTGGCTGGTCACTGCCAAATTGTCAACATTGTGTACGAAGAACCCTGGAATCTTCGGTCGTGTTGCCATGTGGCAACAGTACCGTTGTTGTTTTTTTACATACTGGGTTTCCTCCGTGCCTCCGAACACGTCAAACCGTTGGTGTTTGACTGTCGTTACAGGTAGCCAGTAGCACGACAGACCATTCTTACCAAGGGGTATCGTGTTACCCAGTACTAACTGGGTTGTGGGGGTCCGACAGGCAGTCGCTCTGTGTAAAATACTGATATTCAGCTGCATTCGGTTACACTGGAAGCCGACCCCAACATAGTTGGGAAAAGGCTGGGCAAATTATGGTGAGATAAAACCTTCTACTTCATTTCACCATTTTTTTTCTCTTATCACGTTTATTTTACATATACTAATGCAGCTAGGCTGGGTGCCTTCGCTCAGTGGAAAGTGTAGTGAAAGCCGACTCGAACTGAGCACCTCGACCTAACTTGACTTGCCTGTGATAGCATGCTAAATTACCTGGTGTAGGGACCGCAACTAAACTAGGTAGCGTATAAAAAAGTATAAGAAACCACAGATCAATTTGAAGTTGGCTATCTTGGGTTTTGGAACGAGCAAAAAATTATAAATAAATAAAATAAATAAATAAATATCGCTGGACATTACACACAGCGCCATCTGGTGCCACACTAAGCAACGAGGCTTGTGTCGTGGACACCAGATAGTTGATATACTACATAGATACTTTTTGTTTGTAAATACATACTTATTATACATATAAACATCCATGACTCGGAAACAACTATCCATGCTCATCACACAAACACTTGCTCCTACCGGGATTCGAACCCGGAACCCTATGAACGTAAGGCAGCCTCACTACCGCTGCGCCATTCGGGTCGTCATCGTCATTATAACACAACATTACATCACGCATGTAACCTCCGAAAGGTTAGGCGAGGTGTACCCAATAGTAGGTACACCCGCATTTCGCTAGTTATATTTAAGTCCCATGTAATAGGGGGCGAGCCTATTGCCATCAACCGGGCACAAATCTAGACTCCGTGCCTGCTACTGAAAAATTCCTGATGGAAATTCCAATAACACTTTGCCCGTACTTGGAATCGAACCCTCAAAAATTATATATTTCAATGCATTTAATGAGAACAAATTCCATTTAATCGTCACAGCTGAGATAACACACAATGTCATATTAATATGATGACCAGCAAAATAAAGAAATATATTTTTCGAGTTTTACCTAAAATGATGTTTTTTGCTGTACGTTTTAAGGCTTAAAAAAAAAACGAATTAAAGCAATTATACGGATACTAATAAAAGAGGAGGTCTTGTTAACTCGTAATAATTACAATGTTAACTTTGACATTGGAGACTGTAGATTTCGCATCGAGTTTCAAGTACACGTGGACCTTATCTTGTCTTAGTTTAGAATTAATTACTATTTATAATTAATCCCTCAGGTGATATAATAATTTGGGATTTATAGTCTTTAAGACCTTGAGTATAAAGCTTAGATTATTCTTTGATAGATTTTTAAAGGCCTACCCAGCGGTTTGGTCTGATCTAACAGGGCTTGCTTCTGCGAGAGAGCATAATGCAGGTTGATGGATGTCTTAAATCGATGATTACTTCTAATTCTGGAGTTCTAGTCTAGGACAAATAACGGCACCTCACAAATACGATGTTTTCCGTCACGTCATGTGATTATTGGTGATAAAGAAACTGCATAAAGTAATGTGCGTTGTCAGCGGCCTGTTTGACTTCGAAATTCGATCTGCTACTCACAAGTCAGCAACTACGAATCTAGAGAACTTGCTTTCTGACAAACTGTTATGAATGTAGATGGCTATAAAAGTAGAGGAAGACCAAAGATACGATGGAGGGACTGCGTGAAGGATGATATGGCTAGAATTAAGGTTACTGATGAGACGAGTAATAGAGAAGTATGCAAGAAGAAGACATGCTGCGCCGACCACAAATGAATTGGGATATCCGCAGGAGAATGATGTTGCAACTGTAAGTTATGTTGACAATGTATGTTAATGGTAAATTGTGTGATTTCTTCCTTCCTAAAGCCTGCGTAAACGAATTCGTGCAAGCCGGGACTTTTTAATATGTATTTTGCGAGTCGTGCATAGCGGAACTAACCGATTAAAAACGATTATGCAAAAAAATAACCGACTTCCAAAAAAAAAAGAGTGGAAAATAACTTTACTTTCGGAAGTCGGTGACTATTGTTTGTTATATTGACTTTTTTGGCACCAGCTTCCGAAAGTAAAGTTATTTTCTACTTTCTTTGTGTTTTTTTTTGGAAGTCAGTTATTTTTTTTGGCAAAAACGTTTTTATTTTACCCTTTTTAGTTGTCGCATCACACACAAATCCTTGTCAAGTATCAATTTCGCAATTTCTTTAACTTGGACGACATATTTTTTCCAGCTATTTTGATTTAAAACCAAACTGCTGAACCGATTTTGATGAAATTTCTATGGGACCAATCGGGAAGTAGATCCATTCAGATAAAAGAAGAATTTTTCAAATCGGTTCATAAATGACGAAGATATGCGGTAACAAACACAAAAAAAAATACAACCTAATTGAGAAGCTTCTCGTTTTTTTCAAGTCGGTTAAAAATGATCGAATTGCATAAATTCCAAAAAATTTCGGCCTCCACTTAACTCTTATATCATAATCGCAAGAAAACTACTTATACGGTTGTCCGCGGCACTTAAAACAAAGAGCCATAAATGACGCGACGATTACGTCACGAGCAACAAAGCATGCGAGCGTGTGTTATGAAGGCTATCGTGTACACGTGCTGGGTCGAGCTACTGACTTGCGCAACTATGCTCTGTGAATACGGAAAATATTAAGGAGCTAACCATGTCGCGTCTTGGTGTTGGTGTGTTTACGCCGCTACGGTTTTATCCCGTCGTACCTCGCGTTAACAGCAATATACTGCCCTACTAAGCGCAAAAGCGGTATCTCAAAAAAAAAAAAACTATAAAGTTGTTTTTTATGACATTGGAGCTTGACTTAAAAAAAAACGCATCTTAAGAACTATAAGCCCTTCAGCGCTATCTGGGACAAAACATATTAAAAAAAAACCTTAAGAAAGATATCCCAATCTCAGTTTTACCTTTAAAAACTACTTTTTATAAAACTTAAATCATCTCGAAACTCGCTTTCATTGCGATACCGCTTTTGCGCTTAGTTGGGCAGTATACAAGTTCAAGCTATGATATATTGGCTTTCGCAACTGATGAGATCCAGCCAGACCATTGCTGTCATAAAATTGTAAGGGATTTCAGACTTGGTGTAGTTGATGTTGATGTCAAATAGTATTATATTTATTAAGATTACAGTTTACACGTACTGCTAAGCTATTAACATGCGCAACTATGGTCTGTGGATACGGAAATTATATACGTATTATGGAGTTGGCTATGTTACGTCTTTGTTTTGGACAGAGGCGTGCTTATGCCAACAATACGGCAAGCCTATTAGACAAGCAGACTTTTCAAAAACCTAAACATCACGAAGACATAACATAACGCCTGTAATCCGAAGGGTTAGGCAGAGGTGGCCCTAATCCTACGCCCAGATGTCGCCAGTCATGTTAAGTCCCATGTGATAGGGGGCGAGCCTATTGCCTTCAACCGGGCACGAATCCAGACTCCGTGGCTGCTACTGAGAATTTCCTGATGGAAAAACCCAATGACACTTCGCCCACCAACATCATGAAGAGCTAGGGTTATAATAGGTCGAAGCCAAGCTTTCAGGCTCGTATGAAAGTACCGCCACTAGTTTGGTGTATTTACGCATCTTTGTATCTTACCCCGTGTTTACGGCCGAATACAAGTTGTGATCCGATCCAGCCTGTCCTCTTGTTGGGGGCCTAAAATGGCCACTTTAGCAGAACATAATCTATACTAATATTATAAAGCTGAAGTTTGTTTGTTTGTTTGGTTGAACGCCCTAATCTCAGGAACTACTAGTTCGAATTGAAAAATTCTTTTATTGTTGGATACCCCATTTACTAAGGAAGGCTGTGGGTTATAAAACATCACGCTGCAGCCAAAAGGAGCGGGGCATTAATACAAAATGTTACGCAGACGAAGTTGCGCGGGTTAGTTGGTAGGATAAAAAAAAATGTTCACCGACACTGTTAATATGTAAAATTATCAGTTTGTGACCATTTTACTAATTGTAACGTAATTCATATTATTATGTTCTGCTAAAGTGGCCATTTTAGACCCCCTGTTCTCCCCAAGCGACGCTCTAAACCGAGGCTCGTACCCCAAAAGGGGTGCCCTTTAGCGTGTAGTCGCTTAGTTTATATGTCTCTGGCTGGAGGCCGTACACTCAAGGCACTCACAGGATAGTCCGTTGAACCAACCAACTAATTGTTGAACTTAACTAATATTATACATGTAAAAGTGAGTTTGTTTGTTAGTCACGGGCCGTACAATTTCATTGAAATTTGGCTCACAGGTAGACCATTGTTGTGGGATCAGTTTCGACCTCTACGCGGACGAAATTGGGGGCAAAAGTTGTGCATTATACATTGCAACACAACCGCGAATCTCCTTTATCAACCCTACCGTTATCATCGTCTTTGTCTAGCTGTACAGCTGAAGCTAATCTTTTGTATAGACTTAACAACACAAAGCGCATTGTCAACAAGCGCCACTCGTGTTGAAAGACTAGCTGACGTCACGCATAACTTAACATCACGGCTGTAATACCCGAAGGTTTAGGCAGAGGTGTACCTAATAGTACAGCCCACTTTTCGCCATTAATGTCTAAGTATTTTTTTATATTATATGGGTCTATTTTTGACCTCAATCTTGTCCTGAGAACAGAGATGAAGTCACATGTAACAAGGATGAGAGTGTGTTGTCGTTAACCGGGCACAAATCCAGACTCTATGGCTGCTACTGGGTAAATCTCGGAAATCGAAGTCAGGATATCATGTTCAACAGTAGCGTTTATTTATTTATTTAATTTTAAAGAAAGCTTACAGACTAATAAAGAAAGAAGAAAGAAGAGTGAAAGAACATTATCTTTCCATTTCGTCATAGTTGCATAAGTATCTATTATTATTTATTATATTGTATTTATAGGATTGTTTTATGTATCTTTGTATTTATACGTATGTATGTAAGTATATTCTTATATTGTATATTATATTTAAAATAGTTATCTGCTTTATGTTTTATAATTCCATTTTCTCTTCTTATTTTACACACTTTGTCTACATCTCTTTTTTTAGTATCTCCTTTCGCAGGTATGCTGGAAGAGATTTCTTTAGAAATAAGCAATACCTTTGTACTCTCTTTTCTGTTCCTTTCTTGATTTCTGTATTTAGTGTGTACATAAATTGTTAAATAAATAAATAATAAATAAATAATACCAATATTTAATATCATGCATAAGTAAGCAAGCTTCCACATATATATATCTACTTAGTTACGCGTTATTTGCATTGACCAGTTAAAGCAATTTGGCTAAGTAAACAGATTACAATGTAAACATATTAGGTATGTCGATATAATATATAAGGTATGTCAAGTCGTGCAATATCAAAATCGGAATTAAAAGCTATGTATGGTTATCACCAAAATACTTCATAAAATATTTCTAATTTTATGTGCGCTGGTGCAAAATAAATCGATTTCCAGGTGTGATGGTAAACTATAGCAACCACGGCCACTATAGCAACGAGGCGGTCAGTGCATGAACGTAGACGAAGCGAAATGAATATGTATGTAAGGATTCTGGTCCAGGGATAGCCTAGTGGTGTGTCCGTCGGACTGCCAAGTCATAGGTCTCGACTTCAAACCCAAGACACGCACCTCTGATTTTTCGGATTCATCTGCGTATTGTATAATTATCACTTGCTTCGGTGAAGGAAAACGTCGCGAGGAAACAAAACCAGCATGCCTAAGAGGTACTCGACGACATGTAAAACCAAGTCATAAGCCCATGGGCGGCATATAAACTGTGACACCAGGTTAGGCTCTAACCACACGAAAAAGAAAGAAAGTATGTTAGCGGGTGCCGTCCTCTAATTTCTGCCTACCCCCATGAGAAAAAAGCGTGTGTTTATATGAAGGCTTTAGTTAATCTTGTGCATGGACTTAACCACACAAAGAACATTGTCAACGAGCGCCACTCGTGTTGAAAGACTACGTGACGTCACACACTTGCATGCTAACTAAGGAAACTTGTGTGGCTTTGTCGTGTAAGTCGTCCGTGAAAAATATAGAGCTAGTTTATAGAATAGAATATTAACTTGCAAATATGGGTAATACACAACAGTTGTTAAATAAATATCAAAGCTCAGCCATATTTTACCATTCGGCATGCAAACATTAACATCTTTATAAAACATGTGCTTACATTTGAAAGACCAAATTCTATTATTAAAAATACCAAAAAATACCAATGCCACCTTTGGGAGTCCTTCATATGGGATTTGGGATGTCGTCACTTAGCTAACCATGCATTTTCATCCATATTACGTGTATGCAAAATTTTAGCTCGATCGGTTGGGGATAACTGTTTTAAAATTCAGTTGCAAGATTTGACGTAAACAAACATGCATTCAAACATTGCTTTTTAAATAAAAGTTTGTAAAAGTATATTGTAGGCGTAGGGTACTCTTTACCCGGGTACCACGCGGGCAAAGCCGCGCACAGAAGCTAATAACTACATCTTATTGTGCCCCTACGCACAGTTTTGGTAGAAACTAGAAAGTTTGCTGTTTTCAAAACTAACACCAAAATCTCCTTGTTCCAGCGATGGCAGCAGCGCCGGCAGTCCCAAAGAGGCATGCGTGGCAGCCTCCCCTCCCCCCGCGCCCGCGCCTGTCAAGCGCGACGTGCGCCACCATCATCCGCATCAGCAACACGTGCCGCATCAGCAGCATCAGCCCCACGGCCCTCACCCTCAGCATCAGCAGCATATGCACCATGAGCAGCATTCTAGGCCGCTTAGTATAGGTGTGTATTTTTTTTTATTTGGGACGAGGCCGCCACACTATTCGCAAACCCTCCTGTGCGTCAGAATCAACAGTGGCGACCACCAGAAAAATGCCGAGCCAATGAAGCTCGACGAAGTCCCAGAGAAACGATTTAACTGTCTTGGATCCCGCAACGAAATTAATGTATGTATGTAAAGAGGAGGTATGTACGCTTTAGAAGTGTCTGTCTTCATCTGAGGGAGGCTACAGCCGCATCAGCAGCACCCCACCCACAGCATCAGCAGCTTATGCACCATGAGCAGCATTCTAGGCCGCTTAGTATAGGTACGTATGCTTTAGAAGTGTCTATCCTCATCTGAGGGGCTACTTTTTATTTGGGACAAGCCCGCCACACTATTCCCAAACCACTGCAACTCCTGAAAGCCAGAATCAACAGTGGCGAGCACCAGAATAGCGCCGAGACAATGAAGCTCGACGAAGTCTCGGAGAAACAATTTAACTGTCTTGGATCCCGCTACGAAATTAATCAGAAAAGTATAGCGGAGGAGTAATAGGTATGTATGCTCTAGAAGTGTCTGTCTTCATCTGAGGGAGGCTACATCCGCATCAACAACACGTGCCGCATCGGCTGCATCAGCCGCATGGACCCCACCCACAGCATCAGCAGCATATGCACCATGAGCAGCACTCTAGGCCGCTTAGTATAGGTAAGGAAGGTCTTCTCTTTAATAAAAATCCAATTTACTTCGAAACGCGCGACTCGATTCACTGTATAGATGTTTTGCCGTATAGTATGTATTTATGCAGCAGAGCAGGAGTGGCCCAGTAGTATCGGCCCCGACCTACCGAGTTAAGGTTAAAGTTACCCGAAAATCTGACACAGGGCCTTACCAAGGGGTATCGAACTGCCCAGTAATAACTGGGTTGTGGAGGTTTCAGCTGCATCCGTATAGACTGGATGCTGACCCCAACATAGTTGGGAAAAGGCTTGGTAGACGATGTTAACGCCACCGCTTGACTTCAAATAACTACAATCAATGAGTCCATTTTTATGAAAATGGAAACATTTCCATTATGTGTTGGATCTGGAGCAATGTCTGACTTGTGCCGTTTGTCCAAAGGCGGTGGGGCAGGCGGATCACGACGCGCTGAGCGTCGTGCCGCTGGACCGTCTGAGAGACGCCGCACAGGTACTACCTACATATAAAACACCAGCCAGGATCCTTACCAGAAAACATTAAAACCCTCACGATTCCTTATAGGTCATGTATCGCACATCATAGAAAAATAATATCAATAATACTTCTTAAGGGATAGAGCACAATTTTCGATCGGAAAAGTTCCATGGTCATCCAATGGCCAGACCCTAATAAGGACTGCGGACCTGAGAGCTTGATTCATTCTTCACCCTCGTATAGCATATTAGGTTTACAAAGGGAAACCACCACGTAGGTAAGTGAACTGTTCGTTTTACTTTTATTTAGTACAATGTATTAATATCTATGTTTTTGTAATGTTACAGAGATGCGCGTCAGTCCAGGTGGGGCGGGGCCTTCAGCAGACCCGCCGCACATGATACACCATCATCACATGGTAAGATTTATTACCCTAGCCAGTACCCACTCTTCATACAAGTGTAGTAGAAAATACCCGTCAAACTCCAAGCATTTACTTTTAGATATCAGATATCCTCCTCCTTTTTCAAAACCGTTAAAAATTGGCTTCTTCTTCGCTTCGGAAAGTAAGAGTTCTTGTGAAAAAGAAATGGCAAGACACTTCTTGTGGTGTGTTGACTGATACGTTGGTCTAGTGGTAGTCGCAAGCGCGACGGCTGAGCATGAGGGCCTGGGTTCGATCCCCAGGTCGGGCAAAGTGTTATTGGGTTTTTTTCCGTTAGGCCACAGAGTCTGGATTTGTGCCCGGTTAATGGCAATAGGCTCGCCCCCATTACATGGGACTTAAGCATAACTGGCGAAAAAGATATGACAAAACACTTTTTGTCCATTTGTAGAAGTACTAAGAAGTTCAGTTGCATGAACTTCTTCTTTATCAAAAATATATTTTTACTGCTCGGTAGCAGAAATAAACTTAGAGGCTGCACCTCCCCACAGGAAAATATCTCAATGAGCTCTAGTGCTATATAAAATTGTATAATAAAAAGTCCCAAACAGCAGCAAACGGCAATGCGGCAGGAACAGAAGGAGATGGCGGCACGAACTCGACTCTTTACACAAGGATTGGCGATTAACAGCACTTGATAGGGATAAGTGGAAGGAGGGATGGGGGGCCTTTGCCCTGCAGTGGGACATAAATGGCTGATAAAAATAATAATAAATTGTCATTGTGGTGATAGATCGATTGGAGCGTCGCGCAATGGTTGTTGATATAACGGTCCCGCATGACGAGAACCTCGTGAAAGCAGCGAAAGATAAGCAATTCAAGTATCTAGATCTTGCTCGCGAGGTTGTCGACATGTGGAACGTGAATACAGCAGTCATTGTGCCGATAGTCGTCTCGGCCAATTGTTTAATAGCCACGAGCCTCGACCAACATCTGAGGAGGCTCTCGCTTGGCAGCTGGATCAAGGGCTTGATTCAGAAAGCAGTAGTTCTGGACACGGCGCGTATTGTTAGGAGGTTCCTCTCTCAACAGCCTTGACCACCGGTAGCTCGGACCCTGTTCCCGGTACCGGTGGGCTACCATTTTTTATATTTTAAAAGTTTTTTATAAGAAATATTTAAAAATGTAAAATTTGATATCTTAATTTTCCTCGTGTACAGGATACGAATCCCCTCGAGGGTTCAGTGGAGTCCATGGTCAGCGGCGCCGGGTCGTCGGATGGTGAGCTGTCTTCTAAAGCTGGAGACAGCCCCAGCAGGAAACGGAGGCGTATATCCAGGCATTTGTCTTCAGGTAACAAAGTCTCATGTTTATTTGAACAGGCACTTGGAGGGTCAAGAATTAAAAGCGAAAGGAAATCGTCCTTTACAAAATGTTGTTAGAGAATAGTACATTCTGATATCAGTAGGGAATGTTTGTTATTGCGGCCGAGGCGAAATACACACACGAGCCGCAGGCGAGGGTGTTATGGAGCCGAGAACTGCAGTAACAAATGCCCACGTGTAGCTAACTGTGCGGGCGAGCCGCCTCACCACGTGTGGAATGTTTGGATTGTGCGGGGATGTGAGGAGACAACCACGAGGGGGACATCCATAGCATGTTGAACCTAATCGTAGTGCGTTAAGAGACAGTTTTTGAGGAAGTATATTGAAAAAACATTAGAAAGAATACCTACCTACTCGAGATGCTCCTTTGGACAAACACTGAAGGATACAGATTACTTATACTTGAAGAGAGATCTACAGTGGCCTCTCAAAAAGTTAGTTGATCATCATCGTATCATCGCTTCACGTCACGCGAGTTGCGACATTTTTCACTTCGATGTTTTGTCGCATTATCATCTAAAATCGTTTTGATTGTTGAAACTGTACACTTCGATAACATTCTCGAACCTTCTTCACAGCTCAGCAGTGGATCATTCTAGACTCCATCGTAATCTAGAATGTTCTCGTAAAGAAGCCGATGTAATAGTATTTTTTTGCCTTGATACAAGCCCGCCACACTATTCCCAAACCACTGCAACTCTCGTAAGCCAGAATCAACAGTGGCGACCACCAGCAAAGCGCCGAGACATTGAAGCTCGAGGAAGTCCCAGAGAAACGATTTAACCGTCTTGGAACCCGCAACGAATTTAATCAAGAGTAGGAAAAGCAGAATTTGCACTAGACGACTCGATGTAACAGTATGTTGTATGTGATTTCAGGAGAGAGTAATGTATCAGTGTCTGCACCGGCAGTCGAACGTCGCACCCCAAGACATCACTATCAGCCACCGTAAGTACTACCAACAGTTATCTAAAAGGCGTAGTTCTGCATCCTCGTCAAACTCAAGGAGGTAACTATGCTAATGATTCTCGACCCGAATCAGTAATAAAATGGGTAGGTAATTTTTCATACTTTTTTCTTAATATCGGAAATCGCTAAAGTACACCACCCGTATTAAAACGCGGCCCGTCTAATACTAGCCATATAACCGCGCTTTCACACACACAAACAAACGCATACGTTTATTCAATAAACGGGTGATGCTCTACTTTTGAGAAGTGCTTCATTCTGAAATAGTGTCAAATTAAAACAACTAAAAAAATAGCGTTTATTATTATTGACCAGGTACCGTAATTTATATTGAGTATTTACGTCTTCTATGACAACCTCCTGAATTTTGACGAGGATGCAAAACTACACCTTTTATACCTAATATTAAAATGTCGAAGAGTTTGTTTTGTTGAACGTGCTAATCTTAGGAAGTACTGGTTCGAATTGAAACATTCCTTTAGTGTTGTATAGCCCATTTATCGAGGAAGGCTATAGACTATATAACATCACACTGCGACCAATAGGAGCGGACCATCAATCAATAATGTTACGCAGACGAAGTTGCGCGTGTCAGCTAGTTATTCAGATAAAAAACGATCTTACCAGCACGCGTATTCACAAACGCTTCGATTCGATTTCGATTCGACAAGTCGGTATGTCATTTCTATTTCGTTTGCTTTCTTAATAACAAAAAAAGATAGTTTAGTTTAATAGTTTATTGACCATAAGTTTAGGTTACAGTACACCGGTAATACATATTTACATAGTAGGTATAGGGCACACTCACTTACGTTCAACTACACCAACTTAGTAACTAGTTAAAACTTATCTATAACGAGTAGCAAAGGGAGTAGATGAAGAATTAAATTATATATTGCTATCACAAGTAAAGCAAAGGTTCCCTTATTTGATAAAATTTATAAATGACAATGACGGTATACAGAGAAAAGTTCTTTACCTCCCGTGTTAGTCAAGGACTGAGTTACGGCAAGGTAAGATTCTCGCTCATGGAATAATATTCTTAACGTAAACACATTAAGACACTTTTTTACCAATTACATTTGTTTTGCTGTGAATCATAGATGACGATAACGAGTTACAAGTTTAGCGTAAACAAGACATACGACTACTCGAACAAGCGTAGATACCCAGAATTTGACAGAGGACCAACCATCGCAGCATAAACAGTATTTTTGTGTGTAGGAAACAGATGAAGGTATACAGCGTGTGACACACTGAAGCAAGATTAAAAGTATACTGCAAAAGATGAAGATACAGTCCCTGTTCACTCCAAATGATTTGTGCAAAAACACCCTCAACAAAGCCTAAAGGCACTTGTTCTGCCTGTCATTGCGATAATTTTTTTGTTCCGGACCATATCTGAGAACCTTCTAGTTACGGAGATATTGGGGGTCAAAGTTCCAACTTTTTTAATGTTCACTTTTAATACGTCCACGACCCCCGTACTATTCAATGCATACATCAGCACAATGTTTTGAGTGTGTTACATTGAGACCTACCGTAGAACAAGATTTTTCAGTCCAACAAAAAAAAAGTAGTTTTCCAGCAATAATTTTTGCGTAGAGTTACTTAGTTTGATGTACAGAATACTTGGTTGACGGCTTCGTGGAAGGGTCCGTTACACCTTGTATTGATAAATGATGTTTATTTTGCAAATAGGATTTTACAAACACTTTTACACGTCTTCTTTTTTAAAACTAGATGAGGCCGGTGTATCGTATCTGACTACTCTGAGAAGAAACAACCGAAACAAACTCAGAGGTCACAGTCTCTTTTACGGTCCAGACATAATCTTGATAAACTCACATGAGGATCATGCAGATGAGTGTCTGAGATGGTCTTTTGAAGAAAGAACCACACAAATTTGAGTGGACCTGTCCAGCCAGTGCAAGCATTTGTCAGTTATCGTGTAGCTCGACTCATAATATTGCAATTTAGGTACAATAAACAGAAAGAAAGATTAAGGCATTGTCCAGAAAAAAAAATATGGCAAAGACGGGGTGAACAAGTCCCTGTTCGGCTTCAACTTGGATATAAAGTTTTTTTTTTTTGTCCACAGCCGGCGGGTGCGCTACGTGAACAACGGCGCCGGCCCCTGGACCGAGCGTCTCCTGGACCCGCACTCCCACCCCTCCCACCCGGCGCACCCCGCGCACCCCGCTCACCCCGCTCACCCCGCGCACCCGGCGCACCCCGCGCATCACACGCATCACACGCACCATGCTCATCCGCATCATACGCCGCTGTTGCTGGATATTAACCAGGTAAGATGAAAGGTGAAGGTCTCAAAAGACAGATCAAGATCAGCCCCCGTATTTCACAACGCTTCGATTCGATTTCGGAAAGTCGGTATGTCTATCTCGCTCGTTTTCGTAATGCTAAAAAAAGACAGACACGAGTTTTCGAAATAGATTCGGAGCGTTGTGAATACCGGGGCTGTTCTCATCAGTGATCGGAAAATGTTGAGTATATTTGCCTTAACTTCAAGGAATTAAATAACATGTGGATAATAACTCCGCGTAAAAGCGCGGATTAAATCAGAGCGTGGTATTACAATACACAACATTTTATTACAAAAGTCGCTTCCCGCTGTCCGTCTGTCCCTATGTATGCTTAGATCTTTAAAATTACGCAGCGGATTATGATGCGGTTTTTTTTTAATAGATAGTGATTCAAGAGGAAGGTTTATGTGTAAAATATGCATATTATAGTAGAGAAAACATTAGTATCTACATTGCACCCGTGCGAAGCCGGGGCGGGTCGCTAGTTGGTTATAATAATAAAATGATTTGTCAATTAATAATAGGAAAACGTCAACGTGAATCTTTAAGGTTAATGTATTCGTTCACAGAATAAAATAATTTATCTATACATATAAACCGTCTGAATAATGCCGTTTTAAAACGATCGATAGGCAGTTCCCTATTATGATTTGTTTATTATATAAAGATCAGAAATTTCTCAGTAGCAAAATGTGGTTTTACTACTAGGTTCACCTCTGCCTAATCCTTCAGATATTACACGCGTGATGTTATGTTTAATTAGGAAGAAAATTCTTTCACTAACGGGAAGCCACATTTTGTCCGAGCGTCATAGGCTACATTTAAATCGTTCCCGTGGGTTGATTTTCGTATACAGGGTGGAAGGGTCGCGAAAACGGAAACACACGTACTCAGTACATCATTCCAACCGCTCCCCCTCCACATAGAAATTTTTCATCGGTTAATAAAATAAAAACTTTTTTGCAAAAAAAAAACCGACTTCCAAAAAAACACTAAAAAGAGTGGAAAATAACTTTACTTTCGGAAGTCGGTGGCAAATAAGTCAATGAAACAAACAATAGTCACCGACTTCCGAAAGTAAAGTTATTTTCCACTCTTTTTAGTGTTTTTTTGGAAGTCGGTTTTTTACCCTTTTTAGCTATCGTATCACACACAAATCCTTGTTTACTTGGATAACACTTTTTCCAGCTATTATTTTGATTTCAAAACCAAACTGCTGAACCGATTTCGATGAAATTTCTATGGGACCAATCGGGAAGTAGATCCATTCAGATAAAAGAAGAATTTTTCAAATCGGTTCATAAATGACGGAGATACTTATGAAGTAACAAACACAAAAAAAAAACATACAACCGAATTGAGAACCTCCTCCTTTTTTTGAAGTCGGTTAAAAAAACAGCTGTTTCCTGCAAAAGTTGCAATACCTACACGGTCAAGATGTATGGAACAGCAGATTTTTTTTTAATAACCGACGCGCTTAGCATCGCTGTCCCTTCCACCCCGTATAACGGGAGCGAGCAAAAGCAAGAATGTGGTTTCATAGAAACCTAGCCGTGGCAGGATTCCTAACTGTTCACGAGTTGTGATCCACTACCTGCGCGCTTCCAGATGTCAGTGCGCGGCACGCGGCTGGGCGCGCTGGGCGGCGTGGGCTGGCACGCGCACGCGCACGCGCACCGCGACCACGCGCAGCGCACGCAGGTACGCGCCCCACTGCTACTAGGGGACACGACCACGAACTCTCTGGGGATTGTCTATACAAATTATGGGATATAGATTATGTACGCCAAATATACACGTTGGACGTGGAATTGCGAACCAGCCCGTTATGGTATACTATGCTACCAGAGACGAAGGGTGTGATTTTGATGAACTAAAAAGTGGTTTGAAATGATTTTTCAAAGGTCAAATATAAGTTGATCTGTGCCAAATGGCGTGTGAAAGTCCAGTCATTTTATAAATAATTTTTTTTGAGATGTTAATGTCAGGTGTTTGCGAGAAATAATTATTTCTTGTTAGCCTGTATTAGGTGAAAGGACGTACTATACTGCTTTATTGAAAGAGCTCATTGAATAGAACTACATATCGTAAAGAGCGAGAAGTGAGCAATACGGGGCCGAAGGGACACCGACGCGAAATAGGAAACCACATACTCCGTACATCATTCTGAACCCTCCCACATAGAAATTTTTCGCCGGTTATTAAAAAAATGAAACAGCTGTTCCATACAAAAGTGCAATACCTACACTGTCAAAATGTATGGAACAACTGATTTTTTTTTTAATAACTGGACAAAATATTTCTATGTGGGGAATTTTCTGGTTTCAGAATGATGTACTGAGTATGTGGTTTCCGTTTTCGCGTCGGTGTACCTTCCACCACGTGTTTACAAAAAAAAAAGTCACCATAATCTCTGCCCCTCAAGTACACAAAATATCCCTGATAACATTTTGATCTAAATCAGTTAAGTGTCCGCAATGTATTCGTGGCGTGTCCCAATCAAGAACAATTTAATCATACAATTTATTTCAGTTACCAAATAATTTAAATATAAGAAAAATATTCATATCGAGCATATGTATAGGTACGAAGAAAATATTGAAGAGCTAGCGTTACACGACATTTTTTTTTATTTACACACACTTACATATTATGACAAACATTTCAACATATTATAACACTTAGCGACATTTTGGGCCAAACATTTGCGTCCTACAACAAATGTTTGGGCCAATATCAAAATTACACACATACTTTTAAAACTTTTAAAAACGAAACATACAACAAAATATGACATATATTTACAGAACAATACGATATCAAAATTTCAATTTATAGGCATTTAAATGAAAATACTCAAGCGATAACGCATCGAGATTTAGCAAAGACTCTCATTGAAATACGAACTTTTCTAAAATTCGATGTTCTGGGTACTGTATGTCAGGCGTTACTTCACCAAGTTTGACGGCAAAAAACATATGAGGGGTGCTACACATGTTGTTCGGGTCGGCACATTCGGTTCGGCAGTATTTGTTAAAGGACAAAGCCGACCCGAAGCAATTACTACACACACATTCTGCTTGTGCGATCAGCAATATTCGTTCGGCATTTATCGTCGCTGAACCATGTTCGGGTCGGCTCAGCAGAAGCAGCTTATTCCCAAAAGTATACAATATTATGCCGCCCGGCTGTGCCGACCCGAATATGAGTGTAGCATCCCTTAAAATTCACGTCTATTTTATCGATAGATAAGTTCTATGTTAATTGTCTTATCTGGGCATAGCATATAATATAATGAAGATCTAAGTATATAATAAATATATAGGCACACTCGTAATTGGTCCGGATTTATTGTATAATCAACTTTTAATGTATGTTAGTATTAAGTTAAGTTAAGATACGATACGGCGATCGAACCGAGCGGGACGTTTTTGTGAAGTTATTTCAAGATGGCGTCGTCATTTGAGCGTTACAGTGCTGTACTTAATATTAATAATATTTGAACTTATTTGCCATCGATGCGCTAAGAAGAAGAGTGCCATACTTTCAAATTTTGTTTGACATGGTGTTAAACTATTTTGAGGATTTTGATACTGAGAGCTTGTTTTCCCTTTGACCGTTTTATTATAGTCAATATCATTTTAAATTTAGACTAGTTTTGAGTTTCACTGGCAACCAAAATCTATTTTTTTTTTGTCTTTTTTGTTTTCAATCAATCATCAACAAGAATAGTTTTTTTTAACATCTTGGGGGTTCCGCCACTTCTCCCCAGTTACAAAAAATCAAAAGTCATTTATTCAAATCTGGCCGATAATCAGCAATTTTTGAACGTCAAAGTTTATGAGAGGCTGTCCTCCAAAACGCCGACTCTTCGCCACTTCCTGGTGCTTTAGCTGGGGAGAAGAAGTGGCGGAACAAACTCCCCAGCAACACATCTGTCTGTTAGGTTAGATGAACCAGATTTTATACAATTTTAGGAAGTGGGGAAGAAGTGTTTTATGTATTTTAGATATTCAGAAAGGAACTGGTTTTTAGCTTGATATTCTAAAGTCTCCGAGATCAGATCCAATGAAATTATTAACCAATGTGGATTCTGACTTGGGGCACACGGAGCAATAACATTAAAATGTAGTGGGAACAAGTTTATCATTTCTTAGTCGAGGCAGAAACATCAATCCAAAACCTTCCTTTCGCTCTGTAACCCTCACATGAGGACACCACCACGTACGCACGGTTCCCTCGCCCCCATGCTGAGGGTCCGGGTCGCACGTAGGTGCCGGCGGGCGCAGTCCCAGCGCCCGAGCTGTGGGGCGCCGCCGTCCTGCCCTCTCTGCCACACCTGCGCTACCAGGTATACACCCGAACTGCGCAACTACTGTGCAACAACTGCTCAAATATTGCGTAAAAAGGATCGGTCAATATCGGTGCGGAGAAATTACGGAGTGGTTTCCGATACTGGATACTGGCAGATTTAGTGAAACATGGTTCTTCTGGCATTAAAAAAAAAACTTTATCGACATAAAATAAAATTTACTATCACCAAAAGATGAATCTGACCACCGTAAAGACTATTCTTACTTGCAGCGCCCGGCCGCTTAAAACTTTCTCTTCCTTGTTCCTTTTTTTTTGTTTTATTGCTATTGGTCGAAAAAGGGTGGTCAAACATCTGTGATCATTAACAGTCTGTTAAAAAAAAAACTAATACAATGTAACAAAGGTCGCAATTTTTCGGCCTTTTTTAATTTAGTACTATACATATAGTTTTAAAAATGAGCAGATTCAACTTTTGGTAATAGTACAATAGATCATGGGATTTTCTTACTCATGCGGTAGTTAAAGCTGTGTTTCAAGAGCACTTGCCCAGCCGTTTGAATGGCATTGGTTACAAAAATGTGTTGAAAAAACCTTGATGGCGACACTGCAAAACAACCATGCAGCACTATACTTCAGTACAATATCTGCCAATATCTGTTGTCCGGAAGCGATTCTGCAATCTGTCTATAACTATTTGACTGAACCTTGAGTTTTGGTACAGGGTTTTTGGTGGCTCCGATACGATTGGACGCTTGTTTTTGGATGAAATCAGCTTTTTATTGTACTTTGTCTGCTATTTAATGATTTGATTCGTGTATGGTGTCTGGTTTAATCCCTTCAACTGAAAAAAATGGGCTATTTTAAGCAATTTTAGGCTAATTTTAACACAGCTACCACACTTGCTTGAAAATTGTGTCTAAGTTTATCAATTTGTATGAAAATCATTTAGCAATATAAACTCATATATTCATAATTAACCTTCTGTATATTTGTGTGCTTGAAGTAATAAAATAAATAAATCATGAATCTTTTGTGAATGCTATAGTAAGTTATACAGCTAATTGTTAATAAACTTGCTTGAATTAAACTAATATATTAAATAAAAAGCAACGAATCACAGCTTGCATCCGTACAGTCTTAAGTGTCAATGAAAACAACGCTTATAACAAATCCGCATAGTTGAAGGGATTAAAAAATACTAAGTCCTACCCGCATTTCCAGTCGATTTTTTTTCTAAAACTACCCTCTAAATGTGATGTAAATAATTCAAATCGTATCGGAGTCGGTTTCAACGTTTTTTATACTACCGTCATAACTTTTGGACGCGTGCATGTTCCTAACACAGTACATTAGCATATCGTCCAGGTATACCGACGTTGTATCACGACATAGAGGCTTTATGAATAATTTTTCAAGTTTTCAGCTTTATTTAAATCCATTTCCATGTCTCCTAAGTATAATGCATAGATTTTTAATAAGTGCAATAATTTGCCACTCAAAAATTCATGTAACATGAATTTGATGGAAACCTGGATCGAAGTCCAAACACGCAAATTTTCAAAAAACATCTTTATTTTTCGTTTTATCTTTACTGTTGTCTTAATTAGTGTTTATTATTTAATGTGTTTGCTTCAAGTTTTGCCGACTAGTTTTTGTTTTATTAGTTTCTTTTTGCCTTCTGTGTTTGTGATGTATCGTTGGTATAGTCGTCTTGTGGGCACGAGTTGTCTCCGTTCCGCTGCGTGATGGTCCCTGCGATGGCGCCGTGGCTGCCAGCCCCGCTTTACCACTGTATCTTTAGTGATGTCACGTGGATTAACATATACACACATGAGAAAAGGACATGTACTTTAATTGATTTAATCTTGTGTTTACTCCAAGCTTTTATAATGTAACAGTTACTGAAAAAGAAAACTCCCATTTTGCTAATTTTCAATAGTTTTGCATTCAATGCTTTTTTCTGGCAAAACATTTGTTTTTACTCAAAATAATTGGCGAAGAATCTGTGTACGAAGAATCTTTTCTTCTTTCCTATCCAAACTAGTACATATCTGATCTAACTTCCTTATGACCACTTGCTTTGCCATGTAATGTCTTTAAAATGTTTGTCTATCCACCTACATTCTCCTAAATTAAGTCTTAGATTTTTCAGACCAAATGCTTTTGAACCCTAGTCTTTCAGCTCAATTTTCTCAAGTGCTTTCATATCACCATCCATCTCTTGTCAACTACAAAAAAAAATGTGTTTGTGTGTGTTAGTCCCGTGTCAATGGTTTGGTACTATTTCGAAGCTTCAGGTTGTTGGTTCGTCAGCTTGACGACGCGCTCGTCTTGTTAACTATTACCATAGTGTTCATTATATAAATACTTTCTATATGCTGCGGTGAGGCTGGTTAGATTTACTCTGTTGGTTTTAATATTTGAAGTAAATGTTGTGGATTTGTTTCTGATAAACTGTCTACGGAGAAATTTCCAAGTATTAATGTGAAAAAAAAAATACTATAAAGATTTTAAAGTTTTATTTGAATCTTCTGCTGATTTGAGATACATTGATCGAGCTAATCGCTTCTGAAGCCAACGAGCCAATACCTTTTTAAAACGGCTTTAATGTTAGCTGATTCCAATAAATTGCAAAAAAAGCGGATTGTCAAGACAGTTTTCAGAAATTCTGATTTTGTGTCGAGATATGAGACGGTAATTGTTTGACAATAATGTAAAAAACGAAGCAACTGAAACTCTAGACAAATTTAATGTAAATAGAGTTTAAAAAAAAACTGTCTTTTGGTACGACATTGTATAACAGATGATCCAAAATCACTGACCCTCATTCATATCAGATACAGCCTGTCTGAAAAACTACAAAAAAGTATAATATCTCAGTGTTCTCTACACAGCGCCACAGCACCAAAACTATAAGTGTAAGCATACGAATCCACCGCGCTTGGTTTGATATAGTATGTTATTTATTCTCTCGATGTTACCTCCGTCCATCGTAGAGGAGATACCCTGTTGTCGCCACTCTTTTTTTGAAAGAAAGAAAAAGTATTTATTAACTATAAAACAAGATAATAAAAAAAAACAGTAAAAAAATAAAATAAGACTAACTAAACTGGTCCTGTACTGGGCCAAAAGGCCCCTATCTCAGCATGGTGCTGTAACATTTTATAAAAAAGTCACAGCGCTGGTATTTTGCTCACCACCTTCTAAAATGGACTAAAAAAAACTGAAGAATCTGGTTAAAGACTGGCTCTACTTTACCCATTTGTCTTTGTAAGTGGAAGTGTACGCAGAATTGACTTAGTTTTAACAACACACACGCTACTGAAGGCGCCACAATTTAGATTGCCATTGACACGCTAAGAAGAAGAACAACACAAATATAAAAAATTGATATTTTAACCGAAAATAGATTTTGTTAAAAAGAAAAAAAAATAGTCGTCAAATAAAGTAAAGACAGTAAATACTTAAAAAAAAATATAATAATTTTTATCTTAAAAATATCTCGAAGACTGATTTAACCTGTGGTCACACTTAAATAGTATTCATAATAATCTGATTGGTTTAACCGTCAAATAAAATGTACTAAAACGTTGAATTCAATCTATTTGTATATTCTCAAGTGTCAAGTATTGTATACAGGGTGACCAAAATTTATCTCGTCGAGTGGCGTATACAGGGTGTTTCCAGTCGGACACCACGACAACTGTACATGTGTTCGCACATATGCATGCCCAGATGGTCCAGTGTTCTAGGGAGCTAGCCAGCGTTAGTGGCTTGTATCGTGTCGCTTAGATCTAACTATAGCCTTCGGGACTCTTTGTAAGAACCTTTTCTATGTACCGGACGATGCTCTGACAAAACTTTCATAAAAATGTATATGCTACTGCTGAGGTCTTGGGGTTTGTTTCCCAGGTAGAGCAAAGTGTTAATCGGTAAATTATCAGGAATTTCTCGATAGTAGCCCGCAGTCAGTTTTTTGCCCGGTTGTTGGCAAAAGGCTAGCCCCTATTGCTACATAATTGGCAAAATGTTGCCATCGGCGTCCAGTCTAACCGGATGCAGCTGATACTAGTACGTTATATAAACCGACTGCCTATTTCTCTACAACCCAGTTACAGGGAGAAACATCCAAAATATAATTAATATAAATTTGAGGGTAGTCAGAGCATCGTCTGAGCGAATTAGCGCGGGTGCGGTACTAACTATCGTTTGAAGGCTTACCATTGATAAAAAACTTTTTCTTAAAGTTAATAGTAAGCCTAAATAATGTCGCGCTCACACGACACACACTTGACGCTTTCACACTTTTATAATAATTTTATTCTTACTCTGGCTTACTGACACTTGCGTTTTAGACACTAGAAGTTATTGGTTGTCTTTGCGTGAAACAAAAAAAAAAGTAAAAAAAAGTTCGGCAAACATTCATGTATGGAGTATTTTTATATTTTCTTTCTTAAAAACAGGATTTATGCTAAAAACAATCAATTGCTTTACCAATATGTGATCTATAGTGGTTATTGTGTAAGTTTTTATTTAAGGCTGCGTACAAATGCTCGCGATTTTTTTAAGCATTGAATGTTATAAGAAATGCGACCATCTGTGTAGCTAGCCTAAGCTGCGTATCATTAGGCGATATATTGAAAACATACTGAAGAATCGTTCAATATAACAATCCCAACGTTTGTAGTGAATCGTATAGCAAAAGTTAAGGTTGATATTTATATTATTAAAATTATTTAAAGCTTTTCATCGTGGTACACTTATTTAAGTTATTGATCGAAATGATGGGTTTCTCACTTACATTGACAGTTTCTGTATGTCAGCACTACACCAAGTTCATGCTGATTATTTCAATAGTCCTTTTTTCGCCTAATGAACACAACTTCTTAGAGATAACTACAATTATATAAATAAATAACGTGTAAAATCAAGTGTTTGTTTGTGGGCGTGCCTGCTCTTATAGTGCGATGTGATATGAATGGCGTGACACGGCCAGGGCACTTGTTAGTGAAGCCGCTTTGGACCTACGAACGACGCGCGACTGATGATACATGTGATTAGGGGGTAAAGGGAGGGGTTATGGGTAGCTTCAACTTTTTGACTGAATTGACTGATTCCTAGACTATAAAAAAAAATATTTTTATATTTATTTTAGAATACATTTATGTTTACATTTGGTTTCTTACACCCTGTATAAGACGTCTAATGTGACGCTTAATAATACAGGGTGTTGTTTGTTTCAAATTTAGAATACATTTATGTTTACATTTGGTTTCTTACACCCTGTATAAGACTTCTAATGTAACGCTTAATAATACAGGGTGTTTTTTTGTTTCAAATGATGTTTTTTTTTTCCATTTTATTTTATTGAAAAAATTATACTAGTTAATGTAAACCTATTGTTCAAAGTAATCATGTGTGTTTAAAGTCGGATATCGCGAGGTCGCTGATAAAGTAAAATATTTAATAGTAGTCTTACTGCTATTGTGTATTCTCCTTTACATGCAAGGTGGCGGTGCCTGTTAGACGGTGTGCAACACTCTTAATACATAGACGTGCACAGTGCTTGATAATGTAGGTGTGTTGACGTGGTTATGCTGTGGGGACGGTTTTGTTAAACTTATTATAAACTTAAGTCCTGTGGATAGCTAGAAGCTACGGAACAACGGGTGCTTTATGTATCGTCAATTTGTTGATAAAAGAGACACTTGAAAATCTATTATCGACAATAAAATCTTGTCGTGTTTATTAAATAATTGCATTGCAATCGGTTCCTGACATTTAAAGTTAGAATAAAATCGTGGAAAATATTTAAAAAATCACAATGAAGTTTGAACAAGCCACGGGTGCTTGATAATTGCACAAATCTCCACCCATTTCGTTTACTATAGAGGATGTTACAAAAAAATCTCTCTAATTTTATCAACAAAATGACCATCCGTATTGTCTAATCTTAAAGAGTCGATAGTCTTTTTGACACAATAGTTTTCATAGAACCATCCTCATCGGACCTCGTCAGCAAAAACGCTCTAATTTACATTAAAATCTCGATGTTTTGATTCATGCCACACTCCCAATTGTTACGTTTTATTCTTAAAAACACACAATAACAGCGCCGAAGTAAGACCACGCTATTCCTAACACGGGTGTAGCGAAAACAGGCTTTAACACATGCGGAGAAGGTTTAAATTTGCACGCACGAATCAGCACAAGCTGTATGTGTGTCTCTTTCTATCACTTGGAGTCGTCATTGGTTAAAGCGAGAAAGCTAGTCGCAAACATCCGCACTCATACGCTTTGTAGTTTTCTCGCTGTAGCTAATGGCAATTTTTAAATGGTAGAAAAGATTACCGGAGAATGATGATCAGTGCGTGACAATTTGATTTTGTCTCTAAAACCAAGTATTAATGGTGAATAAAAGTTGCCAAACATGTTGCAGCAACATTTTTTACAACAAAAAAACATGTTGTGCAACAGTGTTGCGTAGTTTTTGTTTTCTATGAATACGAGGCTACAAATTTTCACTTATTAATATAAGAATGATTTAATTTCTTATGTGTTTTAATGTGGGGTATGTTACGGTTGCGGCACACATTGTAAACGAGTTGGATTTTGGATGTTAAGACAGGCTTCATACAAAGAAATTTGATGTGCGTAGCAAGAGTCTACGAAGTCGTAGCACAAAGCTACGCCGTAGCAAGTCTGGCTATGCGAGTTTAGACCATGTTATTAGTCAATGATAGAGTTCAAAATCGCTTGCTCAATGATTTTGTCTTAATATTCAATACACGCTCTGCATTGTCGTAAGTTAACACGTACGTGTGAGCTACACCCTTAGCGCGCATGACTTCACTCGGTGCGCATGCACTCAGGGGACCTACCACCTCTTACACCGGTATTATTAAACTTAGTGATCGAAAGAGATAGAGCTATACGTTCCGTATAGCTTCATTTCATTCCCTCGCTGAAGGTTAAACTAATGCTGATGAAAGAAGTGGTGATACCCCAAGCTCATACCTGTACATATGTACTGCAAGGTTTAGTCGCAGCATAACACATGTTTAGTCTAAGAGCCCCCCACCTCAACAGGGATTGGTACATTCTGCCCCACCATTTTGTCCCGATGGGACAAAGTGCCCCGAAAACTTGTCTCACTAGGCGATTACGCTATGGTTGGTCTGGTACAGGAATTATAAAAAAGGCGTGAATAAAAATAAAAATCAGAAATTTTTGAAGACGTTGTCAGGTTCTGAGGCACCTGTCCTGGCCTTTCTTATACTTTGATTATTCTTTCAAATTCACAGCATTAATATAAAAAATATAGAAAAAAAACATTTGCCATACATAAACTGAGGCAGACCTAGTAACTTACAGTAGTACTTGTGTTAGACCTTGTGTCTCACTCTTCCCATAAGTGGGATCTTAGCATTATGTATAAACTCACCCAAATACAACACGACCGGCCTTAGTTTAATTTATTCCACCTAAAACGAAACGGGACAATGTGGGCAACAAAGTTAACAACTTTGCCCACTGGTGGGACAAATTAGAAGGGCAGATTGGAACATTCACACGGAAGTGAGGGGCTCGCGATACTCCCCCGGTCCAGACGACCCTCCCAAATATTTTTTTTTTTCAACAACTAACCCCCGTTACTTTTAAATTTACTATTCCGTGTACCGCATGCGACGACTTCCTCACTTTTGGGTACCTTGTGTATGTGTTTCGTGTTTTTCCGTGTTTAATTTTTGGAGTTTAAACATTCTGTCTTTAGTTTTCACCCCATGTGTGGCGACCCCGGTCGTTTTCTAGCCGTGGTAAGAGTTACCATTTAAAAGAAGTCATGATCAGAACTCTGATATAGAAGAAGTACGGAAATATCAATAAAAGTACGTGCATCTCCATAAAAGTACGGATGTTTCCATAAAAGTCCGTACATTTCACTTCTATTTTTTTCTGTCATCTCATTTTACCTTTCAATTTGAAAAGTCCAGACAAATGACGAGGCCGGATAAAGTCCGGATGGGGGCACAAAAAGTTGGACGAATCCGGATGGATTGTAACCCTAGCCACGGCCCACACGGGGCGAAACCGTCGACAGTATTGCCACACTTGTTTATTTAAGATTTTTGCCGCTAGCAACTCAAGCTTTGGTATTTCGTAGAGAATAAATTAAAAAAAAAATATTTGGCTGGTCGCTTTGATTATTAGATACTTGGCTGTTTCCTAAAATATGCTCTTTTTAATGTCAACAATTAAATTAACACTTGTATATGGCGTTTAGTGAGGTATTTTGTGTTCGGAGACACTAGCAGCAATAAGTTTTTCTCTCGTTCTTATATATTTATCTTTATAAACTCATTGTTTTATTTATTTTTTATTTTTATATATTGCCAATCTATCTATGTATGAAATCATAATAGTTCAGTTATAGCCCACAGTAGCGTAGCTGTACCTTTGAAAATAACACTTTTTACATTGTTTTTTTTTAAATATTTATATACAGCATGTATCAGAAATTTGTGGTTGTATTTAAGGGTGTGGTTCAGACTATTAAACTGGAAAACTTTCCTTAGAGGACCATTATCGAAATTGCGAAAAATGTATCAGCTGTCCCGTACGATATATTACAATTCGACCCAAATTAATTAGACAGCTGATTAGTTTTTCGCGATAACAATGTTGGTCTCATGGAGGAAGTTGTTCAGTTTGATGGTCTGCAAGGTGTAAATGTGCCCTCCACGAAGCCGGCAACCAAGCATTCTGTTGCACATCAAACTAAGTAACTGTACGCAAAAATCATTGCTGGGAAACGGCTTTTTTTTTTGGGGTGTAAAATCACGTGTTACTGTAGGACTCAATGTAACGCATTCAAATCATTGCGCTGATTAATGTATTGAATAGGCTGGGGGTCGTAGAGATATTTAAAGTACAGTTATAACATGAAAATCTTGTATTTCATAAAAAAAAAACTTGTGAAAAAGTCGGAACTTTGACCCCCAATATCTCCATAACAAGAACTTTGACCCCAATATCTCCATAACAAGAACTTTGACCCCCAATATCTCCATAACAAGAACTTTGACCCCCAATATCTCCATAACAAGAACTTTGACCCCCAATATCTTCATAACAAGATAGTATGGTCTAGAACAAAAAAATTCGCAATGACGGGGAGATCAAGTGCCTTTCTTCTTCGTTAAGGGTCTATTTACACCCAATATACTTTATCATTAAATATGACCACACCTATCTGATGCATGCTGTATTATTTATTATATCTTTTTTTTTAAATATAAAAATGTGAATAGTTCTCTGGCACTTAAATTTTTTAATATTATTCTCATAGTTCCGACACATGTGTGATTATTATGTATGTGTTTCGATAGGACGAGTAGAGAACCTTTATGCTTTAAGTTGATACCGGCCGCTGTTTCTTGTTCCCTGGTACTTTGGGCTCCTCTATCATTTTAAAAATGGACGATTATATCCTGAATCGACGGCAGGCAAAATGGACATAAAAGTAAATAGTTACAACTCCTTTTTTGAATCATGTATGCCTCTCAGTAGTCCAATTAGGAATTTCTCAGTAGCGGCTACGGAGTCTATATTTGTGCCCGGTTGATGGCAATAGGCTCGCCCCCTATTACATGAGACTTAAACATAACTGGCGAAATGTGGGTGTACTATTAGGTACACCTCTGCCTAACTGGTTATTTTTATGTGTTAGTCTGGTCACCAGATTTTTTTTAAATGGAATGGTAATCCGTTTTTCCACATCAGTTCAGGATGTAATCGTTTCGAAATACCCTTTGGTTGAATGTAACACGAATATAACAATACATCCATCTTCAATTGTCTCTCAAATTTGAGCTGTGGTTAAATATGCCTATAGCAGTTCACTGCTCGGTATGAGGCGTGGGGGTCTAAAATGGCCGCTTTAACAGTCATAACAAGATAATAATATGAATCACGTTCAGATTCTTAAAATGGTCACATCATCATCACTATTCTCCTGCGGAAATCCCAATTCATTTGTGGTCGGCGCAGCATGTCTTCTTCTTCCATACTTCTCTATTACTCGTCATCTCAGCTGTCACCTACTTTCTAGCCATATCATCCTTCACACAGTCCATCCAACGTTTCTTTGGTCACAGACACAGTTCATATCATGAATTTTCACTTTGTGAACATTTTACGTATTGTAACGTAATTCATATTATTATTCTGTTAAAGCGACCATTTTAGACCCCCTGATGTTTAAGTCAGCCATTAAAATATCTGCTAGGACTGGCGATGCTTTAATGCAAGTCCAGATCTCTCTAGACAGTCAGTCCTGCACCTGGAAACTGGCAGCCTTATATTTTAAAGACACCAGCACAAGATGTATGCCATTGCATTTTGTTAATTTATGTATTTAGTGTTCGTCTTACATTCAATCTTTTAACAAATTAAGGTGGATTACAGATCGAGACGGGCACGCAATGACATTTTTTTTTTTTTTGTTACTTTACCGGTTTTCAGTATCGCTAGATGATCATGCTAGCCAAAATGCTGGAAAATATGTTTTAATTCGAAACTGATTCGGCCTGTGATGACTACATTAGCTAAATGACATTTAGTCAGGATAATGTCCCACATATTCTATTAACCTACCCCTTCTTCTTCATACGAACGGATATCTTTGATTCATTCTCTGCAAAAATGAACGTCTATCAGAGACCTTTTGTTAAAAACTAAAATGCCTACAGTCACTCCATAAGTTAAGCAAAATCGAGAACCTTCTAGTTACGGAGATATTAGAGGTCAATGTTCTAACTTTTTCATTTAGAAACGCAAGTTTTTAATGTTATATCTTTAGTTTAAGTATAGAAGAAGAAGACATGCTGCGCCGACCCCAAATAAATTGGGTAAATGGCAGGAAAATGATGATAAAGATCTTTACTTTAAATATCTCCATATCCCGTTTAATAATCAATGCATCCATCAGCATAATGTATTGAGTGCATTACTTTGAATCCTACCGTAAAACGTGATTTTTCACCCCAAATAAAAGAGTAATTTCCCAGCAAGAACTTTTGCGTAGAGTTACTTAGTTCGATGTACAGAATGCTTGGTCGACGGCTTCGTGAAGGGTCCGTTTACACCTTGCAGGTCACTTCTGCTCAATCCTTCGTGGATTCTATGAAGTCCCACGATCGGGACAAAAGTCTTTTTCCTAGTGATCTGAATAAAGCCACCTATTTTGCTCTCACTGTAACTTACGGGATATCGTCCATGATTATAATTTAATTTGAGCTCCCGATATATACCGTATATACAAACCACCGTTCGTTCCGTTGAGTTACAAACCGTGAAAGCTTAAAACAGTGTTTTATTTAAGTAATGTCATTGCGCGCCCCTCCCGTTCGGTATTTCCCCCTCACCCCCGCCCCCTGCTGACGTGTGCTCACCTCAGATGGGCGGCGTGTACGCGGGGCTGCAGTACCACGGGAGCTTCGCCCCGCCGCCGCCGCCGCGGGGGCCCTTCGCCTCGCCGCCGCACCCGCATACACACTACATCGCCAACTCGCAGGTTTGTACTTTGTACCTTATTCTATCACTAGTTGACCCGCGCAACTTCGTCTGCGTAACATTTTTGATTAATGCTCCGCCCCTTTTGGTCGCCTATAGCCTTTCTCGATAAACGGGCTACCCAACACTAAACGATTTTTTCAATTCAAATCAGTAGTTCCTGAGATTAGCGCTTTTAACCAAACAAACAAACTCTTCAGCTTTATAATATTAGGATAGATTCCTGAAGTCAAGATCAAATTATTCATTCATTTTAATGATTATAATGAGGGCTATCGTTTTTGAGCTCACCAGATGGCGCCACTGTCGAGTAAGGTCCGGTCAATAATTCTATTTTATACTTTAAAGTATCAATAACTCCATAAAAAGTTTATTTAATTACGTTTAACAACATAGTGTAAACTTAAGGCACATATTTACAATATTGTCCCTAAAATTAGCTAGCATGAAACATTTAAAAATCATTCTTCCTTCAAGTACTAACAAATTAGAACTCCCAACTTGCTACCTACAATCTTCAAGTCATAATTAATCAGGAATGGCTCAATCTTCACGACACTAGTTAATATTAATAAAACTACGTGATAAAAAAGCGCGCAACGCGGGAATACTCTATGACATCTGACATTTCTGAAGACCTTACTCTACATGAGCGCCTCTAGCGGCGAATTCATGTGCGATAGCTCCCATTCTGTAAATTAATATACACGTGTTACGGTCGCGAATCATGTTTTAATCAACCTGACAAAAAGACAAAAGAAAATTTAAATTTCTCGGGCTACCATGGTGGTACCACCTAAAAAGCCTAAGAAGTTTAAGATCCGTCCATCACTCACTCAAAAAACATTTTCTTACTAGAGTTGTTCGTGACATTGAATTCTTTTCCAAAAAATGTAACCAAGTTCTTTGTGTCTCCACAGCGCGCAGAAGGCGGTCGCCTAGAGATGGTGGGCGGCGGTGAAGGCACCCTGTCCCCGCTACAGCCTGCCACGGATCTACATCACGCGCCGCTGTTGCTCGCCACTGAGGTAAGCAACTCTTACACCCGTATCGATAGACAAGTCAAAGTGATTACGATACCTTCGTCCACCGTTTTGAGAGCAGTTGTGATGATATAAAAAAAATACCCAAAGTAGAGTGTCTGTTTGAACCGACGACACACACACGCGATGGGCGATTCCGAGATGTTTTAACAATCGAAAGATCGGAGTCTTTAAAATAAACCATCGAGTCTACCATCGACTCGCCATTCTACAAAACAATCGAGATGTTTTTCGATTGTTTCGAGTCAGCGGAATCGACCGTTAGTTTTCGATTGGTCGAATCAGTCACTCTCACTCACCGAGTCACTGGGGTCAGTCCACAGATTACTAATATGTAGCAAGCAGCAGAATGAACGCGCCATGCGCCAGTCGCAATCAAACAGACCGAGTCGGACTCGAGTCCAAGTCGAAACAATCGAAAACCATCGAGATGTTCGAACAATCGAAACAATCGAATAAAACCTCTCGCCATCGCGCATCGCTACACACACCTCGTAATGTTTCGTCGGTCGGGGCCACCACTGCTCAGAAGCAAGCAGTCGTATCATCATCTGCCTAGCCTTTTCCCAAATATGTTGGGGTCGGCTTCCAGTCTAACCGGATGCAGCTGAATACCAGTATTTTACATGGAGCGCGTGGCTATCTGACCTCCACATGCAGTCGTGTCAAGTGTGTTATTTTAGTTTTTGCTTTTGATCTTGTTATCGAACTATGAGTACGTGGTCCCCAGGCACGCGGAGCCCCGCTGGAGCTGATGGCGCCGCACCACGCGCGCCACGCACTCTCGCACCATCACCACGTGAGTAGCCTTGTTTTATAATCACTATTGAAACTGCAACCTATACTAAACCCATAGTTTATCGATGAGGAGCCATCCATAAATTACGTCACACGAATTTCATGATTTGTTGACCCCCCCAAGTCCTTGTCACAGCAGGTCATATTTGTGATACGCCCCCCTCGCTAGTGTGACATCACATACTTTGCAAATTTTACATGTTCACATAGATATTACTCCTTTGTACTCTCTTTTCTGTTCCTTTCTTGATTTCTGTTTTTAGTGTGTACATAAATTGTTAAATAAATAAATAAATAGTTTTTCGTTAGTACAAGTTTCGTGTTTTAATACTTACATAGATATAATATTAGATTTTGATATGTTATGTCACGAAATTTAGGACCCCTCTCTCCCCCATACACTTGTCACACTTCTTCGACCAGCTCCCCACTCTATTAACGTGTGACGTGATTTATGGATCGCCCCTAAGCTACGGTAAAATGTTTGTGCGGGAGAATAATTCCGGCTGAGCGTTGTCTCGGCGGCCTAAAAGCTTGGCTTGCCCTTATAAACTCTTCATGGTGCTAAGGTTCCAGAACACTCTTGTCTGTCAGGCTTGCTTTTTGTTATTTATAGTGTTAAGGTGGAAGCGCCAGGGTAGTCCGCGAAATTCAAATTTTCTTACGTTTTTTGCAATTTGCCGGTCATTGTCAAGCTGTACATTGAACAAAATATGTTTCGATAATCAAATCAAAATATGATTATGTTAATCCAGGTTATAAACTATATGTGTACTAGATTTCATGCAAATCCGTTTAGTAGTTTTTGTGTGAAAGAGTAACATACATCCATCTATTCTCACAAACTTTCGCACTTATATTTAATAAATAGTAGTAAGATTTAAATGATTTTGATTTTACGTATGGCTGGCTCCTAGGCACGCCACTGGGCCTCTGAGCCTTTACTGAAACATTTGAGTTGACATCGTTATGTTTCCCCAGCGTCGCAGTGGCGGCGGAGTGGGCGTGGGCGTGGGCGGCGGAGTGGGAGTGGGCGTGGTGGGCGGCGGGTCGCGCGCGCGGCCCTACGTGCGCCACGCCGCGCGCTGGCCGCACCACCCCATACACCATATACATACGCAGGTAACGTCTTCTCACGAGCCTATTCACGACTATGTTGGGGTCGGCTTCCAGTCTAACCGGATGCAGCTGAACACCAGTATTTTACACGGAGCGACTGCCTAGAGGAGCTCGTGGCTAAATAATAACAGCCGCTCGGGGTCCATCGTCAGGTTAAGCCGCGCTTGCCTGGGTTGGTCCGTGGATGGGTGACCACCCATACATACCGAATTGCCTCCGTGCCTCGGAAAGCACGTTAAGCCGTTAGTCCCGGCTGTCAATTGTAGATCATTGACAGTCGTTACAGGTAGTCACTGGCGCGAAAGTCTGACAACCAGTCTTACCAAGGGGTATCGTATTACCCCGTACTAACTGGGTTGTAGAGGTCAGATAAGCAGTCGCTCCATGTGGTAGTCAGCTGCATCCTGTTAGACTGGAAGCCGACCCTAACATAGTTGGGAAAAGACTAGGCAGATGACATGGAGCGACTGCCTATCTGACCTCCAAAACACAGGTTATGTGCAGCATACATGTTTCGACAATATAATTCACGCAGACACGTAGGATTCATCACAGCACAGCATTTCTTGTTCCGGAAATATCTAAACAAAAAGTCAAAAGTCAAAGTTCCAACTCTTTCTTGAAATACAAGTTTCTAATGTACCCGTACTATTCAATGCATCCATCAACAGCCTTTTGCACAGTGTTTCGAGTGCGATACATTGAGTCCTGCCGTGAAAACGTGATTCTTCACCACAAAAAACAGTCATTTCTGAGCAATAATAATATTTGCCTAGACTTACTTAGAGTTTGAAGTACAGAATGCTTGGTGCGGCACAGACTGCTTCGTGAAGAGTCCGTTTACATCCTGTAATCAATCAATCAATCAATGAGCCGTCCACTGCTGGACTACCCCCCCCCCACTTCCTTAACATCTCCAAAAACTACAGTATAATAGAAGTCGAAGCTAACGTCCTATATGTGTTGTCGGGCAGGGTGGCGGCGGGCTGGTGGGCGCGGCGCTGCCGGCGCACGTGCAGGCGCAGCTGCACGTCGCGCAGCCGCTGTCGCTGCCGCCTCCCCCGCCTACTTACCAGGTAAATAATAATAAACATACATACAATACAGGTATAAGTTACTAACTTAATTATCAGAGATCGGAATAGGTAGAGTATATTTGCCTCAATTTCAAGGAAGTCAGACGTGTGGATAATACCACCCTCTAATTTAACAGCTTCAATTCGGAACTTAAAAATCATTTTGTGATTTTATAGGGACGTATTATCCACATGTCACTTACTTCCTTGAAGTTTAGGCAAATATACTCTACCTATTCCGATATCTGATTATTAAACATAGTGTGATTAAGCAGACCACAAGCTCCTAGGACAGGGATGGCGAACCAATGGCACGCCACCATATTTTGGGCACGCCACCGATTTTAACTATATTTTCATCTACCTCTGGCCCGTCAGTCATTATATTCAGAGATGATTAACATTAAGACGAGCTTAGAAAACCGTTTGGCAGATGACTCAATAGTAACCTCTTACAACCCTAATTTAAGTTATATTTTGTCATCTGCAACGCAGAAGACACACTTATGTCAAGTACTTTAATTTGAGTTACACGTATAACTGAAACCTTTATTACTGTACAGTGCAAAATGTATATATATTTTGAGTCGGTTATATTGCCAATAATCAGAATCACTAAGTTAAAATTATTTGACGGCACATTTATGGCCTCGAAAGTTTCTTTAGAAAAAAATGGCACGTTGAGTCATAAAGGTTCACCACTCTTGTCCAAACAGAAAAAAATACACACAACACAACATATCCATGGACGGGACGTATATCCCGTGCTTACAATTTTATTTGTAAACTCAAACTCAAAGCATTTAATTCAATGAGCGCTATCGTTTTTAAGCTCACCAGATGGCGCCACTGTGGAGTAAGGTCCTGTTATTAATTCTATTTTACACTTTAAAGTACCAATAACATCATAAAAAGTTTATTTAATTGCGTTTAACAATATACTGTAAACTTAAGGTACATATTTACAATATTGTCCCTAAAATTAGCAAGCATGAAACATTTAAAAATCATTCTTCCTTCAAGTTAGAACTAACAAATTAGAACTCCCAACTGCTGCCTACAATCTTCAAGTCATAATTAATCAGGAATGGCTCAATCTTGACCACACTCGTGAATATTAATAAAACTATGTGATAAAAAAGCGCGCAACTCGGGAACACTATGACATCTGACATTTCTGAAGACCTCACTCTACACGAACGCCTCTAGCGGCGAATTCATGCACGATAGCCCCCACACGTACTTTTGAGTGTCAAAAACAAAAGGAGGTGGTGATGAATAGGTACTTAAATATGTAAAAGAGACGATTGATGCTACTATCGGCCTCAGATTTGTTAGAAAATGAATTTCTACCATAACTTTAAACAGGTATTATTTACAAGAGAGCCCATCGGTTGATCACCTTAAAAAAAAGAAGTGCAGGCTTGCGTTTGTCGTACAGTTGTAAGGAAGAGTGATGTACTAATTATAACGATAAATCTATCATCTCCAAGTATTATACATATAAAACACAAAAATAGTGTTTACCTATGTCTGTCATAGACTTTGAAACCATCTAACCGATGTGCCCCAAACAGGTTTCATGCGAAGATGGGTTTAGACCATTAAAACAATGCATTAGGCACTATAGCTTAGTAGCACACGCCGGGTATCCGCTAGTGTATTAAACATGCACTTTCCGAGTCTAGATATTCGTGTATTTGTGTTGCTACAAGTCTAGAATGACTTGTGTATTTGATATTTTTCGTGTTTGTAAGACTAGCCTAGTAAACCTTTGAGTTGTATTTACAGTCGGCAACAGCAGAGCCTCTTCTCCAAGGCATGTTGTCGCAGGCCACAAGAGTCATATCCCATCAGGTAGGAATCCAACAAATTATAGCTGGAATCACCAAAATGCCGTATCACTCGGCATTGATAGTTCCCTGTCATTACAGATAACCTCCTCTAGATTCCGCATAGAAGGCAACTTATGCTCACCGCACATCCATGAGTTAGCACAAATAGAACTCTTATCTGTATCTATCTCTTCTGTGTCGACCAGACGTTAGACTCTTGATGATGCTAGCAATTTAGAGAAATGTATAAAAGTTTAATACGGTTTACTTAAAAAAAAGACTGTTAAATTGTAAGGAAAATTAAACAGGACCTCGAGTTTACAAAAGATGGGATAATATTAAACTGTTGATTAAAATCCATTTTAGAAAGAGCTCAACTTATATTGCCTGAGGTAGTGACTCGTTGATGTCTTTCACTTTGCTTGCACTTGTCACGCTTAATTTGGTGAAGTCGAATACAAACAAAATGTTTATCATGCGGAATCTAGAGGACGTTATCACTGCCTGTTATAAACTTGTCCTAACTAGCTTTGGCTATCGTTTAAACAAAGCTTTGCGGGAATTAAAAAAAAGGGTTTTGGTGATGGTTCTAATTCCATTTGCTTCTCATGTTGTGTTTAGTGACTACCATGTCTCACTATATGTTGCTTTTGTGTTACAAAGGTCGTGTAGGCATTTTTTTAATTGCCAGGCATGGTATTTTATAATCAATGAATAACCTTGACAAATCTATATTGTGATTGTGTCGAATGACTTGATCAAAGGTCTAGAATTTCCTGTACATATTATTTTCTGTGATTTTGCTCGAGTTTTTTCTTCATAAGAAATTCTAATTCCAAAGGAACATTATTGTATTTTCATCAGAACTACGCGACAACTGTGCAACATTTCAACTCTATCGGATTTCGAGAAGTAAGTTCAAAATTAATCGCCTTCTCCTTTTTTTTATCGTGTGGTGTTAAAGTTTGTATGCCGCCCATGGGCCTCTGACTTGGCTTTACATGCCGTCGGGAAATATCTCTCAGGCATGCTGGTTTCCTCACTATGATTTGACCCTTAAGTCGGTGAGAGCTAAATAGTATCGCTTTTAAACCATCGATATCGATAGTAAACTGTCTTCTCTCGAACTAGAGAATAGCTCTTCATTTTATCTCATGATGTAGTATTGAAGGTTGGTCCGTGGATGGGTGACCACCTATTACATACCGAGTTTCCTCCGTGCTTCGGAAAGCACGTTAAGCCGTTGGTCCCGGCTGTCATTTGTAGATCTTTGACAGTCGTTAAGGGAAGTCAGTGGCCCGAAAGTCTGACATCCAGTCTTACAAAGGGGTATTGTATGATCCAGTACTAACCATGTAAAATACCTGGTATCCAGCTGCATCCGGTTAGACTGGAAGCCGACCACAGCATAGATGGGAAAAGGCTACGCAAATGATGATGTAGTAGTACAGTAGCTAGCATATAGTCGATTTGGGAATTTAATCGATTTGTTTTCAAACTCCTTACAGAATATAAAAACTCATCGCCTAGCCGTTGTCTTAGCATTCGACCAGTCAAACTAAAAGTATGAACAAAAAATTTAATGCTCGGGAGATATTGACTGAAAATAGTCTAAAATCCCTAACTTACAGTTGGGTGCGTTGTGATCGATGCTCGTTATGTATAAGAAAAGTTTTTTTTAGTGCTCCAACCTGGGAGGGTCCCATAGAAGTTTTTGATCAGTATTAGAAACAGGATCGATTGGCATTTAGCAATATTTTTGTGTAAAATGGCCATTTTCTTTCTAATTATACATTTTTACAAAATCTGTGAATAGGCATCAAAGTTTCACGAATAATTATGGATCGAGTCTCTTAAGACTATTTTCGTGTAGCTGCAACGGTTTTTCTTCAGTTGCAGTTGGCATATTGGTACTAAAACCAGTATAAGTTGGCCTCGCATTCTTTTAAAACTCCGTGCTACGCTAGAACCGCAAAAAAGTGCGGTTAATTGTACCTTGCACATTCTAAACACTTCACTTTTCCCCCCACAGGTGTTCCTAAACCTCCTCGCAATGTTCCCCCTCTCTCCCTACGCGGAAGCCCGCACCAGCACCGGCGAGGACGGCGCCCATACCACAGAGCCAGAGAACTACGAAGCCCTACTCTCCCTGGCCGAGCGCCTGGGCGAGGCCAAGCCCCGGGGGCTCGCGAGGCACGAGATCGACGCGCTCCCGAGCTACAAGTTCGCGAGCGCCACGCACCGCGGCCAGCAGACGAGCTGTGTCGTGTGCATGTGCGAGTTCGAGGCGCGGCAGACGCTGCGAGTGCTGCCGTGTGCGCACGAGTTCCACGCCAAGTGCGTCGACAAGTGGCTCCGGGTAAGTTTCATTAAATTCCTACTTTTTTATCTTTTACTAGCTGACTGGCGCAACTTCGTCTGCTTAACTTTTTTGATTAATGCTCCGCTCCTATCGGTCGCACTGTGATGTTTTATAGCCTATAGCCTTCCTCGATAAATGGGCTATCCAACACTTAAATATTTTTTCTATTCAAACCAGTAGTTCCTGAGATTAGCTCGTTCAACCAAACTCTTTAGCTTTATAATATTAAGTATAAATTATTCAAAATATTTTTTTACAAGCCATTTTTCAAAAAAGAATATAAACATACCCACACAAGATAAAATTCGTGTATCGCAATTTATTTATGGATGGCCCCTAACGTGTGAAAGAGTAATCGACAGACGGACAGTTACTTTCGCATTTATTATGTCAGTACTTATGGATTTTTTTAAAATCCTCGGATCATGTCCTAGTATAAGCGATCGCTGTGGCGAATACGCGGTCATTTGTCACTTTAATTTTGAAAAAACAGAATGTTGTTGAAGGGTGATGCATTTGGATTCGCCAAACAAATAGAACGCGACAATCGCTTACAGGATTTGCGTATCGCATACAATTTCACAGTTTTTAATACTCTCACTGCCATACGGTCCGTTGGCGTGTCGTAACTTTATCAAGTATGACACGCCACCTATATGCTGCGCTGAATAAGTTCGGCTTGCCATACGGGCGGCCGGCGGGCTCACTGGTCGTTATAGCTTTGACACAGCGACTTATACGGATCGTAATACGTGGAGTTAAAAATTCTATTATACAAGGTGTAGTTTTGCATCCTCGTCAAAAATCAGGAGGTTGTCATAGAAGGCACAAATAATCAATATAAATTACGGTACCAGTTCAATAAACGTTGCTTTTTTTAGTTGTGTTAATCTGACACTATTTCAGAATGAAGCCCTTTTCAAAAGAGGAGAATCACCCGTTCATCAAATAAACGTCTGCGTTTGTTTGTGTGTATGAAAGCGCGGTTATAGGGCTAGTATTAGACGGGCCGCGTTTTAATACGGGTGGAGTACACTTACCGATTTCCGATATTAAGAAAAAAATATAAAAAAAATTACCTACCCATTTTATTATTGATTTGGGTCGAGAATCGTTAGCATAGTTACCTCTTTGAATTTGACGAGGATGCAAAACTATACCTTGTATGAGTGGCAGTGAGAGTGTTAAAGGAGTATTTCACCTGGACAGTCACTATTGCATTTATAATATTAGTATGTAATATATCTAATGTTGCTTCTTCCCTTGTTCCAGTCAAACCGAACATGTCCGATCTGCCGCGGCAACGCGTCAGAGTACTTCAACAACGCCGAGTGACTTCACACACGCACACACACACACAACCGTCGCACCGTTCACCCACGGACACACTGTGTCCTTCAGCTGGTGTTCAGCGTCACACCTGGGTACTATGTTGTTTGTAACAGAGTTAACAGCCGATGAGGTTGGCGAATTGGGATTTGGAACTCGGAACAAAGTCGCACCTCTAGTAATATAAAGGCTTAAAACAAAAAAGTAGTTTTTTGGGAAAACGTGTTTAAAGATTCTGAATTGCAGTAAGAACGGGAGACGAGCGGGGGGAGTGTGAGAGAGATACCGAGTCGTTAATGTTCTCTTTCTCTCTCTTTCAGCGTTAGCCGGTACATAATTTCGTTTTGTGCCTTTAGCATTCAAAATCAAACTTTGTAATAATTTTGACTTGAGCCCTTATATCACTAAGGGTGCGATTAGTTTTGTATTTAAATGTTACATGTTTTCAGAGGTGTAACTAACATACAAGTATAAAACATACATACTACTGTATCGACATTATCTTCCTGCCCTTGTGCCATTCCACTTGGGGTCGGCGCAACACGTCTTATTCACTCATCACTACATAGTATAAAACAAAGTCGCTTCTCGCTGTCTGTCCCTATGTATGCTTAGATCTTTAAAACTACGCAACGGATTTTGATGCGGTTTTTTTAATAGATAGAGTGATTCAAGAGGGAGGTTTTTATACATGCATATTATAGTAGAGAAAACATTAGTATCTACATTGCACCCGTGCGAAGCCGGGGCGGGTCGCTCTGTATAATGGGTGTAAAAGTACCCTTAACGAAGTCTAAAGGCACTTTTTTGTCCCCGTCATTGCGTTAGTTTTTTGTTCTGGACCATACCTGGGAACCTTCTAGTTACGGAGATATTGGAGGGCAATTTAAACCAACTTTTTCTCAAGTTTTTAATGTTGAAACTTTACTTGAAATACCTCCACCACCTCCATACTAACACATAGTATGTTTCGTTAAGAAATAAGGGTCATATTGCAGTGTTTTTTTTTTCAATCAATTCTTCTATGTTAGTCATTCCTCTGAAAACAAGACAATTATAACGTAATATTTGTAACCGTGAAAATGTTTTCAATTATGTATCAAAGATTGTGAGAAGACACGATATAGAAGCTACATCGGTGAGTAATTTCAAAGGCTTTTTGTTAAAATTACTTATCACTAAAAGATCTTAACTCTTAAATCTATGTCTCTTCTATCCCGTATCTTGCTACCTCTCAACATAAAAACACATTACCCATCTTTTCTCCAAGTCGGGTAAACAATGTAACTAAAGCTAGTGTCAGAGTGTGTCAACAAAGTTGTGTCGTGTGTGTCAGACACTGTAGTGTCTAGAGCTAAGTACTCTTACATGAATACAATACTATATAATTGTGCGGATTATAGATGTCGGCCATGTTAGTTCGATGGTCTTCAAAGTATCTATAGCGTAATAAAAACAAATTCGTCTTATACCCCCCTGCTAACGCTAACGTTAACGTTAACGTTTGCTAACGTTTTTTTTGGTGAATGGTACTAATGTTTTTAAACACAACTGGTGGAATGTGGTTACACCGTCGGTGTAACCTTTTAAAGATTACAGGCGCGATGTTTTGTTAGTAAGTTGTTTTCTATGATGGGACTTAAACATGAACATAACTGGCGAAATGTGCACACCTCTGTAGTACCCTTCGGGGATAACAGCCGTGATGTTATGTTATGCGTTACTAAGACTTTATCCTGTATAATAGTGATATACAGGATGTTGCTTTTCATCCCGTATGATGATAACAGGGTGTAGTTTTTCCACTATGTGTAACACTAATATACAGGTTGTTGTTTTTCAGTGTGCATAATCATAATAATTATACAGGCTGGTGTTTTGCCTCTACAATAAAGTTATACCTACAGGGTGTTGGAAAAATCCTTAGCACCATTCCCAAAGCGTTAATACCTAGTTACCGTGTGGTAGAACCTTCTAACCACGACGTATACCATAATAATGAAAAAAAAAAAAACATATTATAGTTTGTTCGTTTAGTCTTTATTTTGCGGCACTAGAACGGTTGTCGGTGCCTGTATATAAATTTAAATATGTAAGGTAATTATAGGGCGTGTTTCCTTGTATGTGGGCATGTGTGAGTGAAGTTGTTTAGGTAATTAATTGTTAAGGTATTTGTTTTTCTTTTTTTTTCTTTTGTGTATTTCTGAGACGCTGGTGTGTGGGTTGAGGTTTTGTGCTCTGTGTGTGGGCGCCATTTTGGTTTTCTTATTTTGCCTTCCTAGCAAAAGTAATATGACTATCTAGACGGACGGCTTCGTTAGTCCAGCGATCGCAAGCGCGACTGCTGAGCAAGAAGTCCTGGGTTCGATTTCCGTGTCGGGCAAATTGTTATTGGGTTTTCCATCAGGAATATCTCAGTAGCAGCCACGGAGTCTGAATTTGTGCCCGGTTGATGGCAACAGGCTCGCTCCCTATACACACATCCCCCTCTCCAGCTCCCTATACTTACATTGGACTTAAACATAACTGGCGAAATGTGGGTGTACTATTAGGTACACCTCTGCCTAAACCTTCTGGAATTACAGGCGTAATGTTATTAAAAAAAAATGAATTTATCGATTCTTATATAAAAAATGGGTTTTCTGTGATTAAAAGTATGGATATGTGACGTTAAATACGTATAAATGATTGATTATATTCACTGTCTCGGCATTTTGAATTTCTTGTGATGTCATTATTATTATGATATGACATAATGTGAGCTTAGACCCATTTACGAGTCAATAAAAATCCAACGAAATCGTTATCATCGAGTACCAAAGACTACAGAGACTTCAGAGATCTCAGGGCGTACGATACGACCAGTTTTTTTTAGAACGACAGCAGACTAGCCTTTTCCCAACTATGTTGGGGTCGGCTTCCAGTCTAACCGGATGCAGCTGAATACCAGTATTTTACATGGAACGACTGCTTACCTAACCTCCACAACCCAGTTAGTACTGGGCAATACGATACCCCTTAGTAAGACTGGTTGTCAGACTTTCGACCCACTGACTACCTGTAGCGACTGCCAAACATCTACAAATGACAGCCGGGACCTACGGCCCTTACACAAATACATACACACAGAGCACATATATCTCGTTTAAGTATAAAATATATCAAAGCATGCATTTGTTTCGTAACTAACACTACTCTAAGTCGCTATCAGCTAAGCATAATCAGTTTCCGTTCCCACAGCTGGGACACAGGCCCACACTCTACGAGAGACAGTGGGCTGTGACCCAGCACGCGGGCCCAGTTGCGGGTTGCTAGATGTCACGTGCCTTCGAATGTTCGGTTCCAAGACATGCCGGTTTCGTCGTGTAAAGCTTGAATAATCATAGTAGCACTTTTCAATGCATTCAGTTTTTGTTTTTTTTTTGGAATATACTTTCCTGTGAAGAGATTGGACGGACAGGCAAAGAGGTTATGTGTAGAAAAAATTGTAATATGTACATAATAGTCTTGCCGTCTTTTATACAAGGTGTAGTTTTGCATCCTCGTCAAAATTCAGGAGGTTGTCATAGAAGACGTAAATAATCAATACAAATTACGGTACCTGGTCAATAATAATAAACGCTGCTGTTTTTAGTTGTTTTAATTTGACACTATTTCAGAATGAAGCCCTTTTCAAAAGAGGAGAATCACCCGTTCATCAAATAAACGTCTGCGTTTGTTTGTTTGTGTGAAAGTGCGGTTATAATAGGGCTAGTATTAGACGGGCCGCGTTTTAATACGGGTGGTGTACACTTACCGATATTAAGAAAAAATAACTACCCATTTTATTATTGATTCGGGTCGAGAATCATTAGCATAGTTACCTCCTTGAATTTGACGAGGATGCAAAGCAACACCCTGTATAACAGGCTTTGACTGCCTCTGGGTCTAGTAGTAGCCGGCGCTACTGCCTAGCTTGATATCTTGGGTTCCATCCTCAGTTCGGGCAAAGTGTTATTGGGAGTTTCTCAGTCAATGTATGTTCACCATATAAACGTTCTATAAGTAACCTCTAAGCTCTGTGGGGCGCATTCGGTCTGCATGTGCAATATGCTACTCTATAACTTATATAATAAAATACATTTTTAACTCGAATAAAGTCCTTCTGTAGTGTACGCACTATGAACAAAAGAAAATCGTCGACAATAAATGAAATCTGACATAATCTACCGCCATTTTTTTTAATGTCAAATTAATTAAATTTTCTTTTTTTGCACTTGGCTTCGATCTCGTAGGTCGGAAGTAATCCCACGGGAACGACATGCTCTATCCAAATGAAATTTCATCGAAATCCGATCAGCCACGGAAGGCGTGACAAACAAACTCATTTACACATTTTTAATATGATTGTTAGTATGAGTGATTCTTTTGCTAGTAAATGCCATCACAGAAGGACAAACTAGACACAATTAATTGTTGATTTTGACTTCACAATTATTATTAAATTAATGCTTATCGTTGATTCGTACCGCGTACAACACGACACGGCATAGATTAAGTGTATTTTACTTTAATTGTCCGATTTTGTGAACAACCTTGGCACAATAATATAAATAGCCTTTTTGTTTTTGACTTCTTTTTTTATCGTGTGGTTAGTGCCTAACCTGGTGTCAGAGTTTTATGCCGCCCATGGGCCTCTGACTTGGCTTTACATGCCGTCGAGAAATATCTCTCAGGCATGCTGGTTTCCTCACGATGTTTTCGATTTTCGACTTAATTTTTAAGGATGCAATGGTTATATTTGTTTGGCAGTGCTACACTGCGCTTTTAGTTATAAATTTGGTTTTAAAGACACATTTATACGGAATGAATTATATAAAAAAAACTGCATTGATTTGACAACAAAATTCTAATTCCTACGTCGCCATATTTGGTTACCAAATCGGAGAAGTAAATAAAAATACACAGTAGGAGTGAACGCTTTTGTATATGTCTTCCATTTAATTATGAGTTGATTGATAAATCTGGTGTGAGTTTAAAAGATGTGTTTTGGAGCCAGTTCCATAAGGGTGTGATTACGTATCGGTATCATCACCGGTTTCCCATATAACATGCGCCACAAAAGCTATAATTCTAGAGAAAAACCCAATAACACTTGCCCGACCCCGGTCGGGCAAAGTGTTATTGGGTTTTTCTATCAAGAATTTCTCAGTAGCAGCAACGGAGTCTGGATCTGTGCCCGGTTGATGGCAATAGGCTCGCCCCCTATTACATGGGACTTAAACATAACTGGCGAAATGTGGGTATACTATTAGGTACACCTCTGCCGAAACCTTCTGGGGTTACAGGCGGTTTCTAGGAAATAACTTGGAGTATGATGGGTATTACAATATCTATGCAGTATCGTGTTGTTCGTAGCTCTAGTATCAAGACGTTGCTTTTGTTGGCTTGTGTGAGATTGCCCTGCGAGTGCGCGTGCGTTGATTCCGATACGAGAATTTTATAATTGTGGCGATTTTATTTTAATCTAAGCATGAATTCTCGATTCATAATTTTCTTTGAATAGATTCAAAATTTATAAACATTTATTTGAATTCAGTATGTAGGTACATTATTTACAAATTACAAATAGATCTAAAATAATAATAAAATATGTACAAGTATCAAAACATTACAGGGCGTCAAAAATTCGCCCATGTTTAACATCAATTTATGTTTTTTTTTTCATATTACCAGCGTGAAATTGGCCGCAAATTTTTATAAAGTTTTCGCTTCTAATTAAATTCATGAAGCAATTAATAAGGAATTAAAAAAAAATATACACATTCGGTTTATGAAAGAAAATGTGTTACTTAATTAGAGTGCAGTATTTAATGAGTTTGCTTAAATAATGTAGTTATTACACAGAGATTTCCTTTATTTATTTCTATACATATTAATCACATTTTTTCAATAAATATCTAAAATAATATCCAAAATAATATTAAAAAAAAAATAGTAGCCCATCGGTATCGGGGTCCAAGCTACCGGCGGTCAGGGCTTTTTTTTATTATTATATTGTCATCTTCTTATTGTGTTTTGTTGATTTTAACTGAATATGTACTTTACTCTGTGGAGATTCGTAGATATGCCTCTTAATTACAACTATCGTATCGGAGCATCGCCGCGATGTTTTATTAGTGTTGCTAGCCACGTTTGTTATTAACAGTAATGTACTTATGTTTATTTTGGGTAACTAGTAATTTTGCAAATTAAATAAAAATAAAAGGCGAAATGTGAGTGCAATATTAGGTACACCTCTGCCTGCCCTTCGGGGACTGCAGGCGTGATGTTATATTCTTTGCAAGATTATTGTCCCCCGAGTCAAAACGAAGTAGCGTAGTTTTTGTTGGTTGTTCATTCCATATAAAGGTTTTCAAGAATTTGCAAGACACTTACTAAAATATTATTCCATACTAACATAAATGTACAATAAAGTTGTTTCTATAGGCTGTTGTCCCACTGCTAGCGAGCAGCGAGAAGACATGAGTTGTTTTCAAAACTCAATGGGTTTATTTCAAAGTAGGCTATGGCCGCGTGGTGCTCGGTAATTGTCCCAAAAGATTGTACTACCGGGATTAATCGTTCGACGGCCACGGACGCCCATGGCCGTCAAATCAAAAAGTGCTCACGACGCCACGGACGGCATAGCACGTCTAATTTGGATGCGGTGAAATTGTGGCTTGGCGTGGAAGGTACGCGCGTGTGTTTATGCTCTGGCGTTCAAAAGGTTAAAAGTATCCTATGTGTTAATCCAGGTTATAAACTAGATGTGTGCCAAATACGAGTACGATCCAAATCCGTTCAGTAAATTTGCGTGAAAGAGTAACAAACATCCATGCAACTTTTACATTTATAATAGTAGTGAGTTATACCATATCGGCACTTTTGAATTAAAAAAAAAACACTTTCAATGTTTCAACCTTACTTTAAGTTCGTCCATGACCCCTGTACTGTTCAATGCATCCATCACCACAATGTTTTAAGTGCGTTATTTGAGTCCTACCGTAGACCGTGATTTTTTACACAAAAAAAAACTCGTTTTCCAACAATTATTTTTGCGTAGAGTTACTTAGTTTGATGTACAGAATGCTTGGTTGAAAGCTTCGTGAAGGGTCCGTTTACACCTTGTATGTATCGCTTTTTACTGACACGGGTACTAAAATCTTTTGTACGCTTCTTGAATAATGGTCGATAGCTAGTCCGCTTCTCGCCAGCGGTGGGACAGTAGCCTTACCAACTTTCAATTATTTTGTTCCATTGAAATTATTATTTGTTGTTATTACTAGTACTTTTTTTTTAAACATACCATACTGTTGTGTCAGTGAACGCTTGTGTGCTTTCGTACGTTTTTCTATATTATACTAGTGTGCAATTTTTGTTAAGTTTTTTTCTTTAGTTTCGAGGTGAAAATTCTAAATCTCAATATCAGGTAATTGTCGTGTTGTCGCAACGTTTTGTCTACACCCTTAAGGTACGATTGCGAAGTCGGAGGTTCGCAGCAGTGCCGTTGCGGTTGACACTGACCGCAAACGACAGTGCGACAGTTTCGCAAAATATATTTTTCTAACAGATAATGCTTTTTGTTGTGCTGTTATTGACGGCCACTGACAGGACTAGTACTACTAATATACCGTCTGCGCAGCAGCAGCAGGCGACAATGTCACTTACGGTAGCATTAATAGAGTTAATAGAACGTAATGTCGTTGCGGTCGGGCAGCACTGTCGTTGCGGTCTGCGCTCGTCTTCGGAATCGTATCATTATCTTTACATATCGCTTGTAATATACTTGTTTATAGTTATAATTTTATATGTTATATGAGAGCGATGGGCAGATGACTGAGATTGACAAAACTTTCTGATAGTCCAAGAGCTAGTGATGAATTTTGGCAGCACTCATCATTATTTTCCAGTCCTTATCCCAATTTGTTTTGGGGTCGGCGCAGCATTTCTTCTCCCACTTACCCCAAGGGGACAAAACATATGGGTGTTTATGCACACACGTTGCTAACACTTAAGTAAATGATAAGCGACTGTTTAACCATGCATTATCAACATTTAAACGTCGTAAACTCTATCAACGTTTAAACGTCGTAAACCCCATGATGGCATACCAAAATTCATTGCCATCTCTCTGCCTATAAAATCTTTAACTAATAAACAATTATACATTTCTTGTTACGTCATATAAAAACAGTCTATCTGTTCGTCGCGGTGTGCCATGTACGCTCGCTTCCGATACGGCCTTTATGCGCTGTTTGTAGTTATTTTACATCTGTTATATACACGCATAATTACATAATGTAAAGAACAAGACTAAGTAACGAAATATGGATATATAGTGTACACCTCTGGCCAATAATTCGTGAATACATACACACGACATACAATACTTATTTGTATAGATGACTGTTGAATAATACAAGTAAAATGCGTGGCCGCAGTTTTGAAAATATATTAAAATGGCGTAAGTTAGGCAGGTCAAATAGTACAAAGCCCTTTGAACTGTATCAATCGAAAGATTTTTAATAGTTCTTTATCAGCAACCGTCATCGGCAAAGTTTCTCTGACCAATTAGAAGCTGTCCTGTAAATACAATATGTACTTGTGTGCGTATATACGAGGGTAGAGGCAGATTTAGGAATCCAATAACAAAGTGTCTATAACGAACACCAAAAAGAAAACGTCATGAATACCATATTATACCAATTTTATTAAGAAAAACATATTGTCCTGGCTGAGTCAGTCAAATTAATTGTTAATCAAATCGACTAGCACATTAAATTGCTCATTTATTCGAAAGTACGAAATGGCATAACGTGTCAATCTGGTGAACAAAATAAATAGGGAGTGACTTCACTTAACGACAAAGCGCTATGCTTCCACATTTATTGTGCGAACCGTCAGTCTGTGGAATTCCATATTCGCTTCGCTAAGTGTGCTCCCATTGTATTCCTGACTTCACAGTGTACAGCAAAATACCAACTGTCGAGAATCTTCAATATGTAAAAAAAAACCTTATACCTTTTCATACCTGCCCTAGCCTCGTTTTTTTTAATATTTAGTTAGTAAAAACTATTATCTGTTTAGATTAGTTTCGTTAGTGTTAATTTTTAACGTGCATTTTTTCTATACGTTAAGGCAAAGCGCGCTATTGGAACAGTGGCGCGACGAAAAGTTGCACAACTCTTGCCCGTTTGAAACTGCGGAGCTTTTTGTTGGGCCGAAATTGCGTAACTCTCGGTTGGGTCACGGAGGCCAAGACGTTGTGCAACTATTAGTTGAACAACTGTTTGGCAACTGTGGCGCAACGAAAACTTGCTTACAGTTTTATTGGTAACTGCCTCCACTCATTGTTACGCAACTTGGGGTCAGCAAAAAGAAGCGCGGTTGTCGGACAACTGTGGCGCCACTGTTGCGTGTGTCGCTGTAAGGTTTCTTCCATAATCGTGTCCCGTTTTGTTCACTAGCCTGGTTTTTTTTTTGTATCTTTCTGGTTATGTTTGATGTTTGTTAACTGAAGGACCGACAGTCTTTGATAAAGTAATGCGAAGTAATAACTATTAAAATAGGCATGATTTTGTCGTAAGTTGAGTAAAGCAAGACTTACTGAAAGAATGAGGTTTTAATGCTCATGCATGCAAACAATTACAGTTGTCCATTTTAACTAACATTAAGCTACTACAAAAGCGCACTGGATTTTGAAGTCGCCATACCGTCAACATGCATCAGTACACTTTCATTTAGGTATTCACTTTGCTGTCGTTATGGTGAAAATATGCTAAATGCTTCTAACGAGTGTTGATTCCGAAAAAAAAGTCAAAGTATCACTATTCTAGAGTTGGTTAGAAAGAGATGCCGCAATGTGTTAGCTATCTCTCTCTAACAGTTCGTTTTAATAATCATAGATTACTGTCGGTCCACATTTTCGTTGCTCAATATGTATTTCTTTATATTTATAACTCGTATATTACTACTTTTTATTATTTGTCTGTAATCTTTCGATTTATAACAGTTTTCACCGCTTGACCTTACCAAGCTTGCATGTGTTGATAGCTGTCATATTTGACAGTTACAATATACAACCTTTTTTAGACTTGAAATAGTTTTCCAACTTTTTATAAAGTGACAGCTGTCAGTGATATCAAAGTGACGTTGACATGTGTCACTTATGTCATAGCGATATTGACAGGTGTTGCTATTTGCAAAATTGTCACGTTCCGTGGTGAGGGGTGCGTTCCGTGACCGCGGGCGTCCGCCAGCCATTTTACCAAAGCATTGTAATACATACATAGACATGTAAATACTGATGATCGACCGAGACGTAACTGTTCATAGATAACTAAGAGAAATGGGGACATAGGAACTGAAATAATATTGTTTGAGCGTATACTTGTTTAATTATGTAATGTAAAATTTTTCTACCATTTAAGTTTAATTTTTGTCTTATGGCAGCCCCGTTTTGACTATCATGTGTCAGTGACGTCTCGGCGGCGTCTCAGTCCGCCTTGATGTGCTCAGTCGTTTTATTTTATTAAATGCACTGCTAATGTATTTTTTGTTCTTTTATTTATTTTTTACTTTCCTTGCTTTTTTTACGCATTTAACTTATGATTTTCGTAGTAAACTGTCCTTTTACCTGACAGTCTTGGCATAATCAATAAAGATAAATTGCACCAATGAATCTCAATCAAACAAATCTGGCAGTACAAACTGGCAACTACATTCGTTTCACAGCTCTCTCATCTGCAGTCCAATAGCACTCTTCATCATCATCATACACAGCCCGACTTCACCCACTGCTGGGTATAGGCCTCTCTTTGCTTGTGCCAAGCTCCACTTTCTTGTGCGAGCCTCATCCAAGATATTCCCGCGACGGTAACAATGTCGTCTGCCCACAATCAACAACTTAACGTCACAGAAATAAGGTTCATTATAATTTTGACAGGCTTGTCCGTGATGGCAACCTAACAACAACCCTATTTTTACGAACATAAAGTACAATGTGATTTTGATAGTAATTCAAGGGCGAAGGTAAAATTGCTGTAAAAGGAATCTAGTTGTGCTCGTCGTGTACTTTCTTAACAGCCTAATAGCTTGGCTTTCCCTTATAATCTACCCAGTCATCATGATGTTAGGGTTTCTGATCAGTCCGCTTGCGCTAGGGGCTTGCCGTATTGTGCCCCTAGACACGCCACTGGCACGTAACATTACAACACACCAATGCATCAGCCAATCAGAGTTAAGTCACAGTTTTAAAAATACCTCTTGCGAATCTTACAGTTATCGAAATCGATACTAAAATAGGAAGGCTAGTAATCGATTTCGTAAGGATGGTGTCGCCCAAAGTTATATCGAACTCTGAAACTAAACAAAGCTAGTAATGTAATTCTCTCCACAATCGAGCTTATGAAACATGTTTGCTCAGATTAAGGCTATGGGCTAAAGCCTTGCAATCCTGACGTGGAAACTCGCAATGTATTAAAAACTAGGTAAAACATTGAGTGAAGCTAAAATGGATGCCATAATATTATTCTGCTGTTGGAATTTCAATCGTCGACGCTGAGACCAGGATTGAAAAACCACGTGCGCGTTTTTATTTTGTCATTCATTTCGTTTTCGCTTTGTGTGGCGGGCGAGTTTATGAATGTGAGGGTAAACGCTTTATTATACGAATTGGTTGACAGTCTAAAGTATTATAAGTCGTATGTTGTGAAAGTATTTTAGAAGCACTGTGTGAAATAGCAACATATCACTGTCCTTCCCTTCGTTCATAGGAGTTAATGTAATGCAAACTATCTCTGTCTGACTCCCATTTTACTAAAACGCTTTAATATTCTCGCAAAAACGAATTTATAAAAAATCTAAGTAGTAAAAAACCTAGGGAGACTCACCCCTTATTGGCGCCAATTTTTTTTCCGAAATGGGAATCGGACAAACTGCTCTCTTATTATTAAAAAGGTCGAAAATATATTATAGTCGGCGCCTAGAATTTCGGATTTGTACTATGTAAAGTATTGTTTCACAAAAATGTCTATAAGAAATTGTATACCTATAATTAACAAAATGTCCGGTAATAATGACGTTTATAAAGGCGCCATTTGCAATTTAAGCTGCTGTTCCACTAACAAGTGTTGTGGACCAACTATTTAATATTTTTTAGAATATAGTTAGTATTAAAAGGATTAATTATAGATTAACGAAAGCAATGTTTCAACATTTAATTTGCTTAAGAAAACGTCATTATTTTACGCGGACGAGATTTCCAAAAATGTTTGTATCGTTCCATACGTAAAAGTCAATTGCGACGTCCTAACAGTAAAATTACGTAGATTATAAAAAAGTGTACCTATAAATTCTAATCGTTGTTCCGTTACGCTTTTGTAAAATTGTATAAAGTCAAATGTATTGTAAAAAAAGATATTTTTTCCATTTCATTATTGAAAAAAAAAACTTGCCAAATATTAGTGTTACCAGCTCGAAACTCGAAAAAACTACTATTTAACGTTCGAGCGTCACTTTGCCATCGCTTCTGTATACACCAGTCCAATATATGTAGTGTAGCAGCATGTACATAGCCCGTGTATGTACAATATATTATATACATACATAGTGAATATTATAAAAGTATTTTTGCATGATTAATTATTGTAAAAGTGTCCGATTGTGTGTAGAAACGTGTGGTTTACTTATCACTAACTTGTGTTCTTACATTATCGGAGTGTGTCTTAGGTTTAGCCAGCTAGTGTTGGAAATATCCCTCTTTACACGCTAAATCCTACTCACTGTGTTTTCAAACAGTCGGCTGATTTAGATGACTTGTGTTTTTCTTAGTTATAGCTTAAACAATCATTGTTATGATCTGTTGATAAAAAGAGTGATTTAATCAAAATGCCAACGTTGTTAGTAAACCACGCTGTATTAAAAAGTCATAAAAAATATATAAAAATTAACGTTTGTGAGTAGGCACGCGTTCGGCGCCGCGAGAAGGCGCCTCTTTGCAATAACTTTTCTATACGACAAATTAAATTTACAAAATTGTAAAGGGAGATTATGAAACTATGAATAGTGACAGTAGTGTGCGCAGGAAAGCATTACGTGCCCCGCATAAGACAGCTACATTACAGAAAGAATAAAGTCCTAAGTTTAGTTTGTTAGTCCGCTTTGCAAATACTTAAAAGAATTTCACATCACTTCCGCTTTGCCTTTTCCCAACTACATATGCTGAGGTTGGCTTCCAGTCTAACCGGATGCAGCTGAATTCGGTAAATTCTATTAAGTATTTGCGAAGTAACCCCCTAGAGGTAAAAATCTTTAAACAAAGGTAAGCATTAAACAGTAAGTCTTCTACATTTATATATTTTTTACATAATGCTTGAAATGAAACATAGAGAAGAAATATAAATTCACAAAATTATTGTTAAAAAATCAGATAACTTTCATTTCTTGTGCTTAAACTACTACTACTGCTAAAACCTTTTAGGCTTAACTTTCGAATTTACAAATTGATGTAGAGCCAAGTTCCTTGATAGCCATACGTGCCGTGTTTTAAATGGCCTTATCAGACTGTATAGCGTGTTTTCCTTTTCAGATAATAAATCTCGCCGTGGGAGTGCAACATGTTTGCCGTATGTATGTACGTAACAAGAGCAAACGGGATGTAAATTAACAATATTGTAAGAAATAAATCGCTGAGTCGGGGAGTGACAACTAATCGATCCGAAATCTGCTTTAGCTGATTACAAAGAGCTTAATGTCCATGCAATAAAATCGAGAAAGACGTGATTCGCCTTTCGAAGCGAGTTTACTCGGCATAATGTGACTATTTGGTAGTGTCCGACCGAATCTTCGGCTTCGGCTTTGCCGTCGTCTACCTTTGGCCGAAAAAAACCACCTTCGTTGACCGAGGTTTTGTCCGAGGCCGAAGGTTTTTGGCAAGACCCAAAAAACGAACTGGTACACGAAAAAGGTTGTGGTAGAGGCGAGGCCACGCGCTGAGAGTAGGGGTCGCACATTTCAGTGTTATCATTTTTGACAAGTTGCAACGTCATATTACATTTCATTAAGATTTTCACAGTCAACTTTTACTTTTAGTTTAAATGATTAAAAATAATTTTAATAATTATTCACTTTTTGCCAATTTTGATCTGAGTTTCTTAGGGTTATTAAAACTTCGGCTTCGACTTCAGCCAGAAATCGACCTTCGGTCGGACGTTACTATTCGGAATATGCCAATACTGCGCCGAAATTTTTCTCACTCCCTCATAGAGTGCACTCACAGTGATTATGTCTAAAGCAGACGTTTCTTATTTGATCACTCTCACAGCGGACTTATATTTATGGTCATGTTTAACAGAAGATAAAATTCGTCATGCTGTAAACACGCTCGTACATCGTCTGTCTGTTTCCCTTAATAGCGCTGTAGCGGGCACTGTATTGTAAGCTCAGTGTGTTCGTGATTGCTGAATGTTGTAAAAACCTTTAGTGTTGTGAAATGTGAGCCTCCTACTGCTACAAGAGTTGAAGTATTTGAAATACACAAAAAATCATTTGAAAAATCTAGTGTGAAGTTGACAAAACTGATAAAAACGATTGAGACAGACAAAGGGCATCGAAACCCGGTTTCGGTCCCATCGGTTCGGTTTCGGTCCCGGAAAAACCGGGTTTCGCATGCCCTAACTGTATATTATTCTCTTCTAGAGCTGTTGCTAATTAATCTGTTATTTTAAAAGCCTCATTATATTTACCAGCATTTGTCATGCATGTATGATATAATGTGCAGTCTTTAAAAACGCATCGTTTGTCTAGCAGCCTAGCTCTTTCCCAACTATGTTGAGGTTGGAATGCCAGTACTTATTACAGAATGACTGCCTATCTGACCTCTGCAACACAGTTACTGGGTAATACGATGATAACCCTTGATGAATATAAGACGTTATTTCATTAAAATCCACGACACCTCTGTGGGCTAGGCAGATTTTTTGCGCTGATTTCCTTTCAAATAAATATCACCCAAGTTCTTCTATAAATTCAATGAAAATATACTTTTCAAATACTTTCACTCTGGTACAAGTAACTAGCCTATTATACTATCGAACCGCATTTTTAGACCTTAAAAATGTTCGACAAAGAGATTTGTATTAATGATTAGAATATAGACAATAGCGGGAAAGCTGCGTGCAATACATTTAACTACCTCTACGCAGAAGCGTTGAACACCAAGATATATGAATTTATTAATATTGTATTATAGTTTTTAATCGGAATTTCATTGTTTTTATTTTAGTTTGTAATGTAAAAAATGGTCCACAAAAAAGCGTATAGCGACAGAACAGTTAATCGCATATCAATGGTACTTTGGCAATAACAGCGCGTTTATGTCGTGGCAGTAAGAGTGGTTTTCATAGTGCAAATGCTACCATTGATGTGCAATTTACTGTACTAAATCCTAAGTGAAGACTGTGCTAATGCACTTAACAATACTAAGCAGCTATGTCTGGCTATAACAAGACCTATAGGAACAGGAAAGGATCAATAAAGTATAGAAACAGGTTCTTAGGTTATCATTGACAAAGATCCACTTTTACAAAATGATTTTGACTATGTAAAGTAAATTTACGTACAAAAGTTTAGACGACTCGTTATGTAAGTAAATTCTATGTGTTTTCACAATAATTACATAAAATTAGTTGTTACAAATAATTGAAATGAAAAATCCGAGCAATATTAAAATAATCTCCGAATTTAATAAGTGCATTACATTTTTAATACAGCGCTACCAACATTAATGTTTTAATGACAGCAAAGTGCCTGTGTTGCCAGTTTAAAAGTTAATCTACCAATTTGGTAATATTTTGTGTGTTGTACTTTGCTTGCTTGGATTTTGGGATGGCTATGGTCGTGGGTTACAATCGAGTGTGATTGATAAGGATGCTTACAGAATGTTAAATGTTCGTGTAAGCCGAATAACGGCGTGGTACCACACTACTGCAAATAAAGTCATTTTGAATAGCGAGAAGTTGTTTTATTGCTAAATCCTATTTTATTACTATGCATAATGTGCCAACTGCTGGGCCACAGCTTTCTCTCTATAAGAGTGAGAGGGCTGTAAGTCGCCACGCGGGTCCAGTGCGGGTAATTCGGTTTTTTAACCGATTTCTAAAAAAGGGGATGGTTATGTATTCAGTGACAAATCAAATCAAAACATTTAATTCAAGTAGGACAATTACAGGTACTTACTTTTGAATTGTCGAAACAAAGATAGCAATAAAAAATGAAGCTACAGTCACAAGACATAATAACTGTGAAAGTACTGTAGTTGCCCATTCCAAAGCGTAGATCTCTATGGAGAAGAATGGGCAGGAAACTCCATGGACACTCTTTTAAATCATAATGTTTTACAAAAATCTTGGATACATCATTCTTGTTGAGATGGTACATTATGTGAGAACGATGTAGCAAGACGTGCACGTTAAAAGTGTCCACAGTACAAACAAAAAAAGACAATTAAAAATCAAAATAATTAGTTCAAATAAACCGTGGCAACTAAGAGATGACCAGTCACAACTGACAGCGTCCGTTCACGAACATGACGCATGGATCAGCCATCATTCAACTCAACCATTTTGAAGGGAGCTAAATGACCCGACACACACGCCACTATCAGCGAGACATTTGAGTGAGCATGACATACTGTCAACCGCCAGGGCACTCAAGTACTCCAGTCAGCCAGATATGTCTCGTTATCTGCTCTCGCGTCCAAGATTCATGACATCTCTTGTAAATTTTATACATAAAGTATAACGTACCAAGGAATGAAATCGTGCAAATGATTATTAACACGATACTTATGGCCGACAAATGTAATTTGAATTCCTCCACTGTCGCGGTGTTTTTAGCGGCGCAATTTTGATTGAGAAATACCTCTTCATTAGTTACGTTTGAGTTGCACATGATGGAAACTCACTTTTAATCACAGCTGCCGCGTAGAGCAAAGTGTATACTAATCGCGCACATGATTCAAGCCCTGTTTAGTGGCAGGGTCGCCATGTAAGGTCAGGTGTCAGATTGAATGAAACATCACAAGATATTGTACAAGACTGCCCTTTAATATGTTATTACACAGTTTGTATATTGGTTACACACATAGAAATAATAGGTACCTACTTACTACATCACAACTCCAGTACTCACACAATATAGGCTATGCGACTATATAATACTAAAAAGATTGAATTTATACAATGCAAAGAACAATCTTCAATTCATATACAATTCAGGAAGACAATTCATATATAATAATAATATTTGTTTCATAAAACAAGAAACGCATTGTACTGTATAGATTGTAAGTTATTGAACATTTGTCACTCAGTAAGCGTAATTATTAGACTAAAAAAAACTAGGTCTAGCCTGTATGTATCTTAAGAGCATATAATAGTAACTGTTTCTTTCCTATAACCATTTTAAGAATTTGAACGTGATTTGCATTATAGTCCCTTCAGGCTCCCAGTTGGCCACCGTCAGTGGTAACAAAACCAACATAAGCTGGCTTACTCTATTGCAACATCGTACTGCAGGCCAGCTCAAGGTCAGAGTTTAGCAAAAACATGCGGTCGGCTGTACGTCATCATATATTCATGGTCCGTGTAAGGGTCCCACTTCTTGACCAAGAGTAAATGCGGCGTGCTGGTTCGAATCCAGCAAGTGAAAACTTGAGTTAACGCGACTATCATGAAGTTGAAGGAAAATTTAAAATACAATACTATAGGCATCGTCCTAATTGGCTTCGATCGTACGAGCAAACGATGCGATTTCGTCGCACGACGAGATTAAACACACACATTTCTTTAGACTGTCCTAATTGAAGCTTGCAAATCATCGCGCGAGCACTGGAAATGCATAATAACGATCGTACGATGCGTTTGATCGTGCGATCGTGCAATCAAAGCTACGAATTTCTTTTGAGTGTCCTATTTGATCACGCGTCATCGCGCGAGCACAGGAACGAGAGGGCGAGGGGCGGCACCAGTGAGTCGAGTTCGTCGACTTGAGACCTACGTCTGGTCTACGTGTTCTTATTTCAATAACACTTGCAAATTTTCAAACTAATATTGCCCGACAGCAAAAACAGTGCATCTCTGTAAACAGCCATTGTTGAAATGGCGCCGTTGGTTTGCGGTGACGGCGGCGCGGCGACATCGCGCGTTGGTCATCGCGCGAGCTATTAGGACACCTGTTGTACCATCGCACGATCATTTTCATCGCGCGAAGAAAACGCATTATTATTTACCTACGAGCTACTCCTAGATATCTATAAAGATTACCCTATGAAATATGCAGACAGACACAAAACCCATAGGCACCTAGCCAGAAAAAACATTCTGAAATCAATTACCCATACAGAGTTCAGTAAAGACTGCCCCATTGGCCGAGTGGTCGCAAGCGCGACCACTGAGCATGAGGTCCTGGGTCCAGCAAAGTGTTATAGGGTTTTTCCATCAGGCAGTTCTCAGTAGCAGCCACGGAGACGGGATTTGTGCCCGGCTGATGGCAATAGGCTCGCCCTCTATCACATGGGACTTAAACATGACTGGCGAAATGTTGGTGTACTATTTATTACTTACACCTCTGCATAACCGGGCCGATACTGCGTGCGGTGCGGATGTTATGTTATGAAATATGCAGACAGGAACAGTACTTACATTATAGCTGTACCTAGTCAGAAAAAACAATCTGAAGTCAATTACCCATTAAGAGTTCAATAAAGATCGGTTATTATTGTAATCGAGAACGGCTCCATGCCTCCCCCACACTCACTGATTTCAGCAACATGTAATGTAGTTAGATTCAGTCTTCAGTACCACTCCAACCGCGACGGGGAGCGCGCGTTGCTTTTGTGAAAATATACGAACAATATTTTACGTAAAATAGTTTTCGTAGATAACAGTGGTTGAAATAAGAAATAAACCTGGATATATTTAAATAGGTAGGTATGTCCATTTAGCTTAGTTTGAAAAGGAAACAGTTATAAAAATATTTTTATATGTTAAAACTTTGCATTTTGGCGGAAACCATAACAAATAACTTTTTCTTTGTTTTGTGGTTAGTGGTTAATCCTGAAACGTCTACTATTGTAGTCCATTCTGTCATAACATCACGCTTGTAATACCTGAAGAGTACACATTTTCCCGGTTATATTCAAGTCATATATTTTCTTGCTTGTCTTTTGTAGCTAGCCTCATAAGTATCCTATTTCCATCAACCTGGCACAAGTCTTGACTCCGGGCTACGAAAGAAATTCCTGTTGGAACAACTAATGCCACTGCTCGGCTTAGGAATTCACCTCATGTTCAACAGCACCTGCTAGATCTATGAGGCAATTACTTCATCTTTTCTGTTCTTCTTTATCGTGTGGTTAGTGCCTAACCTGGTGTCAGAGTTTTAATGCCGCCCATGGGCCTCTGACTTGGCTGTACATGCCGTCGAGAAATATCTCTCAGGCATGCTGGTATCCTCACGATGTTTTCCTTCACCGAAGCAAGTGATAATTATACAATACGCACATGAATCCGAAAAATCAAGAGGTGCTTTTCTGTTAAACAATATGTTTTCTGTTTCAAATACCTAGATAAAATAGAAATTTCTAAATTACCACAGGCGATAAGTCGTATCGAGATTTCGTTTTGCTTCAATGAGCGCGCAAATAATATTTATGAAAGTCAAATTTCACTTTATTCAAATACTTTGTCGTCTTGAAGCGAATTTTCATGGCCAAAATAATTATAGTAACCGATTGCGATAGGGTCCTTTTTTTTTTGGGGTGGGAAATCATCAAATGACCTCTCCCGCTCTGGGTGGAGCGGGAGGGCGTGTCAGACTCTTACTGACTAAAACCCACCCGTGTTCCTTCACTTGCCTGTGCCAAGGTGCCAAGGGTCACGGTAACTCTTTCGAACAAATCCGCAACCCTGGCAGGCATCGGTCCTAATGGACCCCGTCAGTTTGTGCTGACATCTCTTTGAGGCGCGCGTGGTACACAACGCGCTATCGACCCGGGCCTGGTCCTTACCGGACGACGAGCTACCCATTGCTCGCCGTCCGCAAGCCCGCACCTACGTTGGCCGGGGTTCTGCTTGGGTACTTATAGGGTCCTGGGTTCGACTAGTCGTTCAGTATTCGGGGTTTTTCTATAAGGGCAAGGTGAAGATTAAATTGCTGGGAAACGACTTTTTTTTTGCTTTGAAAAACCACAGCTTACGGTAGGACTCAATGTAACGCACTCAAAACATTGTGCTGATACATAGAGAGATTGAATAGTACAGGGTTATTGAAATTCGCAGACGTGTGCGCAATTTTCTACCGACTGCACTTCAACTGACGAATTGAAGAAAACTGTCGAATCGGCGAAAATGGCGAATTATGGAAACTGTCGACTTGTCGCAACTGTCGAATTCACACAACTGTCCAATCAGCGAAAATGACGAATCAACGATACTGTCGAACTAACTAAACTGACGAGTGAGGGAAAATGACCAGTGTTACGCGGACTCGTAACTAGAACGTTCTAAGGTACGAACCAGAACAAAAAAATATCGCAAGGATGGGGGGAACAAGTGCCTTTCGCCTTCGTTAAGGGTTTATTATTGATAGCAGTGATAGCCTAGTGGTGTGACCGTTGGACTGCCAAGTCATAGGTCTCGAGTTCGAACCCAGGACACGCACCTCTGATTTTCGGAACCATGTGCGTATTGAATAATTATCACTTGCTTCGGTGAAGGAAAACATCGTGAGGAAACCAGCATGCCTGAGAGATATTTCTCGACGGCATGTAAAGCCAAGTCAGAGGCCTATGGGTGGCATTAAAACTCTGACACCAGGTTAGGCACTAACCACACGATAAAGAAGAAGAAGGGTTTATTTACACTCGGTAAATAATTCCCGCGAACTACACGCGGGCGAGACCGTGAGCAAAAGCTACCTACTTTTCCTGTGTACGGAATCTTCTTTCTTTCTTCATCGTGTGGTAGTGGTAGTGTGGTGTAGCACTGCTAAAGACGTGTATATTGGCAACTGGTAGCGATCCAACCAGCTCACTATGGACGCGTGGCAGTCCTGGAAAATAAAAACAACATTATTATTAAACTACAAGCTGTGCCTGATGGATTTCTCATTGATGAAAAATCACTAACTTCCACACATACTCATATCCCCAACCCAACCCCTTTAAGGGATAAAATTTACCCAACAGCCAGCTTGTATCTTTTATCTTTATTGTCTAACCTGGTGTCATAATTTTTATTCCGCCCATGGGCCTCTGAGTGGCCTCTGAATTTACATACCGTCGAGAAATATCTGTCATGCAAGCTGGTTTGCTCACGATGTTTTCCTTCACAGAAGCAAGTGATAATTATAAAATACGCACATCATCTTTCTGCCCTTTTCCCATTCTACTCGGGGTCGGCGCAACACGTTTTCTTCTTCCATTTTCCCTTGTCAGACGTCACGGCATCATTTACTCCTTTCTCTTTCATATCATTCCTGACACAATCCATCCGTCTACTCTTTGGCCTTCCTCTCCCTCTCCATCCATCAACATTTATATCCATCATTCTTTTAGTAACATGCGTTTCATCCCTCCTCATTACATGTCCATATCGAGACAGACGCCTTTCAATTTTTCTGTAACAGGCGCCACTTTCAAACTTCCTCTAATGTACTCATTCCTTACTTTATCCATTCTTGTTACTCCACACATCCATCTCAACATCCTCATCTCGCACATGATTCCGAAAAATCAGAGGTGCGTGTCTTGGGTTCGAACTCGAGACATGACAACGGCCACACCACAGGTTATGCTTACGAAATAGTACAATTAGTATTCCCGGTAAAAACGGATATAATAAAAATGTACTACTTTACGGATATAATACAGATAGATAATTGACTATAATTTACCAACCACAGTCGCGTCGCCCCTTGGGAACTGCGCCCTGGCTGATATTTAATTCAATTGTCGATTCCTGCTACTATGGGTCAGTCAACTCGGTTTAAAAAGAACTTCACGTTTTTATTCCTTATGGGAGTAGATCGAGGTGTACAAACGGTCCATTTAAAATTTAGAGGGACGTATGTGTGGTTTATTTAATGCATATAAAACAAAAACCTCGTAGTTTTAAATAACTAAATATAAAAGCTGATTTTGGGGGTCAATGGCCGCTGGTAGAGCTATGTGAAATCTCTGAAGTTTTACTTCAGCTAATTCATTATAACATAATATATTTGTTGTTTGTCGGAAGTAGAAACATTTGTTTATACTGAAAAGGTTTGCGTTTTGCCGCAACTCGCCTGATGTGAAGCGATGTCGCGGCCTAGGGTGGAGCACGCCCGCCTAGAAGGAACCGATTCACTCGAACCTTTAATAGATTCAGATTGAGGCAGGAAACTGGGAAGTTGGCAGTGAATTCCACAGACTGGCGGTTCGCACAATAAATGTGGAAGCATAGCGCTTTGTTCGGGTCCGTGGAACTGCAATCATATAACGGTGACGCTTCGCCGTATCTCTACCCATTCGATGATAGATAAACTAGTGTATTTGTATAGAACAAAATGTCTCCAACACAATAGTTTCAACTAAATTATAATAAACGCTATGGTGTCCCAGTTTCCTAATGATTTTTGGATATCTAATTGCCATTATAGAAGCTCAGTATCTATGTAGGTTAAACTCACTAAACATAGCTATTACTGCTATTAGTGAATTACCGAAAGTTTATACTTATTGTGATGGGCGGTAGAGGTGCATTAAATAAGCTTCTACAGTGTGTAAACGGACCCTTCACGAAGCCGCCAACCAAGCATTCTGTACATCAAACTGAGTAACTCTACGCAACAATTATTGCCGGGAAACGACATTTTTTGGGGTGAAACATCATGTTTTACGGTAGGACTCAATGTAACGCACTCAAAACATTGTGCTTATGGATGCATTGCTTAGTAAACGGGTCATGGAAGTATTTAAAGTAAAGTTCTTAATTTTGAAATTTTGATTTTTAATTATGATTTTATTTTTGTTTCTATTTTATTTTTGATTTTTATTTTAACTTTGATTCTTATTTGGATTTTTAATTTTGATTTTGATAATAATTTTGATTGTAACTTAGATTTTGATTTATTTTTGTTTCTGATCTTAATTTTAAATTTGATCTATTTTTGATTTTGAATTTGGTTTTAAATTAAATTTTACTGATTTTAATTTTTGATTTTGTTTTTAATTTAATTTTGAAAATTTTGTTATATATTTCATAGTCTCTACTCTATATTGTCTACCAATTCAGGTGAGGAGCGAGACAACCCCGACACAAGTGTTATTAACCACTTACTGTGGCTGTTTCATTCACATTTGTTATGTAAATCTCAGACACTAAATAAACAATTTTTTTTTAAGTTACATTAAAAACTAGTATAGTATTTAAAAAAAAAAACTTGTGAAAAAGTTGGAACTTTGACCTCCAATATCTCCGTAACTAGAAGGTTCCTAATTATGACAAAAACACGATTGTAATGGCGGGAAAAACACGTGTCTTTCGGTTTCGTCAAAGGTATACGTATACCATTTATAAAGGGTAATTACCTAGGTAAATAATTCAGTCTAGATTCATAATCATTCGGAAGCACGGAATTTGGCTAAGCTTTATTAGCTTCATTGTCTCTGCGCACAACTTTCAAACTAGGTATGTAAGTTATAGTAGTGCCAGATATAAGTAGAAGTCGGACTGTTAGGCAGTGGGATACACATATAGCTGAATTCCACACCAAACGCCTACCCAACTTTCATGGCATAACATCTGGTCTCTTCCCATCGACGCGTGCCAAGTCATTGGGTTCTAAGACAGCTGTCACAAGAGCACGACGGATGAGATCATTAATGCTAGCGTGCCCGACACCGACCTGCACTCTTACTGCAGGAAAGGCCATGTGGAGCCCCACAAGGAGCGCCCCGCTCGTAGACATTAGCGAAAAATCAAAAAATATTTTTTTACTTTAGTCCCATAGTAAAAGTTGCTCATATTAATGAGTGTTTTTCTGCCATATACTTAATACAAAAATAAAAAAATATGAAAAAGCGTTTATTTGTGTTAACATCCTATTCCAAAAAAAATTTGCTCCCATATAAACAATTTATTTAACTGCTGGTTGGTACTTTTCTATTAATAAAAGGTACAAGCTTATACATTTACCGCTAAACATTAATATTCCACAATTCTGCAGTATCATAAAGGCTGACTATTTAATCTACGCATTTTTATTAATTTAATCTAAACATTTCCACTTACGAGGTTTTGACAAAACGCGTTGAAAAGATATTTCCCCATTTTATTCTTATAAGACGTTTTTGTCGTACAGCTATTTTCCAAGTCGAGTAAAAATTGTTGGGACTAAGCATTTATTTATTTTTATATTGTCCACGTTTAACCAATCACTATGTATTTAATTTCAAAGTGGGATTAATTTCATGATCTATGTTTCAGTTATAAAATGGACAAGACCACCACTAAAACTTCGAAAGGTGCCGCATGGATATTGTGGATCGTCAACTTCATTGTCATGGTAAGTTTACCATTTATTAACAGACTTCAAAAAAAGGAGGAGGTTCTCAATTCGGTTGTATTTTTTTTGGTATGTTTTTACCTTCATATTTTCGTCATTTATGAACCGATTTTTAAAATTCTTTTATCTGAAAGGATATACTTTCCGAAACTACTGAAGCGATTTTAAAATCGGTTTTTAAATCAAAATAGCTGGAAAAAATATGTCATCCAATTAAATGAAATTGCGAAATTGATACTTGACAAGGATTTGTGTGTGATTCAATAACTAATGGGGTAAATTAATTTTGTTTTCCAAAAAAATAACTAACTTCCAAAAAAACAAAAAAAAGTGGAAAGTAACTTTACTTTTGGAAGTCGGTGACTATTGTTTGTTTCATTGACTTTTTTGCCACCGACTTCCGAAAGTAAAGTTATTTTCCGCTTTTTTTGTGTTTTTTTGGAAGTCTGTTATTTTTAAACTTAGTAAAGTTTAAACTTAGTAGCTTTTGCCTCCGGCTTCGCGAACATGTCGCCTGCGACGTCGGACATTATCCCGCGGGAATGTACTAACTACTACAGCCATTCCGAAAATAGGAAAATGGAATAAAAAGGAGAGCCGATAAGTACATAAAATAGTAAAGTATAAATAGTATAAAAATAAGTTCAATATATTTTTTTAAATTTTTTCAATTCAACACGGCTTGTATTGTTAGGACGTTCCTCTCTCTGGAGCCCTGACCGCGCGCCGGTAGCTTGGACCCTGTTCCCGATACCAGTGTACTACTTTTTTATATTTTTAAATATTTTTTATTAAGAAATATTTAAAAATGTAAGCAATATGTAAAGGAAATAAATAAAGGAGATAATAAAGTTCAATAACTAAAAATCGACTACTGAAAAATCACGTTCTAAAAAGTATGAAACAAGATAACATTCTTGTCTGAAATTGTATTAGACCGACAAACCATTCAATATTTATTGTCTTTTAAATAAACAACTTACACGTTATACAAGGTGTAGTTTTGCATCCTCGTCAAAATTCAGGAGGTTGTCACAGAAGACGTAAATAATCAATATAAATTACGGAACCTGGTTAATAATAATAAACGCTACTTTTTTTAGATATTTTCATTCGACACTATTTCAGAATGAAGCCCTTTTCAAAAGAGGAGAATCACCCGTTCATCAAATAAACGTCTGCGTTTGTTTGTGTGTGTGAAAGCGCGGTTATAATAGGGCTAGTATTAGATGGGCCGCGCTTTAATACGTGTGGTGTACACGTCTTATCGATTTCCGATATTATGAAAAAGATATAAAAAATTACCTACCCATTTTATTATTGATTCGGGTCGAGAATCATTAGCATAGTTACATCCTTGAATTTGACGAGGATGCAAAGCAACACCTTGTACTTATAATTTAATGTATTTAATAAATACTCATAGTGATGTTCAGAGGATGGCCGTGTCGTATGCCACTTTGCCCTAAAGATTATGATCTCTCACTATTGTTAGAATGTATTGTTTCTTTAGGGTAGGTGGCATACGACCACGGCACACCACAATTTCGTTGTGAACAGAAAAAAGTAGCGGAGGAGTGGGAAAAACATAATTTCCATTGTAAACATGTACTGGAATCCTTGGTAACTGTTTGTTTCATGAAGACCCTGTATAGGTTCTTAATAACACGGTGTATACTTAATTTTAACCATTACCCGAGTAAGATTCATGAAGGTAATCACGTTCCTAAGACCCTGAATGTCACTGCCAATGGCTGGCCTTGATTTAAACCTTGGTTTTACCGGCCGAAACACTAAACTTGACCTCCTGACTAAGAAATTGATGTGTCCTTCACAGAGTACTAAGGATGTCCGTTGTTTTAGTTATGACTAGCTTTTGTCCGCGACTTTCGTCCTTGTGAAGTGATGGCTTATGATTATGAAACTATAATTTCAAGGGTTTGAATTTTTTTGCAAGGAACCCCAATCCTTTTTCTAAAGTAAAAACTTTTTGCAAAAAAAAACCGACATCCAAAAAAAAAAACTGAAAAATAACATTACTTTCGGAAGTCGGTGACTATTGTTTGTTTCATTGACTTTTTTGCCACCGACTTCCGAAAGTAATGTTATTTTCTACTTTTTTTTGTGTTTTTTTGGAAGTCGGTTTTTTTTTGCAAAAAAGTTTTTATTTTACACATTTTAGTTATCGTATCACACACAAATCCTTGTCAAGAATCAATTTCGCAAATTCTTTTACTTGGATGACATTTTTTCCAGCTATTTTGATTTCAAAACCAAACTACTGAACCGATTTTCATGAAATTTCTATGGGACCAATCGGGAAGTAGATCCATTCAGATACAAGGAGAATTTTTCAAATCGGTTCATAAATGACGGAGATATGAGGTAACAAACACAAAAAAAAAAACATACAACCGAATTGAGAACGTCCTCCTTTTTTTGAAGTCGGTTAAAAATAGCCCAAGTTACTCCTTATAACGTCAGCTATCTGCCAGTAAATCCCACCAAAATAGCCCAACCGTTTCGGAGATTAGCGGGAAGAAACAGATAGACTGTATTCCGGATATAATTTCAGTAAAAAACTGTTATTTTGAATTTACAAGCAGACATTTAAATTTTATTTATTTGCGTAGATGTATAGATGAATTAGTAGTTTTTAGTTTTACAACGTAACGACACGGGGAATCTTGACCTCGTGGCTAAATAATAACAGCCGCCATGGGTCGATCTTAAAATTAAAGCAACGTTTGTTGAGGATGGGCAATCCATCAGAATTTTCTCGGTAGCGGCCTAAACTCTGATTGTGTGCGTCGGTGACGGCTTGACGGATATGTATAGAGAGTCTATTACTCGTCCCATAGAACAATAAAAAAACAGGGAGAAATAATGGGTGTGAAATTACCCTTAATTAAGGCGAAAGACAATTGTTCTCCCATCGCGTCATAGCGATATTTTTTTGTTCTAGACCATACTTGGAAACCTCCTTGTTCTGGAGATATTGGAGGTCAATGTTCCAACATTTTCGCAAGATTTTTTTTTAATTCAAATTATTTATAATACAATGTATCCGTCAGTACAATGTTTTGAAAGCGTTACATTGATTTCTATCGTAAAACGAGACTATTCACCCAAAAACAAGTCGTTTCTCAGCAATCATTTTTGCGTGGAGTCACTTAGTTTGATGTACAGAATGCTTGGTTGACGGCTTCGTGAAGGGTCCGTTTACACCTTGTATACCTAAGTTTACTATAAATACAGCTCTGCCAGCGTCAGGAGTTCTATGTAAATGATGATTTAAATTAAAAAAGTTCCTTTACTTTCAGATGGTCTGTTTATTGACGGCGGCATTTGGCTTGTGGATAATTTCGTCTCCTGCCACCATTTCTAATGTTATAGACGCCTCTGGCAGCTCAACTATGAAGGTAAGTTGTTATTTTTAACCAAAGACATTCAAATATGTACGATAGACGGGACAAGACGTAGAAAATCACAATCCAATACTTGTTACCAGTTAGTAACAAGTCGTTCTGTCTAGTGTCATACGCCCGCTTGTCAGGTAGCATTCGTGTGTCAAAATCGAAAATGTTCCAGATCAAAATGTTTGTATGAGAATATTCCCAATGTCCGATCTATAAGTCTTTTAAATCTCATTGTTTTAACCGACTTCTAAAAATCATTTTGTATTATTATTTTTATCTTTTTAGGGTTCCGTACCTCGAAAGGAAAAAACGGAACCCTTATAGGATCACTTTGTTGTCCGTCAGTCCGTCCGTCTGTCTGTCAAGACCCTTTTTCTCAGGCACGCATGGAGGTATCAAGCTGGAATTTATATCAAATACTCTCAGGTCTACTGTCCCTTGGAGCTGTGAAAAAATTCAAACTTCTAAGCCAACGCAATCAAAAGATACAAATTTTCGACACTCACAAGGGAATCAAAACCTACATTCCCGTAAACAATCTTGAAATTTGGTACGAAGCAACGTCTTATAGAAAAAAAAAATTGTGAAAACCGTAAATTTTTAGTTATATCATATTATAATAAAATATTTTTAATAATTTTAAACATACTACGTTTGTACGGAACCCTCAGTGCGCGAGTCCGACTCGCACTTGGCCGGTTTTTTTCTGATTCTTTTTCATTTGGTAGAGCAAGCTCGCGCGGTGGTCCCATAAAAATGGATCAAGGGCTTGATTCAGTGCGCGGTACTCCTGGACACGGCGCGTATTGTTAGGAGGTTCCTCTCTCTCGCCGGTAGCTTGGACCCTGTTCCCGATACCGGTGGGCTACTACTTTTTATATTTTTAAATGTTTTTATACTAATTTTATACAGGAATATTTAAAAATGTAAAAAATAAGTGAGAAAAATAAATACAGGAAATAATAATGGTATTTATTATTAGTCCTATTTCCAACTTCAAAAGCTAGGTTACTAAATAATCTTTAAATCCATACAATGCCTTTGACTAAACAAATCTGATTGCTCATAAAAATAGCATGTCAAATAACAATTCTTTCGTGATAGGACAACCATGGCGACGTCTGCATGAATTATATATCAGTTGGCAGAACGCAAGCCATAACTAGGGCGCGGTTTAGCTAGTCAATAATAAAATGACATAGGCACTTGCTTTTTCTTTGTGAAACAGTTTGTAAAAAGTTCGGGCGAAGTGCTATTGCGTTTTTTCATCAGGAATTTCTCAGTAGCAGCCACGGAGTCTGGATTTATGCCCGGCTGATGGCAATAGGCTCGCACCCTATTACATGGGACTTAAAACATAACTTTTTTTTTTTTTTTTTTTTTTTCTAAAATACTTACATTACTCTTACAAAAAGTCTAGCCACATAACGGAAACCTCTCAGGGTTTATCTGTGTGCAGGCGAGCCGTTATATACAATTAAAGCAATTTAAGGATGATCTTGTGTCAGGAAACGCTTTGATTTGTACTTGTAACTTTTCGAACCAGTTATATACAACTTTTGTAATTCTTCTGGGAGTTTATTTAGACAGGGCTGGCGAAACGTGGGTGTATTAACTGGCGAAACGTGGGTGTATTATTAGGTGCTCCTCTGTCTAACCTTTCTGGGATTACAGGGGTGGTGTTATGTTAATAAGATTCATAGATGACTCTGCCCTTTTTTTTTAGGTGGGAAATCATCAAATGACCTCTCCCGCTCTGGGTGGAGTGGGAGGGCGTGTCAGACTCTTACTGACTAAAACCCACCCGTGTTCCTTCAGTTGCCTGTGCCAAGGTGCCAAGGGCCACGGTAACTCTTTCGAACAAATCCGCAACCCTGACAGGCATCGGTCCTAATGGACCCCGTCAGTTTCTGCTGACATCTCTTTGAGGCGCGCGTGGAACACAACGTGCAATCGAACCGGGGCTAGTCCTTACCGGACGGCGAGCTACCCATTGCTCGCCGTCCGCAAGCCCGCGCCTACGGTGGCCGGGAATCTGCTTGGGAGATGACTCTGCCCTGGAGTGCAAATGTGGTGTTGTCCCACAATCGACGGGACACTTGATATCGTGTCCTGCCTGTCCTGTTGTTTGCACCTCACAGGAGCTGATGGACGCTACTGAAAGTGACAAACTCGCCGCCAAATATTGGGCTGACTCAATTTGAATTGTCATGGACACGCTAAGAAGAAGAATAGCAGGAGAAATGGTGTTCATTACATCCTCGAATGTACAGTTGAATCGACATTGTGGGTCAATAATGGTATGCCAACTACTGACATTTTTGTTTTGATTTCCTTTATCTATTGAAGCCATCTCTGTCCCCTCTAATACTTCAACCATCGTGAATATATATCAAGTAATTGATAAACAATAGTGCTAATAGCATGCACGACATGGATCGGTATCAGTTTTAACCAGGTCATCGGGTAATTGCTGACAATACCCGGTTGTAGTGCGGTGAGGAGCGTGGGTAGTTTTGTAGGGCAAGTAAGGGGTAGACAATGCAATTGTGATTTGGAGTAAAATACGTACGGGTGATATACATATACATGTATACAAATAATTAAAAATAAAAGTGTCTGTTTATATTTTCAAAATCACAGCTTTTTACTGAATGCATAGGAAAGTAATAGACGATTTTTTTTTCTATTTCTGTTCGTTTATCTGCTTTTCTGTTCCGGCTAATCTCCGAAACGGCTGGACCGCTTCTGACGGGACATTTAATTGGCAGATAGCTGATGTTCTATGGAGTTACTTAAGCTACTTTCATTTTACAAAAATAATTAAGGTTTGTGCAAAAAAAAATTAAAACCCATAATGTTTTAACAAAATCCGATCCAAATGGGAAAGTAATATTTTTATAATAATTTCACGCTGACAACGGTCGCGGATAATAGCTACAATAAAACAAGGGTAAATGATAGCGTGTCCTCCCCAAGTGACAAGGGCAAGAAGATGGTGACAATGAAGGGCTTTTCAACCCCTATTGTCATGCTGCTGGGCAAAGGTCTCCCTCCTAAATAAGTCACCATAATTCGATCCAGGTCCTTGCCGACTAAACGAGGATCCAACAGCATGTATAAGAAGAAATACATACAACATTAGAAGAATGGCGTATTCGTAGACAGGCTGTCTAGTGCGATCTCTTTCCCGCACTGAAATAACTAAAACATTCCTGCATTAAAACGTCATGGTAGGACCAGTGGACTTATAATCTTGTGTGGAAAAAATACTTTGCTTTAGTAAAGACCCGCCCCGGCTTCGCACGGGTGCAATGTAGATACTATTGTTTTCTCTACTATAATATACTACATGTATATAAATCATCATTATACATATAAATCTTCCTCTTGAATCACTCTATCTATTAAAAAAACCTCATCAAAATCCGTTGCGTAGTTTTAAAGATCTAAGCATACATAGGGAGAGACAGACAGCGGGAAGCGACTTTGTTTTATACTATGTAGTGATATGATTTATTAAAAGTGTTTTTATGCAGCCAACACTTCTTTCTTTCATACCTAAATGACCTCAATCTGCAGTTTAAGACCGCGGAACTGGTTTTATTCTCCTGTCACAAAACTAAACTAGACAGCTAGCATACTTAACTTGTTTGTCAGTAAAGTTATTTATAATCGAAGCTTCAGTAAAATTCAACAGAAGTGCATGTCACAGCGTGGCACCGATCCGACCGGGTCACCGACTAAACACCTACCTACCATGTTGTGCGCTAATTATGGCATAACGTCAGCCGATAATCTAACGTAATGTGTGTTGAACTATGTTCCATGTAGGGAAATTCATTTGAGTTGTCGCTTTTCTGTATAAAATTGTGGCTAAATAATAACAGCCGCTCGGGTCGATTTTTAGGTTAAGCCGCGCTTGCCTAGGTTGGTTCGTGGATGGGTGCCCACCCATTACATACTTGCCGAGTTTCCTCCGTGCCTCGGAAAGCACTTTAAGGCGTTGGTCCCGGCTGACATTTGTAGATCTTTGACAGTTGTTACAGGTAGTCAGTGGCCCGAAAGTCTGACACCAGTCTCACCAAGGGGTATCGTATTACCCAGTCGTTCTTATATAGATAATAGATAGTCGTATTATATAGATAATATATAAAAACACTAAAATTCTTTCTACCTATGTCCGTTATAGACTTTGAAACCATTCAATCGATGTGCCCCAAGCCGGTTTCATTTGAAAGGTAGTAATGCGAAGATGGTTTTAAATCACTAAAACAATGCATTTGGTGCTACATCGTAGTAGCATATGCCTGGTATCCGCTAGTATAAAGTAAAGTCCTGCTGCATCCGGTTAGACTGGAAGCCGACCTCAACATAATTATGAAAAGACTGGCAGATGATTTCGTCAACAGCGTGTACGGTCTACACTTTTGTGAAATACAAGCAGGACTAATTATATTGTTTAAGAAAATGAATTGCTTATTGTTCATAGGCCTTACTACAAGACATGCTGACTCTCCAAGTGGGTATAGCCCTGACGGCCATAGCCGTCTTCCTATTCTTCGTCTGCTTCATGGGATTCTATGGCGCCATCACCAGATCACCCTTCCTATTGTTTATGGTAAGTAAAGACATTTCATAACCTCAAGAGAATGCGCTTAGGTAGCCCGCGAAATTCAAATTAGCTTACGTTTTTTTGCAATTTGCAGGGTTACCATGATATGTTAGTGCAGGAATGTTTTAGGAATATTCCAGGAGTGGGAAAGTGACAGCGCTGGACAGCTGTCTAGCGCCGTCTCTTACCCACTCTCGGTATAGTCCTAAAACATTCCTGCACCATGGTAACCCACCTGGTCAGTGTCAGTCAAATTGTTGCTCTGGGACTTCGTCGAACTTCATTGTCTCGGCGCTTTTCTGGTGGTCGCCACTGTTGGTTCTGGCTTTCAGGAGTTGCAGTGGTTTGAGAATAGTATGGCGGGATTGTCCCAACAAAAATAAAGAAATTATCGCATATGACGGGAAAAATAAGTTCCTTTCGGCTTCGTTGTCTTTGTACACTCTTTATTTAGCTTTTGCACGCGGATTCGCTCCCGTAATGTACGGAATTAACCACGGGAACATTTTAAATGTCAATAATACTCTGAGATAATGTAGCTACCCGTTGGTAAGAGGATTTTCGGAATCGGATCAGTAGTTCCGAAGATTACTCCCTACATACCAACAAAATTTAGCTAATATTACAAAAAGGTGTTGATAAAACACCCTACATGGTAAAGAAACAGACGGACTAAGTACCTGTCAGATTTAATACTCACCCTTCGATTACTCAACATTATAAAAATGTGTACTGACATAATATTAAAATCTAGGTCAATGTTACACAAATAGGGTTGTTTTTTGTATCTATCGATTCGTATGATGCGCGTGTGACACAATTTTTATACGTTCTAGTTTCAAGGTGAATTCAAATTTCAAGTATATGTATGTCTGTGATTACAGACATATACTTAAAATCTGCACCTGATTGCAGATTAATACTTGTCTTTTTTGTCGTGGAGTGATTAAACAACGTTTGACATTTAAATATTATGCAAAATATTTACTTTTAATTCCTCGAAGAAACTCCAGGATGCAGGATGCAGCACTACCCTCCCATTCCATCATTATCGCTAAAAGGCTCAGTTTAAGATCTGTCTTTGATCATAACTAACTCTTTATCTGTTCCAGTACTCGGCGCTAGTGCTACTGCTCCTACTACTGGAGTGCGCACTACTCTACTACTTCTCAAGCAATCTGGTTGAGGTAAACACGCTTGTTTTATTATTGAAGGATCCTTGGACGGGGGGTTTTGTTTGGACCTTGTCCAGACCTTCAACAGTCAATGATATACTAACTGTTGTCCGCAGCCTTCGTCCGCAAGAAATTTAATATAAAAATATGGCTTCCCTATTTGAATCGGATTTTGTTATCAATTTCATGGGTTTTTTCTACTGAAATCAAAGTATGTTACTCCGTGTAACATCAGCTATCTGTTTTTTGTTATAAGTACCTTAAATACTTTCTAAAAAGCTGTTATTTTGACATTACAAACAGCCACTTCAATTTTATTTATTTGTATAGATGTCAATATGCGGGAATTCAGAAAAAGACTTACCAACTATCTTTCAGTAAGTTAGGTTAGGTTTAAGTTTAAGGTTTTTCTTTCTTGTTCGTCTTTATCGTGTGGTTAGTGCCTAACCTGGCGTCAGAGTTTTTATGCCGCCCATAGGCCTCTGACTTAGCTTTACATGCCGTCGAGAAATATCTCTCAGGCATGCTGGTTTCCTCATGATGTTTTCCTTCACCGAAGCAAGTGATAAGTATAGGTACGCACATCATTCCGAAAAATCAGAGGTGCGTGTCTTGGGTTCGAACTCGAGACGTATGACTTGGCAGTCCAACGGACACACCACTAGGCTATAAGGTGAGGTGTGAGGTTATGGTTTAGGTTAAGTTAGTTTAAATTAAGTCAGTAAGTAAGGTTAGGTCAGCAAGTTAGGTTAGCAGGTAAGGTGAGGTTAGCAAGTTACGTTAGTGGTTTCGTTAGGTTAGCAAATTAGGATAGGTAGAAAATTAGGTTCAGTCATCAAGTTAGATTAGGATATAAACCTTTTTTTAATTTTTTTTTCATGATATGGAAATCCTCAATGGATGTCCTCCGCCCTGGGGAGGGCGGAGGGGTCTGTCAGACTAGTACTGACTAAAACCACACCGGTGTTCCCTCGCACACTTGCGTCGGGGGTCCGCTGCCCCGGACTAGTCCGGCCCGCTTGACCTGCGAGCCTCGTCCCGGGGGGAGTGAGGTGTACAAAACTCCCCCTTACGTCATAGAGAGGCGCGCGTGGAACACTACGCGCCACCGTATCGGGTCCAGTGTGATGGGGGGAACAGTTTAGGTGGGCCGGAAGAGGGCGTTATCCGCCCTCTGCCGACGCCCGGTGCGTCTGCTGCGGGATGGGCGGGAGCTCGTCATCTCCCTTTCCGTTTCCGCAGCCGACATCAGCGCATCCCAGGACTCTGCGCTGCCAACCATCGAGCGTACAACGGTCGGCAGCGACAGGTCTCCTCCCACCTCTGCAACGAGGGCACGGCGCGGCTCATCCCACGCGGCACATTCGGCCAGCGTATGCCGCGCCGTGTCCTCCAGACAGTGGACGCAGTTATGGCACCGAGCGTCCGGTTCCCTGTTTATGCGACACAGGTACTTCCCGAAGCAACCATGCCCCGAGAAAACCTGCGTCGCCCGAAACGACAGGGAGCCGTGCCTCCTGCCGAGCCAGTCTTCGAGCACCGGTCGGATCGCCTCGATGGTAGCGAGGCCGGCGGCGGTAGGGCGTAAAAGCCTGTCCCGCCACTCCGCCACCAGAACCTCGCGGAGCTGTGACCGAAGCAATTCGATCTCTCGCTGCATCGGTTCACCGCCCCGCGTCCGCACTTCCTCACGCCACCGATACAGTGACGCGAGGACTCTCGCCTCTAGGTCCCATGGCGGTGACCCAGCCAGTGCACAAGCCCCCTCGTAGGAGATTGTGCGATACCCCCTGATAGACCTGACGGCCATCGCTCTCTGCGGTTTTCGCAGTATCGCGATGCTGCCGGCCGTCAGGTCAGAGGCCCACACTGGGGCCCCGTACAGGGCCATGGATCGCAAAACCCCCAGGTACAATCTCCTACAGGTGGTTCTCGGGCCCCCCAGATTGGGAAGCAGCGTTGCGAGCGCGCCCGCCGATGACTTGTTGCCCTAACCTAACTTGATGACCTAGCCTTACTTGATAAAATTATATGCTTTATATCCAGATGCCGTTTGTATGTGGAATTTTGGTCTTACAGATATATATATAATGTATCGTATCGTTTTAATGTTACTCCAGTGTGGGCTACAGACGGAGCTATAAACCACTCTGACGTCATAGTAGGCCACCAGTTTTGTAACACAGCTGTAATTTGTGCATAGAAACTTTCAGCTGTAACTGTTTCATGGTCGTTTTTGCCTATTTTCGTACACTTATGATTATTCTTTTTTACAGAAAGGTCTACAAGATGATGGCCAGTGGACACACGCTATGAGACTGGCTTTCAAATGCTGTGAACATAAGTAAGTCTTTATATCCCTCCGTTGGGTAACACATCTACTTATAAGCAAGGCCCGGACTCACACCGGAGCGTAGACGAGCAAAGATGTACGAAACGCAGAGGGGCCGTTTAAGTATTACTTAAGCACGACAGGGTGCCCCCCACACCCTGTCTTTGCTCTGCTTATTTTTGATGACATGGGGGGCGGGGGGATCTAGATGGTGATTACGTCAGCAGTGATTATTTACTTTTTTACACATATGACAACCCACACATTGTCTATGCTTGAAAACGAAATGCATTTTCAAGGATTCCTACAAATAATGAATACGTTCAGGTACTCGCTTAGAACTGAGTAGAGGAATCACCGCGCGCTATTCACTTGTCTCAATTTTTTCCGTCAATTTATTGTTTTGTTTCGATACGATTGATGATTTGACGTTACAGTCCTCTATTCCAAACCTATTCCTTATTTCTAGACTTATAACTGCTGCTCATGAATCAATTAATTGTACCAATGTTTACGTAAGCATGGGGGCGAGGTAAGAGCTTTGCTTATATTTGCTGACGAGGGGGAGGGGTGGGTTAATTATTGCAAAAAATCTGCTCACGTAATACTTGAACGGCCCCAGAGGAGAGGTGATGCGTAGAAGCTAGGGTGTCTCCACCGAAGGTGTGCAGATATGTGCAAAGCGGCACGCCGCGTACAACACACAACACACCGCTCCCTGCACGCCACTCACGACAGACATATCCTCATCTCTCTGCTCAACCGTTGTCACTAAAGCTAAGTGCAGACGAGAAATGTAAAAAACCAAATTCTATTGGTAGTTTACGACACATCTCCTCTCCCATCGTCTCCGGCTCAGTGGAGTCCAGCCCTAAAAGTTTATATCGTTAAATGTGTCCTCACTCACTTAAGTCGCGCCAAGAATTGTCCACAATGAGATAAGTGAGCTCACAGATTTCGCTTCGAACAATAGATACGATATTCAGCAAGGATATATTAAATATTTACGAGCTATAGACGAGTCAAGACGAAGAAAATCGTAATCCAATACTTGTTACTACTTGTAACAAGTCGGTCTGTCTATTGTCATACGACCACTTGTCAGGAAGCAGTCGTGTGTCGAATTCGAAACGTCGCGTCGCTACTGACTGTCGAGGTCAAATTTTTGCATGACAATACATATACTCCCAATAGTCTCTCTGTAACTCTTTTATTTTCAGTAGTAATATACTGTACAATAGTATACTATACAAATGTAATTGTCAACATAACAAAATGCGATCTTTTTTGACGCGATATGGTGAATCAAACGTAGATTTACCACGTTAGATTTACCTACCTAAACATGTTGACGATTTCTGTCTCTCTTCATCATCTTTTATCTCATCCGAAACAGGTTTTTATGTGAATATGTGTGTGGGAACGCGTATTTTATACATACGTGATGATATGTCATTTATTTTTGCCACAGCAACTCAATACCAGAAACGAAGAAACCTCCGTGGTCTTGCTGCGGGCCTGACGCGTACCCTGACAACTGTACACTATCACAGACGTTTAAGAAGGTAAGATCTATCGTATCAGTCAGTTAACATACCATAGGTTTTAATATTTTTAGAAATAGAGAAAGAAAATTGTGTTTATTTATTGGCATTATAAAAAAACCGAAACATCTTAAAATAAATCAACAAAACTCATCATCATCTGCCTAGCCTTTTCCCAACTATGTTGGGGTCGGCTTCCAATCTAATCAGATGCAGCTGAATACCAGTATTTTACATGGAGCGACTGCCTATCTGACCTCCACAACCCAGTTAATACGATACCCCTTGGTAAGACTGTGTGTCAGACTTTCGGGTAACTGTAACGACTGTCAAAGATTTACAATTGATAGCCGGGACCAACGGTTTAACGTGCTTTCCGAAGCACGGAGGAAACTCGGTGTGTAATGGGTGGTCACCCATCCACGGACCAACCCAGGCAAGCGCGGCTTAACCTGACAATAGACCCGAGCGGCTGTTATTATTTAGCCACGAGCTCCTCCAATCAAATCAAATAAATTAAAATACTAATTATGCCAAAAGGTACATATGGGAATTTTGCCTGAAATAAAACAAAATTAATTTTATTTATAGTGCTATTAATTATACGGGATGGGAGGGACAGCGACGCTAAGCCGGTCACAACGTGATCAGTACTCCATTCTGAACCCCCCCCCCCCACACACAGAAATTGTTCGTCGGTTATAAAAAAAAATCTACTGTTCTATACAAAACTGCAATACCTACACGTCAAAATGTACTGAACAGCAGATTTTTTTAAATTACCGACGAAAAATTTATATGTGGGGGGAAAATATACTACTTCTTGAAGTTTTATGGCGACATTGCGACTGTCGCATACGAACTGAGCTTAGTACCGGACATCACGCAACAGTCTTGCATAGCGCAAGAAGTCACTTCTTCTCTTCGTCATCCTCATATCAGACCGGAATCAATCACTGCTGGGTATAGGCCTCCCCTTTTTCGTGCAACACTTTCTTGTTCTGTGCGTCCCTTATCCGGGTGCTTCTTCTCCTAAGTTAGTTAGTAAGTTAACTAATTCGATTATTTTGATTTATGCTTTGTTTTATACTATTTTCATGATTCACAATTAATTGCATAATAAAAATGTATACATATATGCATATATAAATAAAATAGTGCATGTGGTGTTAGCCTGTAAGTAATTGTTACACTTTTATACGTAAGTCGTGTACTTTTAAATGAAATGTACCGTGTAAACAATTGTAGTCTAACCTAAATAAATAAGTCCAATAAAAACCAGAACTGTCGCGCAGTAGCCCATCAGATTCATTGTGGACGGACGATCCTCCTAAGAGATATTTCTCGACGGCATGTAAAGCCAAGTCAGCCCATGGGCGGCATAAAAACTCTGACACCAGGTTAGACAATAAAGATAAAAGATAGAAGCTGACTGTTGAATGCTGAAAATTGTATCCCTTAAAAGGGTTAGGTTGGGGATATGCGTACATGTGTGTGGAAGTTAGTGATTTTTCGCCCAAATCTATCAGGCACAACTTGTAGTTTAACATTAATGTTGTTTTTTATTTTCCAGGACTGCCACGGGTCCATAGTGAGCTGGTTGGATCGCTACCAGTTGCCAATATACACGTCTTTAGCAGTGCTACACGTGGTATTGTCGTCCTGCTCTTTCGTACGACGATCTTGTCATGCGTCTCGCTCTTACAGCTAGCGTTCGCTGAGGCGCATAAGCGGTTAGTTCATCATTTATACATATTTTTGGGGCGGCTGCTGGTGCTGAAAACGGCGCAAGACAATAACTTAATTGGTAATTTTGTGTTTGAGCCGTTTGGGGTTGAAACACTAGGACCATGGGGTCCGAGTGCTCACCTAGTATTTCCAGATATCGCCAAGCGGTTGGTCGACTCTTCACGTGACCAGAGGGCTGGCCTTTTTTTGACCAAAGAATCAGCATTGCCATCCAACGTGGCAATGCTGCCAGCCTTCTAGCCACTTTTCCGATTGACAATGATGTAAACGAATTTTTGAAGCCTGTAATTCTTTTCCTATTTTGATACTTGTGCATATATTTTTATCCATCTACGATATTAGGCCATTTCCCTACCATTTTGGGCTCAGTTGTTAAAGGATTTATTTGAACTTTCTTCTATGGATGCTAGCATACTTATTCATCTTCTAGTCGAAGCCATTTTGATTTTCCGGCAAAGTTGCGGCGGAACTGTTATAATATAAGATAACATTACGCCTGTATTCGTCAAAGGGTTAGGCAGAGGTGTGCTCCTACATGAATGCCTCTAGTGGACGCAAGCGTGGCTGCTGAGCATGAGGTTCGATTCCCGGGTCGGACAAAGTGTTATTGGGTTTTTCTAGCAGGAATTTCTCAGTAACAGCCATGGAGTCTGGTTATGTGCCCGGTTGATGGCAATAGGCTCTTCCCCTATTACCTGGGACTTAAACATAACTGGCGAAATGTGGGTGTACTAATTATAGGGGTACACTTACCTACCCCTTCGGGAATTACAGGGGTGATGTCATGTCTAGTAAATCTAAACATCCAAACATCTCTGTGTCATTTTTGCCCGTTTCATCGTGCACCAACACTTTGATAAAAATGGCTATAAGTTTACTACACCACATCTCTTTCTATGCCCTTTAAAATGAGGTTTACATACCTACAGGAATTTTGTTTCCTAATTTTGCGATGATATTTTAAAAAGTCAATATTTAAATTTTGGAAAATAGTAAAAAATCCAAGATACAATCCATCCGTTGTGAAGTGGTCTTCTGTGCTTTGCCGAATACCATAAGCCCAAGTAAGGCTCTGGCCAAATAATGAATACCATAGTTTAAAAAAAGAAGTCGTATTCTTAACAAAGAGGTCATAGTTATCGTATTTTTTTTCATTTTTTTTGCATACCCTTAGCAGTTTCCTGTGCCTTATAAATGCCTAATGTCTTCGATTCTTTCAGCAACACCACATCCACCTCCAGCACCGCCAGAGGCACCTGAACCTCCAAGAGTGCGACCTGGATGGAGCAGCCGCGTCACGCCAACAGTGGAGCCATCTAGCGAAGACGTTATCATGCTGGTTGTGGGCAGGGCTAGAATCGGCTGGGTAGATAAATAAACCTCGTTGGTGGTGAGTAGGAAGCTATTGTGACTAGTCCAGAAACATGAGTGAATGACGTGGCTGGGTAGGCAATTGACATTTTTGGCTGGGTTGGGTTAAAAAGTGAAATGAGAATCTGGACTGGGTAGGGAAGTGATGCCTGGAATGATAAGTGAATGACGAGGCTTAAGCTTAACTTGGTAGAGAACACTATATCTGTGGTAAAGATGAACTATTGCGGCTAGTCTGGGGGTCTACTCTCTAAGTTCGTCAACGAATATACGGGCCCGTACGAAAGTAGATCAAAATTTCCAAATGAACCCTACGACCTGTTATTTTCGGATTCATGAGTTTTGAAAATACATCGGGAATAGGGACAACTGTCCAATCGTGTTGTCATTCGTTTAAGTTCGGGTCCCTCACTAATCGTATGTCCGTAAGTGATACGGAGTAGGAAACTCCCGTATTTTCGGCCGAAACTACGGGTTTCGTGCTTAGAGAGTAGACCTCCTGGGTAGGGAAGTAAAACTCTTGGTTGAGCTGGGTAGTAAACTAAATGTGTGGTTAAGCGGACACCCGTATCTACGGTCAAGTTAAAAAAAAAGAAACATTTATAAACAAGAATTTAAACGCAGTAAGAACCGTCAAAGAAAGCAAAGCTTACTTTAATGAACACTTTGACTTGTTTATAGGTACGGGTGTAAGAGTCCTATCTAGAACTCACTTAAAATAGCAGCATAGTTTACTCGACTATGACATTACCATAATTTTTTGGACGACTATGCTGCAGCAAAAAAGCGGTATCTCAAATAAATATCGTAAAGTAGATGTTGATGTCATCGGATAGCTTAAATAAATACGCATCTAACTAACTTAGATACAAAGCAGTATCAATATTAAAACAAAAAACTTTTTTGCAAAAAAAAAACCGACTTCCAAAAAAAACACTAAAAAAGTGGAAAATAACTTTACTTTCGGAAGTCGGTGACTATTGTTTGTTTCATTGACTTTTTTGCCACCGACTTCCGAAAGTAAAGTTATTTTCCACTTTTTTAGTGTTTTTTTTGGAAGTCGGTTTTTTTTGCAAAAACGTTTTTATTTTACCCTTTTTAGTTATCGTATCAAACACAAATCCTTGTCAAGTATCAATTTCGCAATTTCTTTTACTTGGATGACATTTTTTCCAGCTATTTTGATTTCAAAACCAAACTGCTGAACCGATTTTGATGAAATTTCTATGGGACCAATCGGGAAGTAGATCTATTCAGATAAAAGAAGAATTTTTCAAATCGGTTCATAAATGACGGAGATATGAGGTAACAAACACAAAAAAAAAAACATACAACCGCATTGAGAACCTCCTCCTTTTTTTGAAGTCGGTTAAAAATAACCTAATAAGCAAAGAACTAATCTGTATAGTTTTGACCAAAATATATCTACAAAACTTCAATTTTCTCGAAACTGGCTTTCTCTGAGATACGGCTTTTGCGTTTAGCACGGCAGTACGGGCCAGTCAGAAGTGATGGCTAGAGTTATAAAAACTGTAATGTTCATTTTGTACCTAGTTAAAAATGTGACTGCTTCGTAGGTCTGGCGTTCACTGGTGTTCTGGTGAGCATGACGTCCTGGGTTCGATGCCCGCGTCGAGAAAATTGTTATTGAGTTTTTCCATCAGGAATTTCTCAGTCGTAGCCACGGGGTCTGGATTTTGGCCCATTTGATAGCAATAGCCTCGCCCCCTATTACATGGGCCTTAAACATAACTGGCGAAACAAGGGTGTACTATTAAGTACACCTCTGCCTACCCCTTCGGGGATTACAGGCGTCGTGTTATGTTATGTTCAAGAACGTAACTTATAATAATTAGAGACCTTTATACACTAAATTATTGCAAACAGATAAGTTGGAATAGTTATCACTTATGAAGTAAATACCAAATATTAAAAGGCGTAATATAATTATTAATAATACGTTTAATAATGCAATATGTACGCAGCTCAAGACATAAAGCAAAGCAATCGAATTTAACAGATTCGCTCAATGTATAAAAATCGTAGACACCATGATGGTAGCTGCTACGCCGTAACAAAGTGCTACGCCGTAGCGAGGCAAAGCGTGTGGAAATGTTTTTGTATACAGGGTGGATGGAACACCGACCCTAAAACAACGGTTACCACGTATTCAATACATCATTCGGAACCCCTCCAACACAGAATGTTTGCATCGGTTTAAAAAAAAAAATGGGCGTTTCCTACAAAACTGCAATATCTACACGGTCAAAATGTACGGAACAGCAGACTTTCTTTTTTAATTACCGTTGATTAATATGATGACTGATGTACGTAACCGTTTTGGCGTCGGTGTCCTACTACCCTGTATAATGTCTTTTGTAAGAAAAGTTGTATTTAGTGTAAATATAATATTATTCACTGATTAATTTTAACATCGCTTGTTTTGTTACTTTCATATTTGTATTGATGTTCAATAAAAAGTTTTTACTTTTAACCCGATGTTTTTTTTAAACCTTCTTTTCAATTACTGTTTTAAGCTTTCACGGTTTATAACGGGGATAAAATATAATGACTACCAAAAATAACTTTATGACCATAACCTCTATTACCTAAAATATATACCAATCAGCAAAAAATTAAACCAAAAATTACAAAGGTTCTAGCTATTTTAGTCATGTCATTAGTCATTAGTCATTTATTCTGAACAAAAATACATTTGTGTTGAATAGGTAGGTACAGCATTAATACAATAATAATAATCAATAAAAGTTACAATCAATAATATAGATGAAATGTCAAAAATGTCTGCATTTTAAATTGTACTATGCAATCAAATTTAGTAAATTGATCACCAAATTTTAATGAGCAAATTTTTGCACTATTTCTACTTAAATACACGGAACTAAATATACATAGGATGCAAGAGCGAGCGAAGCGAGCTCGAGACTTGAGGCACCCCGAATCGGACAGGTTAGGTTAGAAGCTGCAGCAGCTATATGTATTCGTGGTTGTTTTCCTTTAAACCACCCAGTAATACCCGTCGACGGGATTGCGCAGGGTGCGCCTAATCATATGTAGAATCTGCCATTATGTAGAATCTGTCATTATGTAGAATCTGTCATTATGTAGAATCTGTCATATGTAGAATCTGCCATTATGTAGAATCTGTCATTATGTAGAATCTGTCATTATGTAGAATCTGTCATTCTGTAGAATCTGTCATATGTAGAATCTGCCATTATGTAGAATCTGTCATTATGTAGAATCTGTCATATGTAGAATCTGTCAATAGTAAACTATGATGTCAAAAGTAGAATCTGTCAAATGTAGACTAAACGATTTTCTTTTTTAATTATGCGAGTTGTTTATTTCTTAACCTTATTAAGAGGCGTACACAAAAAAAACGCGAAATTGCAAGGTTTCCTCATTGAAATTGTATGTTATCCGTTCGTTGTTTGTAATAACAATTACTTATTAAGAATAGTTCGTTTCCTCTACTACAATAATAGTAAAGCGAATTTTAAATAAATTATTAATTAAAAAATATTAATAAACACTCACATTAAATTAGGTAGGAACTAAATAAAGTAGGATGTTTCTAAGTTTAATAAACACAACAAAAAACAAAATTTTGCTGTTAATTGTTGCTGCACTACAAACAAATTTTAACATAATAAAGTATTTTTAACATACAACATGTCTGAATAATTCAATTCTATTAATAGGCATTGTTAATAGATACTGTAAGTGACAGTGTAAGTTTACTTTTCAAGTGTTTTATTACTATTAAAACAACGGTTTTTCTCAATAATTTCGCCAGAAAATCGGTTCCAGTGTCCATTTGAAAACAGAAACAGTTGACATTCTTCCAAAAATATGAATCACTCGGGCATTCCAAACCCAAATACTAATTTAGTTTCTCCGACTGCATTTAAAAAGTAATCATAACTTGACCCCACCAAAACACGGATAAAAGTTTTGCTTTCCATAAAACTTTTACTCAAATTCAACCCCCCCCACTCCCTTGTCTTGCCACCCCCGTGTCCTGGTTCCCACGACTTGCTGCATTACTTGCCCCACAGAGCACGCGAACGTGCCAACAAATAATTGGGTCATATTGAAATCAATAGCTTTGAAAAAACTTACTTTTACGCGCGACTTGGTCTACGTAAAGTTTTCTGTTTCACATAAAACGTCCTAGGAGACTTGACAATAGTGTAGTTTTAAGAGCGTGTATGCCGTACGGCATTTCATACAAATTTTCAAGTCCTTATTTTTCGATATGACTGAACCGATTTCAATGAAACTTCATACCCATAAGCAGGATATATAGGTCTAAAAATTTAATTAGAAAAACATGTTCGTAAAATTGCGTTACAGTTAAATTAGACCGATTTTAAATTTTCCATAGAAACAAAAATTTCCAATTATCTTTTTTTAAATAAAACATTTCGAAAATGTTTTTCGAATGTTTTTGCTTATGTGTATGAAGTTTCATTAAAATCGGTTCAGTCATTTCGAAAAATAAGGACTTGAAAATTTGTATGATGAAATGCCGTACGGCGTACACGCTCTTAAAACTGGTAAAAAAAAATTATAATCAGTTGGCTGGTGCGCTGCTTGTCGCGGGGTCGATCCCCGCACGGAACAAATATTAGTATGGCCTACAGGTAGTTATTCCGGGTCAGGCTGTTTGCGTCATGTGAGTTTATATGTTTGTAAACGCATCCACGACACAGGAGAAATTCCTAGTGTGGAGGATAGTTATTAAAGAAAAAAATAGTATGAACTAGCATCTTACCGCAACTTCACACAAGTGAAAGATACATGCACTCGGTCTACATCAGTGAAAAACGAAATCGGATGTGTAACCTCTTTATAATATAGAAGATGTTGTTTAAGTAGGTATAATACAGTGTCTCCAGTCAAAAACGGCATAAGTCGAGTTATGCCCTTTTATTTTTATAGCACCATTGTAATCTACGTGTTCTGTTACATAACATATCAAAAGGACATATCTCTAGCTGTATCCTAACACATTTTTTGTAATATATCAAAGGCATAACTCGACTGCGTGTAAAGGCACAACTATCGATATCAAGTAAATTTCACTGCTTAATAGACATAATTACAAGAAATCCCAAAAGACAATCGAACTAAAAGGCATAAACAGTTAATTTAATTACAAAAAGACACAACCCATGCAGTTCCAAAGTTTTTTAAACACAGTAAGAAATAAATGCAGATAATCCATTTGGTAAGCATGTTTGAAAGGGTACAACTGCATTTTGTTGCGTTTGCTACGGTTAATTGTCAACTAGTATTTCCCCACTTAGCAATGTATCGCTATTGATGGATTGCCGCGTGGTTAAGGAATAAGTCGTTTCATTCCTTAATTTTGTAATTATCTAGTTTATTTTGTAATAGTTAAATTAGTGATAAGCTTTTACAGTATCCAGACAAAGTTTTGAAAGTAGACTTTTAGAAGTTTTATATAGTCGCATAGCCTCTATAGTACCCACCTATGTACTAGAAAGCTATAATTCACAGGAAACCTACTTTATTTCTCGACTTGAATGTGCTCTGGCGGTTGAGAGTATGTCATGCTCACTCAAATGTCTCGCTGATTGTGGCGCGAGTGTCGGGTCATTTAGTTCCCTTTAAAATGGTTGAGTTGAATGATGGCTGACCCATGCGTCATGTTCGTGAACAGGCGCCGTCAGTTGTGACTGGTCATCTCTTAGTTGCCACGGTTTATTTGAACTAATTATTTTGTTTTTAATTGTCTTTTTTTGTTTGTACTGTGGACACTTTTAATGTGCACGTCTTCCTACATCGTTCTCACATAATGTACCATCTCAACAAGAATGATGTATCCGGGTCATTCTTCTAGACACGTTTTTCAAGCGGCATCATCTAAAAAGAATAGAAATCGAAAAGTCAGCAAGCTACTTTTTTTTTCGAGCAATCCTTTAATTCTCTCTTATCTGGGTTATTGATTATTATTCAATTATCTATATATTTAATATCATAAAAAAAATAAAACACCCCCATTCTTTGATTTTCGTGGAGTGTCCCAACCCCCGATCTAGGCACTTAATAAATTATATATTTTAAACTAAACGGTACATGCTTACCAAAAAAAAAACACTAAGTCCTAAGAAGTTGACAATGCTAAGAAAAATTAGACCGTAGTTCTAAAAGAATTACAGTATCCAAAAAAAATTTAAATGTATCTGTCCCGGGGTAGTTACTGATTTGCGTGGATCATTGTAAATTCACTTGCACATCCCTAACTTTGCGGCCCGATGTTGCGTCATCCTAATTAACGTTACAACTAGTCGCCCTCCGACGGCCGAGCAGAGTGCTTGTGTGACGACGCGTCGAGTTTCCGAAAAATTAAGGTAATAACCTCGTTGCGTGGGTATGGTTTCTCAAAACTTTGATTTGCGTGGTACCATTTTCTCCGGTGTCTGTGAATTTATTTATTGCATAAAATATTGTAGCGAACAAATATAAGGTAACGTAATTTATATTCAAAACACAGTTTATTTGCTTAAAAGGTTTTAATATATTTTTAGAATAAAGGATTTATTTTGATTTCCGTGGTCGTGATTTGCGTGGTTTACGTGGTAGTTTTGACCCACACAAATCAATTATTGGCCATGCAAATGAAATAAGTTTGAGTTTTGTAATAGTATTGTATGATGATATTTTTTATTACTTTAGTTAAATGTAAATTCGTTTAAAATGACACAGTTGATGGGTTTTTGATTTTATAAGTACCTAATAATAATAAAAATAGTATCAGATTAGCTACCTATATTAATGTTTAATAAAATTGTAATGAATTATTTTTTAGACCAAAATGCCATTAACAAGAGAGGAAAAATTAGAAAGAAATAAGTTGTCTGAAAGAAGAAGAAGAGAGAGGCTTAAAAATAATGAAGAGTTCTACTAAAATACCAGTGTCCACATGGTTTGCATAAGGGTTTTTATGATGTCGATTTGAGAAATTTATTTCTGAAGGAATAGACAGGCCAGTATTCATTGAGAAACGTCCACAGAAGAGGACGCTTAAAAGCGATTGTGTAAAAGTAGCAAAGAATAAACCAGTGATACTATCAAACATCTTATTGAAACCAAGACCAAGTGGGTTTATGCCAGAAATAAGAGTTGAAACGAAAGCGGCAAAAAAGAATTATGATGTGAGACGATCGACAACTGATATTGAACTCTCAGAAAATGACAGCTTCAGGATTCCAGGCCTGGCCAAAGAATGAGAAGAACTGATGACCCCAAAAACTACTAGAGATTTGATCTCATGTCTTAACAATGTAGCCGGCGAAGACTCGGATAGTTCCGATTATTCAATTTTTTAAGAATTTTTATCAATAAGTAAATGATTTTGATAATTAAAAGTACTGATTATGTTCCTAACAAATGACTGATTTTATAATCAAAGATAAGATTTAAGAGAAAGTGCTTTTTTTTAATAGGTATTTAAATAAGTGTTCTAAGTTTGTAATGTCTTTAACAAAGAATAAATAATGTTGACTGATTCTAATATAAATAAAAGCTTTAAAAACGATTTCTGTGTTAGTTACTTACCTATTGTTTTACCTGATAACATAATAACGGCTTTTAAATATAAAGTAACATTAAATAACTTATTTGAGTAAGTTAAATAAATAAAAAATCATTTTCGTGGAGTGTTTTGTGATTTGCGTGGCCTCCAATGTTTTAACCTCGATTATCTCTGTAAGTATATCGTTCTCTGAGGTGCCTCTTCTATACAAAATATTAATTTTACGTATATTTTAAGATGCAGATGTCGATTTAGAAAATATATTAAATTTTAAAATTGCCACGCAAATCACCAAAGAATGCCTTGCTCGAAAAAGCACCCATCCAAGATTTTTGTAAAAACATTATGATTTAAAAGAGTGTCCATGGAGTTTCTTGCCCATTCTTCTCCATAGAGATCTACGCTTTGGAATAGGCAACTACAGTACTTTCACAGTTATTATGTCTTGTGACTGGGACTGTAGCTTCATTTTTTATTGCTGTCTTTGTTTCGACAATTCAAAAGTGCCTGTAATTGGCCTACTTGAAATAAATGCTTTGATTTTGTTATTTTTTTATTTTATTTTTTGAATGAATTTTGAAGTTATTACATTTATTTAATGCTTGTATTGACCATAGTTATTTGCCTAATAATTTTATGCGGACCATAGTCATATCGATAGTAAAGAATAGAGCTGGCGATGTGTCCAGTATGTCTAATTACCGGCTTATATCGCTAGCGACCATTTTCTCTAAAGATTTTGAACGAATAATTAGTACTCATTAAATTGAAAAGAATTTTCCAATAAATAACGCACAATTTGGTTTCCGAAAGGGCCTGTCTACTGATTTAGCTCTCCTTGCCTTGAAAAATACAGTATTTAAATACATACAAAGACGTACTAGTGTGTATGCACGTTTCCTAGATCTACGCCGTGCGTTTGATAGTATAAATTATGAATTATTATGGAATAAGTTAAGAAAATGCCATCAAAAATTGTAGACATTTTAGAATACTGGTATGCCAATAAATCAATGTAATCAAGTGAAGTGGAATAGTGCCCTATCGGAAACATATAAGCTGACTTGTGGTGTGAGGCAGGGTGGACTTACCTACCCTATTTTATTTAACATGTATACTAACGAGTTGATTGAGGAATTGAGCAGTACCCGAGCCGGTTGTCGTATAGGTGAGGTTTGTGTGCCGCTGAGCATTATCTCACCTATAATGTGAAGAAATCTGAGATTATGATATTCAAATACGGTAAAGGTCCTGTATTGTACCGGTCAATTTATGTGGAACTGCCCTAAACATTGTAAATAAGTTTATCATATATGTGACGAACATAATTAACGATGATTTAGGAGATGATGCTGATCTGGAACGACGGAGGCGTAGTGTCGTATGTCGTAGTAATATGTTAGCTAGACGCTTTTTTCATTGCTCCAACCAAGTTAAAATAACTCTGTTCAAGGCTTACTCTCAGTCGTTCTACAAAAGTCAACTCTGGTACAGTTACAGGAAGAGTGCTTATAACACTCTTCGTGTACAATAAAATAACGTCTTCAGAGCTATATTAAAGCTGTGGCGGTGTAGTGTGACTGGCATGTTTGCTGAGAACAGAGTTGCTGATTTTTACGGGCTCTTGAGGAGACTAAAATTACTATTGCTATTCAGCCCTCTTCCTCTCTCCTAATTTTTGCGTGCCCGACAGGGTCCATATTGATCTTTAATTTGTTTATACCATCTCTGTAACATATGGAATGCAATAAAAAATTGAGTATTGACTCAAGGCATCTTTCCTGACCCGATTATACGCATGTAATAATCAGTTAGTGACTGTCATATTCCGCTGTGTACCTGCTTAGACGTTAAAATGTAATATTTTTGGTTTTGTTCTCTAATTATAATAATGTACGTTAATTTTAATGTAACTTAATTTTTTATTGTAATTTATTATGACACAATAACTTAATTTAAGAGCGTTTACGTCTATCGCGCGAAGTCAAGTTTAGGTAATTCAATGCATTTTTTACACACACAGAAGCGCGCGTGCCTGTGTGTATAGCGCTGGCGCGCTCTCGCGCGCTATAGTCAAACTAACCCACTATGATCCGTTCGAGTGCAATTGTTGTAGTAAAATTTAATTTGAATTTGAATTTGAACGTACACGGATTACTAAAGTACGAGTGCATAAAATAAGTATTCAATAATATATTGCAAGTATAGCTATAATTATGATTAATATTAAAGTCGTTTTTTAGTTATTCAAACATGAATTTGTTGATCTAAACTTTAGAAAGGAACCGAACTTCGTTAATTATTATTGATTTGTGACTGATTAATAAATATTTCTTATTCTATTCAAATAAATCACTTTATACGGATTTACTTACGTTTATTTTATATTATATTTTAACCTGACGCGATGTTCCTCTTAGTGACACCTCTTATGAGGGAAATACAATAGGTTGGCGTTAACTTTAAAAACAATTTATGTTCTTATTTACAAAAAAATAAGTAAAAGTTTTAATAAATAAAATTCGTATGTAAAAAAATTGGGTAGATATTGGTTGTCACTAAAAATATTGTCAGTCATCAAAAATAATAATAAAAAAATTTAATCATCAAAGTACCAAGATTTTTTAATCACACTATAAACGTCCGCTATCCTTCCAAGTACGACTAAGGTCAACTCGGGTCAGGCAGAGCGCCGAGCGACATGTCCTCTCTCTAGAAAGCCTCGCGGCGGTCTGATTTGAAATTGCTCGCGCGCAGTGATTTATAGTAGTTTTCAAATATTTATAGAAAAATAATCACTGTAAATTATTTGAAATTTTAAATTGGATGTTTTAAAGCATATGTTCTTCTATTATATTATGCTATTATTATATTAAATCAAGTAAGATATATCGGTGAAAAAATCATTTTAATTCCTTAATATTTCACATTGTTTGAACTTTAATTTCTTATATAAAGAAACCTAAATCAAAAAATTTTCTTCTCCAACTATATTCCTTAGGATCTTAGCAATAGGTAAAAAAAAAAATCTAATTAGGTTTGCCGGTGGTTTCCTATAATTAGAGCGTCGAAACTGACGCTAAAAGGGAAATTAAGAAAACCTCTGTTGAGTTATCTTGATACAATTTACCAATACTCTATTAATTGAAATATTTTTCTCTCCAACTATTGAGACAACGAAATTTCCTAAAGTTATTAGTAATTATCATTTTTGTAAAATAAAGGGTTGATGGTATTAAAGGGTTTGAAAAGTACTGTTTTGGAGTCAAATAGCGCATGGACGGCGTAAACGCTCTTAACAATACATTGTAATATTCCTATGGGTTAATGCCTGAAATAAACGATAAATAAAAGTCCACTTTCCGAGAGATTATTACCAGATGGTAAGATCTGCTGGCAGAGAAGGTCACTTTACTGTCAGAGATGACTATACACAATTTAATTATAGATGCCTTGTTAGATAATTTAAATCCTCGACATCGATAGCAGAAGGATATAAGTCATTATAATTTGTCTTAGTCATTTATAAAATAGGGAATAACTGATAATGTTACTTTACATACGACCAAACTGACTAATATAAATAACGTTGTGCCATTATTGATTCGTTAACAAGGCAACAACTAAAGAAAAACCAAAAAAAAAAATACTGGGTGTAAGGGACAGCCCTCTGCAAACTTTCAGGGCTTGTTCAGTAGACGAAACTGGACAATCTTCCACAATTTTTTTTTTCAGGATATGAAAAAAAAAATTTGGCTCTCCATACAAACTGTCCAATCAAGTTTATAATTTTCTATGGTGAGGCAGATTTTTTTTTTTCATTTCCTGAAAAAAAAAATTGTTGAAGATTGTTCAGTTTCGTCTACTGAGCAAGCCCTGAAAGTTTGTGGAGGACTGTCCCTTACACCCAGTATAGTCAGCGTGACTCAATGTGGAAATGATTTCCATTAAATGAAAGGGCTATTTTTTATCTACAATGTAAATTTTATAATATTCAAAAGAAATAATTATTTTAATTGCGAAATACTAAAAAAACATTAAAAGTGTTGTTTTTTGCCTCTACTGACGAATTTGAGTTGTGCCCTTTTTGGGTTCCGTAGCCAAATGGCAAAAAACGGAACCCTTATGGATTCGTCCTGTCTGTCTGTCTGTCTGTCCGTCCGTGTGGCACAGCAACTTTTTTCCGAAACTATAAGAACTATACTTTTGAAACTTGTTAAGTACACAAAAATAGAAAAAGAAAACAATAAATTTTGGGGGTTCCCCATACTTAGAACTGAAACTCATTTTTTTTTTCATCAATCCCATACGTGTTGGTCTCTATGGATAGGTCTTCAAAAATGAAATTGAGGTTTCTAATGTCATTCTTTTTCTAAACTGAATAGTTTGCGCGAGAGACACTTCCAAAGTGGTAAAATGTGTCCCCCCCCCCCTGTAACTTCTAAAAGAAGAGAATGATAAAACTAAAAAAAATATATGATGTACATTACCATGCAAACTTCCACCGAAAATTGGTTTGAACGAGATCTAGTAAGTGGTTTTTTTTAATAATGAAGGCGGTTACATGCTGCTACGGAACCCTGCATGGGCGAGTCCGACTCGCACTTGGCCACTTTTTTTTACTGGAGGCACTGTAATACTCGGTTCCCACGACTCGCTGATGCATTACATGCTCTACAGAACACGCAAACATGCCAACAGTAATTGGGTCATACTGAAATCGATAGTTCTTTGTTAACAATACATAACTATAGCGGGTTGCAACAAAGTCGGCAAATTTTCATAGATTTCATTTTTAATAGCTTTATTTAGGTCACATCTTACAAGCCGAATTAGAATCACTGCCTCTAATCCAAAGCTATTAAATAAATAAATGCGAAGCACAGTAAAACAGTTAGATTCAATCAAAAAAGCGTATTTTTTCAGTAATAATATCCTGGCGTAGTATCATATTTCTTCTGTGCATCGAGTATGGCCGTCAAATGTTTGATTCGCAGCGTTTCGTGAGACGGTGCTACTTCTTTGATCTGAAAAACGGTAAAACGCGAAAAGTTTTAATCTCCTTAAGCTGTCTCCTTTCTTTAACGTGTGGTTAGTGACTAACCTGGCGTCAGAGTTCTTATGCCGCCCATGGGCCTCTGACTTGGCTTTAAAAGAAAGGCCTTAAGCTATGTGTAAAGGCTATAAACTACCTAATACCCGTGTACCACTTAAATTGGTGCTTAAACCAAAGCACACTCTTGGATTTTCGACGCTTGGTTTAGCCTCGAAAGTTGAAATTACATTTTAGGTGTCACTTACAGTTAATGAAAACCGATATTATGAACCCAAACGTTTTTTGGTTCAAATTATGTGAATAACGGATCACTCGGAGAGCAATATTACAAGTAGTACTTACTGATCTTTTAGAGATGGATGGACTGTGTCAAAGATGATGCGGTTAGACTGGGGGTGATTTCCGAGATGACTACGAATAGAGAACTATGGAAAAACACATGGTCACTTTAATCGATTTTTGTTTTCGTTATACATCTCTTACCTTAATTACCGCTGTAGTTTTGCTAATAGTTTTCTTCTCTTCCGTTTTCCCTCTAACGATAGTCCTAAAGAGTCTGGCCAGTAAGAAATACAGGATCTCTACGAAGCTGATGAAACTTGCGCCGAGGAAGAGACCGGCTGCTCCACCAAACGATACTATGGCAATAATTTTTACTTCTTACTCATGTAATATTAACTCAACTAAACCATTTGTGAATACTGATACAGTAATTTGTACCATATATGAATGTTTTTCGCAAAAGTAAGCATGAATTTACTTTTAAAATGGCGCCTAACAAATATTTTGCTGTCCCAACTGGGCGCCAATAAGCTTAATGGCGCCCAGATGGGCCAACCCAACTGATATTTCGTGGACTCGGTTGTGCGCAATTTGACGGTGCAGTTAGCGCAGTGGCTAAGCTGGCTGTTGCGCTGCATGTCTTGGGTTCGATTCCCGCACGGAACAATTATTTTTATGACAAGTAGTTTTTCCGGGTCTGGATGTTTTATATGTGAGTTTAAATGTTTGTAAATGTGGTTTGGTATTATTAGTGTGGGGAACGTTTAAAAAAAAAAAGGTTTTTGGCGCCCAACCGGGACTATAACATTAATCATTCTGGATCGCTTTGTGCTTGGTTTGTGTCAGTCGTATCCAGCAATGATAAATGATCCCTTTTAGGTCATCTTTCCGTTTAACTGTTGGCAAGGCCAGAATTTTACCAAATGAACTTTTGGACTCTGAAAAGCCTTCAAAAAGACAGTGAGGTTCCAATAACTCTCTAATGGGGAGTTCGAAGGATTACTTGATTCGTCTACTTACCAACAAGATCCTGAAAGTGGAACACAATCTCTCTCGTGTACCTAGTCCTCGGCGCTTGGACTGTGAACTTAACGGAGCCATGCAGATTGAATGGGTGACGATCCCTGGATGAAATTTATAAATTTAAACTGGGCTACCTATTTTTTTTTTTTTGAATCCATAACAATAATATGTATAGTCACCCTAAGGTAGATTGGTAGAAAATACCTGAGGCATAAAGTCCGCCTTTGTACAGTTTTTATTTCTGCATAAAGTTTTAATGAATAAATAAATAATCAGAGAAGTTGAATTGTTGTTCCAGAAACAACGAGTCACGTGATATCGTGTCCCATTGTTTCTGTGATAGCGCCAAAGTCGTAGCTAAGTTCTGGGCCAACTCATTATAGATTGCCATCGACACGCTGAGAAGAAGACTAAAGTCGTAATAAAGATGTTGAGTACTATATTTTACTATTGACTACTATAAATCTTCGAGCATCGCATAGCATATAAGCAAAATAATGCAAACGTTTGTAGTTTATTTAAGTGGTACAGGATGTACAACCGATCTAATAGGGGGCGAGCCTATTGCCATAAACCGGGCACAAATCCAACTTCCGTGGCTGTTACTGAGAAATTCCTAATGGAAAAACCCAATAACACTTTGCCCGACTTGGGAATCGAACCCAGGACCAGCAGTCGCACTTGCGACCAACGGCCAACGAGGCAAACTTATGTCCTGAGTAAGAAGGATGAAAAGTGGGCGACCGACATTGAGCGCGGTAGTACCTCTCACACTTACTGTCCACATAGATTAATCTACACATCTAACATGAATGAAGACTCACCAGATCTGATCAGCAGTGGATATTTCCTTGTAATTGCTGTCGATACACTGCGGTGCGCAGGGGCACTTCTGTCCGTTATTGTTGGATAACTTATGTTTGTAGTTGGCTAGGCACGACATGCCTGCCGGAGTGCATTGAGGACCCTCTGAAATATAGGGTAAAATTTAGTTTTACGTAGGACCATCGTAGGTATTAGTTACTGTAAACGTTTGGTTCCTAAACTGCGTGTCACTCCTTCAGAAGACCAATGTTTAAAAAAAAAAGAAGAATGTGTCTGATTGTCAGGAATTATTCCGTTAGACTCGGACATCCTGTAGGCAGAAGATGGATTGAGGAGGAGTTTTTTGACACCATTTTTACAATAAAATAAATCAAAAAACTTTTTGCAAAAAAATAAACGTCTTCCAAAAAAAAAACACGAAAATAATTTTATTTTATCCTTTTTAGTTATCGTATCACACACAAAGCCTTGTCAAAATCAATAACGCAATTGTATTACTTCGATAACATATTTTTACCAGATATTTTGATTTAAAAACTAAACTACTAAGCCAATTTTAATAAAATGTCTATGGGACCAATCGGGAAGTATATTCTTTCAGAAAAAAGAAGAATTTTTCAAATCGGTTCATAAATGACGAAGATATGAGGCAACAAACACAAAAAAAATATAACCGAATTGAGACCCTCCTCCTTGTTTTGACGTCGGTTAAAAAGAAGATGAAAGGTGATAATTAAAAGGAGATAAATGGTGATTATGATGAAGATATGAAGGTAACAAGGCAGAGGTGAGTCGAAACAATGCGTACCGGAAGGGGGGGACCCCAGGATATGCGCTAATCTTATTGATCATGTTCCTCAGAAAAGACAGGTAGGAAGTAGTCGCAATCGGCCTGCACGTATGACCAGATATGAATGACCTTTTACAAAGCAAATGTATTTTGTGCAGTATGTGAAGATCGTAGTATTCTGTAGTTTTGTACAGTTCTGATCAAACTTTATGGTGGCTCGGAAAATCTAACCTAAAGCTGCGCAAAAAACAATTTTAGATATCAGCAGGGCGCATAGGATACATCGTCTTGACTGTATAACGCGCAGACCGTCACTCGCAGCTAACTTCCGAGCCGCCAGAAAGTTTGAACTGAACTATACGCCCATGGGAAAAGGCGTGTTTTTATGCATGTATGTCTGTAGAAGAAGATTAATCAGCTACCTTCATAGAAGTAGTAGAAAGGGACGCAACCGCAGAACTCTTTCGCTAATCTACTTCGACAAGCCAGGCGACACGTATTGGTGCTGTGCACCTGAAAAAAGTAACAATCATTATTTATTCATCTTTTATTATTTTAAATTATTTAAAAAAAAAATTAAATAAAATAGATTTTCAGAACTTTGATGTTAGTTCTTCCGTTGTTGCATAGATGGCGCTGTAGTAATTTTTGTACTACGTTGCTATACTACATTTTGAAATGTCCGCTACAAAAAAAACTTGAGAGGTGTCAAGGGACACCCGGATGGAACGAAGTTCCTTTCGATTAATTAGTGAAGGAATTGTAATAAAATGTTATTTTTTTTAAGTTATAATAATATTTTTTTTATTATTAACAAATATAATTAATATATATATTAATATTTCGCATTGAACACCACACTGTTCAATGCGAAATAGAAATGAAAATATCTGGCTTGCTTTCTATAAGAGAGAGAGAGAGACAGACAGAGAAACATGCGACGCCGCACAGCTTACAATAGCTTACTATATAGCAAAAAGTGTCGTGACAACTTTTCGTAAGAATTTTTTCCGTCTAGCCCCCTTTCACAACGCGCGATAAGGAACTTCGTTCCCACACGAAAATTGTATACGTTAAGCAGCAATATTCTCTTGATTTCTCATGAAGTACCTACCTTCCTCCCACTGGAAGCCGGCTCGTCAGTATACGAGCACCCTCGTCTCGTTGGCTGCAGCTCCTTAACTCCTCGACCACATCGTGACTCCATGACGCTCAGTTCTGTGTTCCTGACGAGGGTCAGGACGACTTCTGATGGGGTGTGGGTGAGATCCATGACGTCGTATGGGGAGTGTACGTAGAACTGAAAGGAACAAATGCAATGAGACTACATAAAATAACCGTTTAAACATAACATCACGCCTTTAATCTCCGAAGGGCTAGGTTACATTTCGCCAGTAATATTTAAAAAAGTCCCATGTAACAGGGGGCGAGCCAATTAACATCAACCGGGCACAAATCCAGACTCCGTGGCTGCTACTGAGAAATTTCTGATCGAAAAACCCAATAAAAAATAACTAGTCCGCCATCTTTGAGAGTCCGCCATATTGGATTTAGAATGATCACTGAGCAACCAGGCATAAAATGTATGCAAAATTTCAGCTCTATCGGTTGGGGATAATTTTTTCAAAATTCAGTTGCAAGATTTGAATCTAAACAAACATTGCAAGTTAAATAAAATCTTGTAAATTCTGGGGTATTTTTTGTCAATTGTGTTTTCGGCATTGCTTGTGTATTTTACCTAGATTTCCAGTACATTTGCCTCCTCAAAGTCAAAGTATTTATTAGTGTGATTTTTGGTGATACAGTAGGTCTTATAGTTAGTTTATGGTAACTCAAAAAACTACCCATTGGGCATACACTATTTAACAAATTTGAATTCAACATCGATGCATAAAAAATTCTAAAAATTTCAATATTTAGAATACAATCATTTTCTATAATAAACATTTAGAATATAATTAATTATTATAATAAACTAGCGACCCGCCCCGACTTCGCTCGGGTGCAATGCTGATACTAAATATACATACAAACCTTCCTCTTGCCTATTAAAAAAAAACCGCATATAAATCCGTTGCGTAGTTTTAAAGATCTAAGCATACATAGGGACAGACAGACAGCGGGAAGCAACTTTGTTTTATACTATGTAGTGATATTCTCTTCTTCTTTCCAACTATGTTAGGGTCGGCTTCCATTCTAATCATATTCAGTAGAACTGCATTACTTTACAAATACTTAAGGACGATAATTACTTACATAAGCATTAGCTGGAATATCCATGATTATGTAGCAACTTAAAGAGGAATATTTACACGTCTCTGGCCAACGAACGGTGTCATTTGGGTTTACAGCCCTGAAAAAGAAAACAATAAATCAGCTAAGTTTTGATTTACTCTGAAATGAACTAAAATAAAGAAACTAACAGCAAACTATAAAAGGGCATCAAAAAACTCCTTAACTCTGTGAGCTGGTAATGTGCCCAAGAGACTGGCCGCGTTGCCACGTTGTATGGCAACTAAAGTCCGACCGAAAGTTCGGTTTCGGCTTCGGTCGAGTTTCGGCAAAAAAACGAGTTTCGGTTTCGGCGCAAACCTGCCCAAACTACGACCGAAACCGAAACTGCATTCGGGAGTTCTCGCGCTGGAATCGGTCATGTTCGGTGCGTTAAATTCCATCCAAACGAGTAAGCGACGAAGACCTTTTGCCGCGTCGACGTGCTAATCATGTCGTGACTAGCTTGTGTTTGCAGTTCGTTTTGTTTGTTGTGAGTTTTCGTGTGATTAATTTTGAATTCGGTAACTTTTATTACGTGATAATTAAGGTGGGTGTACCATGGAAGGCCACTCTAATAAATAAACAGTTATTATTCGTTCATATACTGGATAAATGAAACGAACGAATATTTAAGTAATACTTTGTTTTATTCCGTAAAATATAAACCACTTTTTTAAATTTCAGATTTGATCAATATTGATTAAACTTAAGTTTCATTGAACTCTTAAAAATGGCCTTGCTAGGAACAAGGCTCCTTAGAAGGCCATTATAATAAATCAGTCATTTAACACTAAAAGTTAATAAATAGCCATTAAATCTACAATAAAAAGAAGTGGTTTATATATTACGTAATAAAACAAAGTATTACTTAAATATTTGTTAGTTTCATTTATCCAGTAAATAAACGAATAATAACTATTTATTTGTTAGAGTGGCCTTCTATGGTACACCCACCTTATTTTAACGTCGCCGATTTCCGATATCAATGAAGCAAGGGACCGTACTGCCAAAATAGTGGCGCGAGCGATTCACCGCCGCGTCTGTGATTTCTAGTTCGATGGATGTTTATGTAGATAGAAGGAATTTTTCATCACATGGCAATAACTACGAAATTTTAATAATTGGCCTTCGAAGGAGCATGGCCTTCCATGGTCCACCCACCTTATATAGATTATACTCGTAATAACGTTTTCTTTATTTTTCCCTCAAAACATGATCTTTGTTAGGAAGTTTCGGTTTCGGCCGAAACTGAGACTGTTGCCGAAATTCGGTTTCGGTCGTAAAAACCAGTTTCCGTCGGACACTAATGGCAACACTTAGCCTCTGGCAAAAGTAAAAGCCAGCTCTTGGGTTACGAGAAGCGCTGACTAGGCGTTTTGAAATTTCTTTAAAAAAGCTGTCACCACTCGGACCCCACGGCCGCAGAGTGACAATTTGTAGACCTATTTTCTCTAAAATTGGTTCAAAATGAGTTGGCTATAAGCGTAGAGGAAGGTCTTCCGCTTATTTTTAACCGACTTCTAAAAAAGGAGGAGGTTCTCAATTCGGTTGTATGTTTTTTTTTTTTTTTTTTTTGTGTTTGTTACCTCATATCTCCGTCATTTATGAACCGATTTGAAAAATTCTTCTTTTATCTGAATGGATCTACTTTCCGATTGGTCCCATAGAAATTTCATCAAAATCGGTTCAGCAGTTTGGTTTTGAAATCAAAATAGCTGGAAATTTTTGTGTTTGTTACCTCATATCTTCGTCATTTATGAACCGATTTGAAAAATTCTTCTTTTATCTGAATGGATCTACTTCCCGATTGGTCCCATAGAAATTTCATCGAAATCGGTTCAGTAGTTTGGTTTTGAAATCAAAATAGCTGGAAACAATATGTCATCCAAGTAAAAGAAATTGCGAAATTGATACTTGACAAGGATTTGTGTGTGATGCGATAACTAAAAAGGGTAAAATAAAAACTTTTTTGGAAAAAAAAACCGACTTCCAAAAAAAACACTAAAAAAGTGGGAAATAACTTTACTTTCGGAAGTCGGTGGCAAAAAAGTCAATGAAACAAACAATAGTCACCGACTTCCGAAAGTAAAGTTATTTCCCACTTTTTTAGTGTTTTTTTTGGAAGTCGGTTTTTTTTTCCAAAAAAGTTTTTGGTCAAAGAAACGGTGGATGAAAGAAAGGAATAAGTATATTAAAGGAAGTTTGAAAGATGCGCCAGTTACAGAAAAGTTGCAAGAGAATCGACTGTCTCAGTACGAATGGTGACGAATCGCATGTGAATAATAAATTTATGAATATAAAGGTTGATGTATCGCCATCCATCTACATTTTTATTCATCACTCTTTCAGGGAGAGGAAGACCAAGGAAACGGTGGATGACTTGTGTGAGGAATGAGAATGTTGACAGTGACAAAGGAGGACAGAAGAAAAAAACGTGTTGCGCCGACCCCAAGTAACATGGGACAAGGGCAGGAAGATGACGAAACGATGGATGAACTGTGTGAAGGATGATATGGCTAGAAAGAAGGTGACTGCTGAGATGACGAGTACAAGAGAAGTTCAAACGAAGAATGTCTTCTTCTGTTGCGCTGGCGTTAAATAAAATAGGTTGGGCAGGAGAATGGTGATGTTGATTGGTTTAGATGGAGCTCCTGAATTCTACAACATTAGTTTTAGTATACAGGGTGTCCCGTAAATAATGGATCAAACGTAACGGGTAGGTAGCTTACCTAATTTCCAACAACTAATTTGAATATTAAAAAAAAAAACCGTTACAGTAACCAAGATATTATTTTTTTTTCGAATTTTACCATTTTGTCTTCCAGAATTAAGTTTTTTTAATGCTGTTGCTGCAAATGATGACATTTTTAGGTATGATTTTTATTTAACTCTTCTGAATAGCTTACTAATGTTATAAGATACCATTTTTTTGAATACCGTTTTATTTGCCTTAGAAAAAAAATCTTGAGTTAAAAAGTTTTTTCTTTACGATGTTAGGACCAAAATTGAAAAAATTCTCCTGTAAAAAAAATGTATGACACCGAAGACCACCATTATTTTAAAAACTTGTACATTTAATAAGGTTTGCAAATTGGTATAAAACTTACGTCTAGTCCTTATCGTTACAAAGATATTGCTATGAATGTGATGAAGAAGACAGAAAATAAATTAAATTGGTACTATTCCATTTTTCCTTTTCGTAATGGCTTATGCATGAATGCTTGTAATCGAAGCAGGTAGTTAAGCGGCTAGCATAATTCCGACCCGATGACGTCATCTGTCCGGAATTTGGGACCGCTACCTGTGGCGGAGTTGCACCTCAGCCAGTGTGAAAGGGATAGATAGCGCCGTTTTTTTGGTAAATCGGTGTGAAGTTGCGCAGGTTCTTTTGTTCTTTCCTGCGCCCTTCACTCGTACAGGCTTCATTGTTGCTTGATTTTATTAGTTTAGTTCTAACTAGTCTCTGTTCGAGTTGCTACGTCAGACAACTTTCGCTCCCGCTCAGTGGCTCGGTGTTTTCTTCTGTAAAATTTGACTTGTGCTGTGTATTTGGACTTTGCTTTGCCTATCGATTTGGAACTCTTTGCGTATTGGACAAACGACTTGGCGATCCTACGGACTCCGAAAACATTCGTTTGTGTGTGCTTGTACGTGTGTGCAGTAGCGCTGAAACCTTATTCAGCCCAATGCCTCGTTATGAGTATACGCCACGGCAATACGCCGAAATGCATTTTATCTACGGAGAAGCAAGAGGTAATGCCAGGGCGGCTGCAAGATTGTACCGTGAAAGATACCCGAACCTGGTTCGTTATCCCGATTATCGCGTCTTTATTAGAGTGCATAACGCGCTTCTTGAGGGCAGAATTCTTGGCACCGGAGTTGATGGTACCAGTGAAGGACGACCGCGACAAGTTAATGACGAAGTCATTCTTCGAGAAATCGAGGAAGATCCGTCAGTCTCCGTTTGCGTCATAGCACGACGCGTAGGAATTTCTAGATCGACGGTGCATCGAGTGCTACAACGGTGCCGATTGCACCCATATCACGTGCAACGTGTTCAAACGCTGACGTCGCGTGATTACCAGCCACGAATAGAATTTTGCCAAAGGATGCTTAGAATGATTCGGGCGGACCCGCAGTTTTTTAACAAGATTTTATGGAGTGACGAGTCTTCATGCCGCCGAGATGGATATTTAAATTTGCATAATTTGCACAGTTGGCAGCTGATAAACCCACATTTGATGCGAGAGGATAGGAGCCAACATCAATTTAAAATAAATTTATGGGCGGGAATAATCAATTGGCAAATAATAGGGCCCTTTGAACTACCAGCTACTCTAAACGCCGAATATTATCTCCATTTTTTAAGGAATGAGTTGCCAAGGTTATTAGAAAACGTTCCAGAAGACGTACGGCAAGCAATGTGGTTGCAAAATGATGGGTGCCCCGCTCACTATGCGACGGCAGTAAGGGCGCACCTTGATGAAAGTTATCCGGACAGATGGATCGGCCGATTAGGACCAATTTTGTGGCCTCCGCGATCGCCGGATTTAAATCCCCTAGATTTTTTTTACTGGGGATGTTTAAAAGACAGGGTCTACAAGAAACCAATAACGTCGGAAGAAGAATTACGACAGCGCATCCAATCTGCTGCATCAGAAATAAACCAAAGCCGTTTTGTCCGTCGGATAAGAGCTTCCTTTATTAGGAGATGCAGACTTTGCATTCTTGTAGGGGGAAGGCAATTCGAACATTTATTGTAAAAACCAAATAAAACGATTTATTTGAACTAACTGTTTTTTTTTAGTACGGCCTCCTAATTCTTTTCATACGCCTCAATAATTCAATGAACATTGCCTCTGAAATACTACAGTTACACATTTTAAAGAAAAAAGTTTAAATGTACACACTTTTTTATTTTTTTTATTAACGGTGATTTGGAGCACCTCTCAGATTCATAGCAATTATCTTTGTAACGACAAGGACTAGAATGTACAACTTCATACCAATTTACCAAAAATACAAAAGCGGCGCTATCTATCCCCTTCACACTGACTGAGGTGCAACTCCGCCACAGGTAGCGGTCCCAAATTCCGGACAGATGACGTCATCGGGTCGGAATTATGCTAGCCGCTTAACTACCTGCTTCGATTACAAGCATTCAAGCATAAGCCATAACGAAAAGGAAAAAATTGGATAGTACCAATTTAATTTATTTGCTGTCTTCTTCATCACATTCATAGCAATATCTTTGTAACGATAAGGACTAGACGTAAGTTTTATACCAATTCGCAAACCTTATTAAATGTACAAGTTTTTAAAATAATGGTCGTCTTCGGTGTCATACATTTTTTTTACAGGAGAAATTTTTCAATTTTGGTCCTAACATCGTAAAGAAAAAACTTTTCAACTCAAGATTTTTTTTCTAAGGCAAATAAAACGGTATTCAAAAAAATGGTATCTTATAACATTAGTAAGCTATTCAGAAATGTTAGATAAAAATCATACCTAAAAATGTCATCATTTGCAGCAACAGCATTAAAAAAACTTAATTCTGGAAGACAAAATGGTAAAATTCGAAAAAAAAAATAATATCTTGGTTACTGTAACGGTTTTTTTTAATATTCAAATTAGTTGTTGGAAATTAGGTAAGCTACCTACCCGTTACGTTTGATCCATTATTTACGGGACACCCTGTATGCGAAACCCGAAACACGTGTCTAGTATTTTTATGTAAAGAATCTATGTAAAAAAATTCAAAACTGTATCATGAAAAATCACAAAGTTATAAGCTTGTTATGTTACCTGGTTGTCCGTACAAAAACATGCTCACCACGCGGCGCCCCGGTGTGCGCCGGCGCCTAATGCCTGTGCTGTGCGCGTATGATTGCGGATAGGTACTAAGTGTCGCTCGGTGTCCAAATCGTAACCTTTTTTAAATATTTTAGGGACAAAATATAAATGGTGTAAAAAATTTTGGAATCGATTCAGTTACTTATTCTGAACAAACTTTATTCTGTTTTCACATATACTAAAAATAATGTTGTATTATTAGGTAATAACTTCGCTCTTTAGTTCTACAAACAGTCTTTTTGCATTCTTAATGCCAAAAATCACATTCCGACGCGTAATATCCGTATTTTTGTCACTTTTCGATTTCCAAGTTTGGCCGAAGTATAATTCTTAACTTGATGATCCACTCACGCTGTTGATGGATGGAGTGGTAAAGGAAGGCCAAAGAAAAGATGGATGATTGTGTGAGGAATGATATCAAAGAGAAAGGAGTAAATGATGCCGTGACGTCTGACAGGGGAGAATGGAAGAAGAAAACGTGTCGCGCCGACGCCAAGTAGAATGGGACAAGGGCAGGAAGATGATGTTGCAGAACTCACACTATAGCTACGTCTCCTAATGCTAGAGAATTGGTGACGTAACAGGCACCGGCCTCCGTCATCACTGGGATCCATTTGTAGATGGCTTCTTCCGAGGATCTGGTCTTGAGGTCCAAATCCGGCATTACCTGTAGACAGCGTTGGGCAGTATTTGAATTGCTTGTAATTAAAATACGTTATTGAAATACAAAAACGTATTTGGTATTTGTATTCCAGTTACTTGCATAAAATGTAATTTGTAATTCGTATTTCAAGTACCTGTCGCCGAGATATTTTGTAGTTAGTATTTCAAATACGTATGGCTTCAAAATACATTTAAACATAAATACATTTAACCAAAAAATTAAACAAAAATCAAATATCCAAATATAAAAAACGTGTCATACAATTTAACACAAGTTTGTGCTCATCAGGACCTGTAGAAAGATTGTTTTCTTTAGCAGGTTTTATTCTTTCTCCAACGAGAAGCTAATTGCCTGACAGTACATTTAAAAATCTAGTATGATCGTGAAAGGAAACTTTTGTTTTACTGATTAATCTTCTTTTACTCTGCTTTTTAGCCCATACTGGGCTGGATCACTTTTAATTCTTAATAGTACTTTGTATTTCAAATAAAAATAGCTAAAATAGATACTGTATTTTAAACATATTTTGTATTTTAAATACTGGCGAGATAGTATTTTGTAATTTGTATTTCAATTAAAAAATTAAAATTGAAATTACCACAGGTGATTTACTACTTCGATTCAATATTGGTTTGGTGCTAAATCTACTCACATCAACAGCGATCCCAAACATGTCCACCCTCGTCTCCAAATCGCTGAACTCCCGGAACCTCTCCAGTTGGAACAGGTCGGAATCAGTGATAGCTTCCACTAGCCGCGCGTAGTAGTCATACTTGGTGTCAGAAGGGTCGATGTTGAAGTGTTTCTTGATGACGGACGGTAGCTTGGCTTTGTTTAGGCGTTTCTGGGTGTTGGTAAAAACATAAAATAATACAAGGAGATACGGTGTAGGCCAAAAAAGGAGTATAGTCAGTATTATATGATAAATTAATAGATGATAAATAAATATATTATGACTCTTCATTCTCCTAATCCCAATTTATTTGCGGTCGCCGCAGCATGTCTTCTTCTTCCATACTTCTCTATTACTCGTCATCTCATCAGGCACCTACTTTCTTGCCATGCCATCCTTCACACAGTCCATCCATCGTTTCTTTGGTCTTCCTCTACTCTCTACTCTACCACTCGCTACTCTCTACTCTACCCATCCAGATTCATACTCAAAGGTTCCTCATTCCTCCGCATTCCATGGCCATACCAAGCCAAGCAAAACTTTTTCACACGTATCCCAAATGATAGTTATACGGACCATATAACACATAGTGATAGCTGGGACACTGAACCGCCAGGATCGGAAGTCTTTCTCCAGGGTCACGACAGTAGGAGACTCGTTGTAGCGTTGCAGTTGACCGAGTGATACGTCCACTGCTCCCCACGTGGCCAGGGCTGTTGCGGCTACCCATAGGATCCTATAAAATGAAAATACAGGAGATCTACTCTAAGTCCGTCAACAAAATACGGGCCCGTCCGAAAGTAGATCGAAACTTAGAAATGAACCCTACGCCCTATAGTTTTCGGATTCATGAGTTTTGAAAATACATCGGGAGTAGGGACTAGTCTAGTCGTGTGTCATTCGTTTTTAGTTCGGGTCCCTAACTAATCGTAAGTCCGTAAGTGATACGGAGTAGGAAACGCCCGTATCTTCGGCCGAAACTACAGGTTTCTTGCTTAGAGAGCTTAGACTTCCAATTACATCATCATAGATAGCCTGCATCATCTAACTGCTGGACAAAGGCCTCTCCCCGTGACTTTCAGCCTTTAGATCCAGGGTTAATGTGGACCAGTGGTGGATTTAGTACAGCTCATGACGCCACCTTCTATGAGCTTGGTCGCGTCACATTTTGACTTTGTAAGGGCGCCACATATTGTTTGATTTAATATCTGACGGGTGCGAACAATTCAAGACAGGTCGTTGAAGTGACGTTTGGAGGCCTATGTCCAACTGTGGACGTCTTTCGATTGAGATATAATGACGTTCCTAGGTTGATTTTCTGATTTCAGAGGCAACTTATAATCGGTCAGAAGAGATATTGCAGTTTTGTTTTGGGACACCATCTGGTCACTCGTTGAGCAACTGGTGCAGCAGCAGCTTGGCAGCGGCGATGTCGTCTTCACTGATGTTTATGGCACAGATTTAGACTGCGGACACCTCATCCATAACATCCAACTTCTGCTGCAGGAACGCCAGTAACTCATTAACCACAAAATTATGAGCGACGGAGACGAATTGTGCCGCCGCGTTTATGATATTAAAAACGCGTCAGCAACACGTCCGCATCGGAACGCAGCTACCGCAATACTCAAACACTTGAACTTTTAGTGATGCAAGCAGATCATATCTTTGACTCAGTGAGGATTTGGAGTGATGATTGACGAATAGAGTAAGGTCTTACCGCTCAATCCAATGCCGTCGCGGAGCAGCGATATGATTGAACCCATGAATACTGGTCTCCTTGCAGAAGTCCCTCCCCCCCTTGACAACTGACTTCAACACAGAGGTAACGCATCTGGTGATAAACCAGGGTTTCTCTTCTGTATATATTGGATAGTCGGTGGTGTACATTGCTTTAAAAACGTCCTTTCTAAGATGTAGAATCAGATGTAGACCCAGGTTGGTCGCAGCAAGGAAAACCTGCTCAGGTGGAGATTCATTAATGACTCTGCCCTGGAGTGTAAACGTGGTGCTGTTCCACAAACAATGGGGCACTTAATAATAATATATCTTATTAATTTTTCTTACAATTTATAAATTATACTTTTTTAAATATGAAAAATAGTAGCCCACCGGCACCGGGAACAGGGTCCGAGCTACCGGTGGTCAGGGCTCTTGAGAGAGGAACCTCCTAACAATACGCGCCGTGTCCAGAAGTACTGCTTTCTGAATCAAGCCCTTGATCCAGCTGCCAAGCGAGAGCCTCTTTAGATGTTGGTCGAGGCTCTTGGCTATTAAACCATTGGCTGACACGACTATCGGCACAATTACAGCTGTATATCTTATTACTAATCAGTTGGAACTTTGACCTCCAATATCTCAGCAACTATAAGGTTCCGAGGTATGGCCCATACAGTAGTTAGGTGTAAAGCAATTTACATATTGTAATAAATTACTCAAGCGTGTCACAAGCAATGAACATGAAAAATCCATTAGTTAATACAGATATAATTTGAATTTTGCATTCATAATGTACTGAGTAAATGAAATAAATACATACATATATTGCTGTTACACATGCAAATGACGACCCGAATGGCGCAGCGGTAGTGAGGCTGCCTTACGTTCATAGGGTTCCGGGTTCGAATCCCGGTAGGAGCAAGTGTTTGTGTGATGAGCATGGACATTTGTTTCCGAGTCATGGATGTTTATATGTATAATAAGTATGTATTTACAAACAAAAAAGTATCTATGTAGTATATCAACTATCTGGTGTCCACGACACAAGCCTCGTTGTTTAGTGTGGCACTAGATGGCGCTGTGTGTAATGTCCAGCGATATTTATGTATTTATTTATTTATAAATATGTTTAAGTGATTGCATCATTGTTCTAGTGGTCGAGAGCGAATGCTGAGCATGGGGTTTTTGGTTCGATTCCCTGGTTGGGAAAGATTTTGTTGGGTTTTTCATCAGGAATTTCTTAGAAAGCAAGAAAGAAAAAACGTTTATTGGCACACGCCACAAGTACACAATACAAAATATAAAAAAGCAAATAGTATATAATAAAATTTAAAACTAACCAAGAAATATTGTGTGACTCACGGCTGCGCCAAATAGGCCCAGTTCAGCAAAATGCCGGACAACTAGTGCCCGACGCAGTACCGGCCACGGCGTCTGGGTTAGTGCCCGACTGATCAATGGGCTCGTCCCCTTCTACATGGGACTTAACTTTTCAACTGGCGAAATGTAGATTTTCTTTACGAGATATAGAAAGAAAATAAAGAAAGAAAGAAAAATTATTTATTAGTCTCGCACTGGACAAAACAAAATGGTAACTTGACAATAAAAGAAGATTAAAAAAAAGTAAACTTAAGAACAAATTAAAATAAAACTAAGTATGATATGAAAACATTTAGCAAAATAAATTCAAAAGCGATTTCCTCGTGAAAAAAGATTTATACGTTGAGATAACACGAGAGGAGATTGTGGCTAAATAATAACAGCCGCTCGGATCATTCTTTAGGTTAAGCCGTGCTTGCCTAGGTTGGTCCGTGGATGGGTGACCATCATTTCATCTAGTTCCCTCCGTGCCTCGGAAAGCACGTTAAGCCGTTGGTCCCGGCTGGCACTTCAGTCTCAATAGTCAGTGGCACGAAAGTCTGCCAACCAGTCTTACTAAGGGTATCGTGTTACCCAGTATCAGGGTTGTGGAGGTCAGATAGGCAGTCGCTCCGTGTAAAATACTGGTATTGATCAGCAGTCGGGTAAAAAGCACAAGAATAGTACGTCTTGATATAAGTGGGGAAAGTTTGTTATTGCGGCCGAGGCGAAATAAACACACGAGCCGCAGGCGAGGGTGTTATGGAGCAGAGAACTGCAGTAACAAATGCCCACGTGTATCAAACGACGTTTTTCAATACACTTCTAGTTTTTTGGTTTTAGATTTTAGTCCAAATTTGTTCAAAGTCCAAATTGATTCAATGGAATACAAAAAAAAGGAAAATAAAAATGCGTGTGGGGGCGAGCCGCCTCACCACGTGTGGAATTTTTATTTCCGCACTATAGTGCGGGAATATTTGAAGAAAACCACGAGGGTGAAATCCCATAGCATGTTGAACCTAATCGTAGTGCGATAAGAAACAGTTTTCGAGGAAGTGTATTGAAAATAAACTTAAAGTATTAATCAACAATGCCTTCAGGGTGTTCATGGGGTTGCCGCGCAGCGTGCGCGTCAGCCTCAACAGCATCCTGAGCACTGTAGCGGTCAGGAGGGACAGTCCCATACTGGGGCTTTGGACACGCGTACATGCCATTGTGGCGTATACTCGTAATTAATAATTAGTGTTATGTTTTTTTCTGGTAGATGTAAGTACTGACTCTAGTTTCTAAGTCGTGTATTGTAATAACCAAATGGACTTTGTCTGAAATAAACGAATTTTATTTATTTCATGCATTTTATTTACTTAATATTTAATTTAAAGTTATTTAGGGAGTTATCTGCTTACTTAGTAGAATATAAACTTTATTATTGATTAATAACATAATTTGTTTAATAACAGCCCGTTCACACGACGACGATTCGTTTTTTTTTTCACGATTCGTCATTTTTTTTTTTTTTTTGATGGCGGCAATGCTTTTTAAATGCCTGTGTTTACACGCATCACGGATCGTGAAAAACAACAGTTTTAAATCACGCAACGTCTTTTAAAAATCAGGTACGTCAAAAACACGGCTCGTGATTTTTTTGCGACGGATTCGCTGATGCGCTCGCTCCCGCAAAATCACGGAACTAATGTGAACGCCAATTCGTTTTTTTGCCGGATCGTGGTAAAACACGATTCCGTATGCAATGGCCAATGAGAACGTCCATCCGTTATGAAATATCGTGTTTTATGACGGATCGTCAATGACGGAAGCCGTGTAAACGGGCTGTAACATAGGTATTTAATAACATAGTAATGGGAAAAGGCTAGGCGGATGATGACAGGTATTTGCAAAAGTTTCCTCCGCTGACTCAAACCTTCTCTTGTGGAGAAAAAGTGAGTCGCCCGAATCCACTACCGACGCCGACAACTCTTATTTATTTTACTTTAATATAAGATAAAAACAAGTTTTCCTAACAGAATTATTGACCATCCCACATAAATCCACTCAATTTGAATTTCCCCAAAAATACTGATTCGAACATTTTCTTGCCCGGGCGCGTTCCACCCGCGCCCGCATTTACAATCAATGGCATTAAATGATCAGCCTCCCCTAGAGGATGGCTTTCCAAACCTCCTTTCTGTTGATCCCATAATATTATCTTTTCACGATTCTCTTCGTCCCCAGTACAAACTTCATTCAGAAAATTATCAAAGTCTTCGTTAGCAATTACTTTTTCAATTTCCAGTCTGGCTTTTTTAAACTCTTGCATATTATGATATGACAACCCCGAACCAAAGATGGCGACGCCTTCTTTTCGAAATTCGTACAAAACCTTTCCAATTTCGTAGTGTTGGGCCGCATTTTGGTTGTTTAAAATAGATATTTGTATTATTGGGATATCCGCTTTTGGATTTATCAACATCATTGGTATAAATACTCCGTGGTCCCAACCTCTTTTGTCGTCTAAAGCAGACTTGATTCCCGCGTTTCTGAACGCTTCGTGTAATCTTGCCGCCAAAACAGGATCGCCTGAAAAATAAACCAATTTGTACATGAACTCTTGTCGCGTGGCCATTATCAATCAAATTAGGTAGGTCGGTAAATGATTATAATACCCACTGAAACCCATTAGCACAAAAATGTACGTCTCCATTCTTTCACCTATATACAAACGTTGATTGGTGAAAAGACTTGAATCTCACAATTAATTTTCTTAGTACTTGGTGCCACCTAAATGAACGCCTAAATAAAAGCTGCAATTATACAGGATGGAAGATACACCGATGCACAAACGGTTACCACGAATTCAGTTTAACATTCTGTATAATCTGAGCCCCCCACATAGAAATATGTCATGGGTTTTTTGTTTTTATATCAGCTGTTCCATACAGTTTGACCGTGTAGCCTACACGGTTTTTGTAGGAAAAAGCTGATTATTATTATTTTGACAATACATTTTATGTTCTCGGCTAACCGGGAAGAGCTGATAATACGGGCCTAAGCCAAGTGATTACCAGTTGGAAGAGATGTAGTGCGGTCACGCGTATAAGATTGTATGGAAGATGTTAGCGTATTTGAGTTTTGATGAAGATTTTCTGAATATTATTATAAGCTTTTATTCAACTCGCCTTGTTAGTAAGTATTGGTCAAATCTTGCAAGTGCATTTCAAACCAGTTCCCCCCAACCGATTGAGCTGAAATTTTGCACACACCTTTGGTTCTGGTGACAATACATTTTTATGACAGACATTACTTCATCCTGCAGCCAGGATCATCTCCTCAAGAGGGAACTCCTCATCGGTTAATGGCGCGGACTAGAAACTTTGCATACGAGTGCATATTTGATGGATAAACACGATTTCTATCATGAACTCGTTCTGCAGCCAGAATCGTCTTCTCACGAGGGATCTCCTCAACGATTAGTAGCACTTATACGAAAATCGTAATGCGTTCAGTTTTGATAGATAAACATGATTTCTATCATGAGCTCATCCTGCAGCCAGCATCGTCTCCTCAAGAGGGAACTCCTCAACGGTTGATAGCACGGATACGAAACTTTGTATACGCGTTCAATTTTGATAGATACAGATGGTTTTTATAATGACATCATCTTGCAACCAGGATCGTCTCCTCGAAAGGGAAGTCCTCAACGATTAATAGCATGGATACGAAAAAAGTGTTGAGATAATGATGAGTCATCAAAAAGAATTACGACTTAGCTAAAAAATTTAAAAATAAAATTAGTAACGAAAAAAAAAACTTAAAAAAAAAACAAGCTAAGCACGTGAATAGAAGAGGCAAAGAAAAACTATACGTGACAAGCTTTGATGAAACCTCCCTATTCCTTTTCGTTTTATTTACTCCAAGGTTTATTTTCACCTTTTAAGTGCATTTTTATAAAAGCTTATTTTTAAATAGGTTTTTTTTTTCATTAATAATTTTATTTTTCAAATCATATTCAGATGGTTTCCATGCAATCATCAGGAAAAAAGTGGCATCGCTTGTGGGGAGGATTCGGGGGAGTAGCAATAGCATCCTGAAAGTCGTGGCTGAGGATCCGAGAGCTCCTGTACTGAGGCATCTCATGCGGAATTATTGTCCGCATGAAATGCCTCGTAAGTACATGACTCACCAACTCTTCTGTTATTCTTAATTTTTATTTTAGTAATCCTAGTGTATAAGTTGTAGTATCTAAGGTGTGTACTAACTAAAATGGCTCCTATTTTGTCCCAAATAAAACGATTTATTTATTATTATTAAATTACCTACTGATGAAAAATGTCTGTATTCGGAATGGTGTACAAAATACGTGGTAACCGTTGGTGCCTCGGTGTCCCTCCCACCTTGTATAATGGCTACACAAAATTCCATTGTTGAATTCTCAATGTTCGGCGCAATTTCGTGATTATATTTAAGTAGATGTAGGTGTTACTGAAAACGGCTCTGCGTTAAGACCTTCACATTGGTAACAAGTTACCTATCTCGTAAGTAAGTAAGCAAATCGTTTATTTTGCATATATGGCTACAGTACATGGTGAGAAATTGATTACAGATAGGTTCAGCCGTATTTTACCAATAGGCATCCAATAGTTATAGTTTGACGATAAAACAAAAAAGGCAATTACAAGATAGGTAATTGAAAATGGTATGATGGTGCTCTTCAATGAATGCATTGAAGAGCACCATCATACCATTTTCAATTCTGATAATATCCTTATCTATCTTGGGTCTGAAGTCTCAATAATTCGTTCAATACAACATTAAAAGATAAAGAATAAGCAGATAAAGGAACATACATACCTGGAGCATCGTATTTAAACTCGTAACTCTCCGGAGGAAAGTTATAATAATCATATAACAACGAATGTCGTTCACCAGACGAAATAGTAACTACATCTTCTTCCCGATGAGCAGTCACAATCACAATCGCCTTCAATCGATTCAAATCCACATAATTCGACACGTTTTTCAACGAATCTCCGATTTCCACATTATATTTTTCACGTAAAACAGGATACGGTCCGCCGCCATGATTTAAAAACACGGATGGCGCGAAATACACGTCCGCCATTTTAGAATGTGTTATGAATGTTGACAGTAATATGGTTGAAATAAAGAATACTTTCAACATGATAATATTAGTTACATTACGATATGACTGGGCGGGTTTATATTATTAAATGCGTAAATAAATATGTACTGTCATTCTACATAATATGCGCTTGCGATAGAATTCTAATAACTATGATAGGATATGTCATTCGACTTTGCTTTGCAGGGACTAGATACCTACTTAATTACTTACTCATTGGTATTTTCCTTGTTTATAACTGTTTTTATAAAGCGGGTGATACACAGCAGCCTCCATCCAATGTTTGACTAGTAAAGTCTATCATTTTTGACGGTCGTAAATTACACTGTTTTCCGTTTTAATTTTTTGTTTTAATCAGGCAGTACAGAGGTAATTTTCATTTTAGGTAAAATATGTTATATCTATGTATGTAGCAAATCCTAGGTAACTAGGCCTAGGTATGTAGATTTATGTACATAATAACTAGCTGACCGGCGCAACATTGTCTGCGTGATATTTTTGATTAATGCTCCGCTCCTATTGGTCGCAGCGTGATGTTTTATTGCCTATAGCCTTCCTCGATAAATGGGCTATCCAACACTAAAATAATTTTTCAATTCAAACCAGTAGTTCCTGAGATTAGCGCGTTCAACCCAACAAACAAACTCTTTAGCTTTATAATATTAGTATAGATATATAATAAGTATAATTATATTAGTACCTACATAGATTAGTATAGATATTATGTTTGACATGTTCTAATATTTGTATGCCAGTCTACGGCGAACAAATGCAAGATCATAACACTATCCATAAGACCTTAGGTATGTAAGGTACTATGTTTTAACGCAAATAAAAATTATTCTAGTCTATTCTATTCTTCATTTGGTACAAACGTACAAAAACACGTTATTTCATTGTACGTAGGTACATAAATAATTAGGTACTCTGCGGTCTAGATAACACAATGGCCGCGGTCAAGTCCCCGACCCCGATAAATAATACAACAAAATAAACCGCATCATTTGTTTACCTACCAAGTTTGTATTGCAGGCGCACTTTGTGCCGTACATTAGATAATAATGATATCTACTCATAATAACAGCTGACTAATTTAGTGCTGCATTTTTTTACATAAGTACATATTTTTTGGTTACGTCAACTGCCTGCCTTTTCCAAACTTTATAAATAAATAAAATAATCTTTAATTCGGATAAGCGACATCCGTATGGGTTAATAAACAAAAAGATACCAAATACCTATGTTAGTAAACTAATTTATAACTAATCTATTTAGAAACTAGGCTGTTGTTCAAAATGCATCTTTGAACAACATCCCCTAACAAAGGAGAATCGTACCTCCCCGCTATGGTCTTCAGCATGGAGTTGGAGCTGTCCCGCACTCTGCAGAGCACAGAGGCAGATTTCTGTCTGTTCTAGCGTGGAAGCCATCGACGTATGCTTCAGCAAACATACGTGAAGCACTGCAGAATCGGGGCAGTCCTATCAACATCCTGAACCCGTTATTATATTGGACCCGAAGGGCGCTGATAGCCCGCGGAGTATAGTTGGTCCATAGGCTGCAAGTGTAAAACAATTGGCAATAAGCTTTAAAAAGCGTTATTTTGACTGCTCTGCTACCGCGTGCAAACCTGCGAGCCAACATGTTACATCGGACTGCCAGCGCCCTACGTTCCCTCTCAATATCCACCTTATCGGGGTCGGCTTCCAGTCTTACCGGATGCAGCTGCCTATGTGACCTCCACAACCCAGTTAGTACTGAGTAATACGACACCCCTTGGTAAGACTTTCGGGCCACTGACTACCTGTAACGACTGTCAAAGATCTCCAATTGACAGCCGGGACCATACTCGTAGGTTTATCGTCCTATCCGAGGAGCAGAGGTGACTCGGTATGTAAGGAGCGGTCACCCCTCCACGGACCAACCCAGGGAAGCGCGGCTTATCCTAAAGATCGACCCACGCAGCTTTTATTATTTTCCTACGAACTCCTCAAAATTTAGTTACATGTAATGAACTGAAGACATAATTGGTGGAGTATCTACCTACCTTTTAGTTAACTTACTGTCTCGTTAGTCAAGTGCTGGCAAGCGCGACAGCTAAGCTCGAGATCCTGGGTTAGATTTCTCAGTAGCAACCACGGAGTCTGGAATTTTAGCCGGTTGACGGCAATAGGCTCGCTCCGTTACAACATGTGACTTAACTAAACGTCGGCGAAATGTGGGTGTAGGTGCGTTACGTATCTCTGCTTAACCCTTTGGAGATTATAGGCATGCTATTAGGTATGTATTTATCTAATATTTCATGCTTCGGTTACTAAGTAGTACAAAAATGGCCGACATCCGTTGATTAACTTAGAGGCTAATCGGCAGAGATTATGCTTGATTCACTAGGTATAACATGAAAGAACTGTATTCTTGCCACGCAAGACAAGACAACAATATTATTTAATAACTAGCTGTTGCCGATCCATCCAAAATACTGGTATTCAGCTGCATCCGTTTAGACTGGAAGCCGACCCCAATGTAGTTGGAAAAATGATGAACTACGAGTAGCTGTTGCCCGCTTCCTTCCCGCGCAAAATTATTATAAAATATTACTTCCCTATTTGAACCGGATTTCGCAAGGAAGCCTAACCTTTTTCTAAAATAAAAGTAAGTAATAGTTCCTTAAAATGAACTTGGTTGAATACAATCAAGTTCATTTTTCGTTTCTATTGAAAATGTTAACTACAAACGTGTGGGTGAGCACTGCCGTCCTAAATAGATTAACCTGTGTTAAGGAGAAGCAGTCCGGTCCCCAATATCTTAATCATACATCCCGACGCTGACCGGCAAGTTGCAAAAAACAAGAAAATTTGAATTTCGAGGTTAGAATTTGCAAAGTTTATATAAAACTAAAAAAAACAGCTTTAGAATTTTTTTATACAATTTACTTACAAATAAGCAATTCTTAAAGCTAAAATTAATAAAATAATTTAATAACAATGGTCCCTTAGCATTTAAATACATTTATCAAAAAAAAAAAATGCTGTATAATACTTTATGGTTCTTTTGGCGCTGAAATGACACTGTCGGAGGGCGCGGTAGGTAAACATTTTTTTAAATTGTTTGTGCGAAATTGATCGGGGATGGCAACTGTGTAACTAATGGCGCAAGCATACATGGTACCAAGCATCGTCATTGGTTGGATGAAAATCTGGTATTGTCATTATTGTATTTCAAAAATAGCTTGACCTCATTAGTCAGATGGGAGGCTATGGCCAATTATTGGCTCATAACGGTCTTCCTCATTGAAAAACCAAGATGGCGGCGGTAATTACGCGCGCCAGAACCATGCAGAATTATACGCATTATTTATTGCTTTCCAATACAGTGCAAAAGAAAAGTCTGACCTGCTCTTCACATTGCAGGCTGGCTAGTAAAACTTGACATTTTACAAGCGGAGCTGAATATTGGGGAAAATTAAAAAAAATACTAAGATTCAGGTGAAAGGTTTATAGACCTTTTGGTGCTGAGAGTTCTAACACCACAAAAATCAATTTTTGGCGGTTTTTGACACTGCTGCCGATTTCCAGAGAATCTGAAGACACGTTGAACAAGATTTAACTCGTATACATGTACAAATTAGAACTATGATTTGTGAATAGGACAACATAATTAAAATAAATTAGTACAAAAAAGATATTCGAAAAAATGTGATAAATTAATCAGTAGCGATTGGATAAACTATTTTGCTAGCAAATTGCATATTACTTAATACTTTAAATTAGTGTTTAATAGTAAAATATTACCTTCACAAAATTGTTATAATATTATCAGAGGTCGGAATTAGGTAGAGTTATTTATGTACTTGCATGGAAATCTTGATATTAATATGGATCTTCCCAGGATTTATAGTACAATCCCGTGTGGCCAACAATATTCCAAATAAATAATAATAAAAACCTCAGAGATAGATAAGATAAGACTAACTTTTTTATTTAATAAATCGCGGGATTTTTCTGCTCTTTCAAATTCATCTCGGGATTTGAGGCATATCAACTTTATTCTTTCGCTGTATGAAATCAGTGTAAGTACATAAATAACTCTACCTATTTCCGACCTCTCATTATTATGTATTTAAAAATAAACATTAGGCTTAAAAAATAAAATAAGTATTGTAAGTATTCACAACATGATTGCATAGCCCTCGAAGAAAATCATAAATAACACACTCTCTTAACGCTACAACACACCTAATAGTGTAAATAAATGTTTTTCTTCTTCTATTTTCTACTTGTAACATTGGCATAAGGATGGACCGAAGATCAATGCACACTTATAAACACTGCACAAAACTGCGGATCAACAGAGCAGCACTGTTCATCCACCGAAAGACTTGAACATTTAATCATTTATTTGGTACAAATGGTACTTCTTTAGGAGCTTTTGGCTAAATAATAACAGCCACTCAGAGTCGATCTTTAGGTTAAGCTACGCTTGCCTAGGCTGGTCTGTGGGTGGTCATATACCAAGTTTCCTCAGTGCCTCGGAAAGCATGTTAAGCCATTGGTTCCAACAGTCATTTATAGATCTTGAACTGGGTTGTGGAGGTCAGATAGGCAGTTGCTCGATGTAAAATTTTGGTATGCAGTTGCATCCGGTTAGACTGGAAGCCAACCCCAACATAGTTGGGAAAAGGCTACACAGATTATGATACTTCTATAGCAACAGTTCAGCAACATCATTAGTTGCGTTCATTTATTTATCACCAATAATGCATTAAAATCTTGCCATATTTAATTTTTCTGAAGTAAAATACATACAAATTATCACCATGACTTTGACTTAAATATGACAAACACAAAAAACTAATTATTATTGCAAATTGTAAACGCTGATAAAAAAATCAGTACCAGGTTTTACCCAATCATTACGTTGCGGAGATCAGATCAGTCGCTCCATGTAAAATAATGGTATTCAGCTGAATCTAGTGAAAGCAGACCCAAACATACTCGGACAAGCCTCGACAGAAGATGATGATAAAGAAGAATGAGGAAATATCATATAACCACATCATTATTCGCCTTTCCATACAAAAGCACTCAGTTTGAATGTGCCACTCATATCCCAATTAAAGATCCGTTCACCAGGCTTCGAGCCACCAGCACCCGCAATCACTATCAACGGCATAAAATGTTCTGCAGCCCTCATCGGATGAGCTTCTGTAGCCCCTTTCTGCTGCCTCCACTTGATTAGGCCTTCTTTCCTGGCCTCCTCACTCTCTGCAGTACAAATTTTGTTTAAATATTCATCAAATTCTTTGTTCACAACTGCGGATTGGTATCTGTTCGTCATAAATTCTCTCATGTTGTGGTACGACATTCCAGAGCCTAAAATAGCTATGCCATCTTTCCTGAACTCATATAACGCTTGTCCAAGCTTATAATGTTGTTCCGCATCTTGGTTTGAAAGTACAGAGATCTGTACTATAGGAACACTGGCTGAAGGGTTTATTAACATCATAGGAACAAAAACTCCATGGTCCCAACCTCTTTTCGGATCCAATTTTGAATTTATTCCCGCCTTTTTCAGTTTTTCGTGTATCCGTTCGGCCAGTGCTGGGTCTCCAGGCGCGTCGTACCTGTACTTGTAAGATTCGGGCGGGAAACCGTAGTAATCGAAGTATAAATCGTGATGTTCCGCCGAAGATATTGTCACCACCTTTTCTTCCCAATGTGCAGTCACTAGTATTATTGCTTTGATCTCTTTCAAATTCAGATGTTTTTGAACGCCGTCGCGTAAGAAATTGGTGAGTCCTGCGTGCTCTTTGTCTCCGAGGAGAGGTAGAGGACCTCCTCCGTGGTTAACGAAAATTGCTGGAGCGAGTAAAGCCATCGTTTTAACACCACCGTAAAAATACCGAATTACATTCATAGAAACCAATGACATAAACACTATAAAGGCCACTTGAAGTAGAATCGCGAGTGTATTGAGAACAAGCATGTAAACTGGTTTTGTATGACCTTATCGCACATAAAATGATTGCAATTAACCTCGAAGGTGTAAATCTGTAATTATTTTGACATTTGACAAAGTCACGATGGTTTCGAACTTTTGACTTTTTGATGGTTGCGTTCCAGAGCCATTTCGTGTACAATTTTTTCCAAAAGTTTTAAACGTTTAAAATAAAATTACTCACATTCACATACAAGCCAAGTGTTAAGGCTATCTGATTACAAACATAACGGCAGTTATTTGAATAGATTAGTTTGGCACAAAAATGTTACGGATTTTCAAAACTTGGGTGATGTTGGATGACTCCTAGTTGATTTATGAACGAAACAGGCCTGGGGGAAAGGGATGCCACGACTGCAAGAAAGAGAAAAGAATTTCCATCCATTTAAAAATGGCGTCTCTCTGAGTTGTCCTTTTCGCACTAGCATAATTTTAAAATTATCTCAGCTAACTGCTTACAAAACAATTAAATATCTTGTTTATTTACTGTAGGTAACGTCATTACTTATCTCAGAATATAACTTGCTTAATAAGCTTGCTTTAGTATAAAATAAGTTAAAAATGTTGTATGGGCGAGGCGGTTTGACCGAAAATCTATCACAATATTTAGCGTTGAACCGCTCGTTTTAGTGTAAAAATTAACAAACAAAGTGTAAAAATGGACAAGAAAAACAAAAAGAAAACTGTGATCAAACGCAAAAGTGACGATACAGGTGACAGTGAGAAAAAACAAAAAATAATGGTGAATCGTAAAAATGAAGAGAAAGAAAAAGTTGAAGTTGTGAATCAAGTTGTGGAAGTGCCTGTGGAACAGGGCCAGCAGATTGTACACACGGGCCAGCTGGTCGAGGGGAATTTCGAGCAGCCTGTCTTCGTAAACATGAAAGGGGAGCCCGTACAGTTGGGCCCAAATACGGTGATCCTCTATGAACAAAGCGGGAATCCCTCAAACTTCGCTTTCGGCGGGATGTGGACCATGGATTCTTCAGGAAGAATCGTAATGGCAGAGACAATCTATGACGTGAAAGGAGAACCGGAGGAAGAAGGTGCTAACTTTGTGCAGAGTAACACTGAAGTTACCACGGTAAGTTTGGTTTTATTTTGTCTTTAATTTGACCACAAACTACATAAAGATTGACCCAAATAGGACATTATTTGCAAAGGCTTCCGCAGATGAAATAATTATGTTTTCTGTGGAGCCGCCCCTAAGGTGACCCACTGACCGAACAATGTTTTGAGTTTGTTACATTAAGTTTGACTGTTAAATATGATTTTGCACCCCCAAACACAAAGTCCATCCCCAGCAGTAATTTTTTCATAGAGTTACTTAGTTTGATGTACAGAATGCTTAGTTGACGGCTTTGTGAAGGGTCTGTTTACACCTTGTATAAAGTTAAGTCCTTAGCAGCTACACCCTACCTTGCAGTAAGCCTGGATACTATACTTAGGTTGGTCCTAGTGTATAGACAAAGAACTGCATTTGTGTAGGTAGTACTAGCAAGTGCATACTTCAAAAAGCTCAACCTTTTTTGAACACTTTTTTGTATAAAAGCACGCGAGTGCCCTCCACGCCAAGCCAGAATTTCACCACAAACAAAAAAAATAACTACAAAAAAATATGGATTCCAAAACTTTATCAATAAACTATATTAATAAAGAGACAAGACAAGAGCTTAAATATTTAAGGTTTACAACAAATAAAAACACAAAATCAATGATTTAAGTGTTTATTTCGTATTATAGTGCAACACAATTTTTGTCACACATTTATGTTGTTGGCGTACGGGGCAAGTGCTTGCATATATGAGACCATGGCGTTCAAAAGGTTAAGCTATGCTTGGGTGATGGGATAAGGCTAATCAGATTCCCTCAGACATCCTTTGGAACTTGTTGAGGTGGTAGGTCTACAAGAGATATAGTAGCATGTTGTTTCCCCTGGATATGTCTGTGAGAAGGATATAGTTTCCTTTCTAGACTCCTACCATAATAGATATCATCATCTACCTAGCCTTTTCCCAACTATGTTGGGGTCGGCTTCCAGTGTAACCGGATGCAGCTGTATACCAGTACTTTACATGGAGCGACTGTCTATCTGACCTCCACAACCCAGTTACTACTGGGTAATACGATACCCCTCTTTAAGACTGGTTGTCAGAGTTTCGGGCCACTGACTACCTGTAACGACTGTCAAATATGTACAATTGACAGCTGGGACCAACGGCTTAATGTGCTTTCCGAGGCATGGAGGAAACTCGGTATGTAATGGGTGGTCACCCATCCATGGACCAACTCCGGCAAGCACGGCTTAACCTAACGATCGTCCTGAGAGGCTGTTATTATTTTGCCACGAGCTCCTCTAAATAAATCAATATATTTATACTAATATTAGTTCAAATAGACATGCTTTCTTTTAGTTGGCTCAAAATCGAAGTCAGCTAATTATGGAACATCTTAGAAACAAACGCATACATACATTGTATAAATTTCCCGTGAGGCAAAAACCACAGAATGTCACGTGCCACATACCTTATATACTCTTTTTGCCTCATCCACGTTCCGGAGAACCTCACCAATAAAGTTGTTGTATGTCCTATTGCAAGATGTGTAGACGCCATAATTGCCACCGGGGGAAAAAGCTGGATGGGGCTGGCACAGGACCGTCGAGATTAGCACAAGAAAAGAAAGGCCTATATCTAGCAGTGGGTGAATGGAAGCTGTGGATGATGATGATGTCCTTTAGGGGTCGTCCTTTAATCACGTGAGGTCTAAGCAGGGGAGAGGGGGTCACAAAAAAATCACGATTAATCACCATGGTGGGCGAGGGGATAGTGTGTCAATCACGTGTATATTTTTCGTGGGAAGAAAAATACGAATTTAATGTGTGGCGTGTAAAAATATACAAGGTGTTGCTTTGCATCCTCGTCAAATTTAAGGAGGTAACTATGCTAATGATTCTTGACCTGAATCAATAATAAAATGGGTAGGTAATTTTTATATATTTTTCTTAATATAGGAAATCGATAAGTGTACACCACCCGTATTAAAACGCGGCCCGTCTAATACTAGCCCTATAACCGCGCTTTCACACAAACAAACGCAGACGTTTATTCAATAACAGGTGATTGTCCTCTTTTGAAAAGGGCTGCATTCTGTAACAGTGTCAAATTAAAATAACAAAAAAATGCAGCGTTTATTATTATTAACCAGGTACCGTAATTTGTATTGATTGTTTAAGTCTTCTATGACAACTTCTTGAATTTTGACAAGGTTGCAAAACTACACCTTGTATGATGTGTATATTCTTTACCAATAATGAATGAAAACCCGAGCAAACGATTTTTGGTCTAAAAAACCCGAGCAAGGCAATTTGTCTCTAAAACTTCGGTTGTTTTTTTTCTATTTTTGTTAAAGAAGTTTCTGAAACTGTCTACCTTTTCAATAATAAAAAAATACACGTGATACTGGGAGGGGGTAGGAGGGGTAGCCGCAAACCGAACGATGGGGGGGGGGCTATAAAAGTGGCTTAAAAAACCTCACGAGATTAAAGGACGACCCGTTACTTGAAAAATATTAAAACAGATTATATTTTCTAATTTCAGCAACAAGTGGAAGAACAACAGAACACATATCAACAATTTGAGATCAGCAGCGGTACTCAGGTGGACGGTCAGCAAGAGTACGAAGTGGCTATCATAGAGAACCCGCCTGCCGAGACTACAGAGAGGTATGGAAACTGTATTCTATCATTATAGCAATAAGAGTTGTTTGTGCTCAGCAGCGGTACTCATGTGGGTGGTCAGCAAGAGTATGAAGTGGCTATCATAGAGAACCCACCTGCAAAGGCTACTGAGAGGTATGGAAACTGTATACTATCAGTATAGCAAAAAGAGCTGTTGGAGCTCAGCATGGTACTCAGGTGGACGGTCAGCATGAGCATGAAGTGGCTATCATTGAGAATACACCGGCTGAGACTACAGACAGGTATAGAAAGATCATCAGTGTCTCCCTGCCCTTGTCCCATGTTAAATGGGAACAGTGCAAACGCATTTTCTTATTATTCTATGAAATTCTCCTCTCCCAATGAGGTATAGAAACATACAACTTGAATTTATAGACCACCTGATAGCTCCATGTCTCATGTAATAGTTTGTTAATTCACTGAGAAAATTAGACAACACTGTCATTCACCAAAATTGGACAACACTGTCAGTCACCAAAATTGGAGAGCACTATCAGTCATCAAAATTGGACAACACTGTCAGTCACCAAATTTGGACAACACTGTCAGTCACCAAAATTGGACAACACTGTCAGTCACCAAAATTGGACAACATTGTCAGCCTCCAAAATTGGACAACACTGTCAGTCACCAAAATTGGACAACACTATCAGTCACCAAAATTGCCCAACACTGTCAGTCACCAAAATTAGACAACACTGTCAGTCATCAAAATTGGACAACAGTATCAGTCACCATAATTGGACAACACTGTCAGTCACCAAACTTGGACAACACTGTCAGTCACCAAAATTGGATGGCACTGTCAGTCACCAAAATTGGACAACACTATCAGTCACCAAAATTGCCCAACACTGTCAGTCACCAAAATTAGACAACACTGTCAGTCATCAAAATTGGACAACAGTATCAGTCACCATAATTGGACAACACTGTCAGTCACCAAACTTGGACAACACTGTCAGTCACCAAAATTGGATGGCACTGTCAGTCACCAAACTTGGGCAACGCTGTCAGTCACCAAAATTAGACAACACTGTCAGCCACCAAAATTGCTTGACAGGCATCCTTATTTTTTGGTTTCTCAAGGTGGGTTTAGAGTAGACTTAATAAACACACAACCAATCTTTAATATTCTTGACATTTGAGTATAGATAGACCACTATCCGCACAACCAAAACTATGCATTAAATAAACAACCTTATTTTTCCAGCCCGGAACCGCAAGTGGTTACAAATGAAGATCAGCTGGTGGCTACAGGCACGGGTGCCGTGCGCTGGCTCAATCAGAAGTACGATTTTGTTGTGAGAAAGCTGCAGTTGAACTATGGTAAGTGTTAACGTACGTTCCTTAAGAAAATCGTCTCATTAAAAAACGCTAAAAATTGTCTTCCTGAGCGAATTTCGGCCAGACGTGACGGAAGAATAGCCATTGTCACGCAAAACAATGTCTTCGTGACCGAATTTCGGACCGAGTTTCATTGCAGTTAACCTTGGTGGAGAATATCTGACAAGCAAAAAAATAGTGCTAAATGGGAGCCTTGGTTCGATTCTCGTGTCAGGCAAAGTAAGCCCAATAAGGCTTTGCTATCAGGAATTTCTCAGTAGTGGCCACCGAGTCTGGATTCGTGCCCGGTTGATGGCAATAGGCTCGCGTCCTATCAGATAAGACTTAAAGGTAACTGGCAAAATTTGGGTGTACTATTAGATACCCCCTCAGCCTGACCCTATGGCGAATACAGGTGTGATGATATGTTAAGATGGGTGCATAGGTGCTTTTATCTATAAAAGCAAATACTAACTCAATTATTTCTATTACAGATGCAGGTGTAAAACTCCTCCATTCACCGTCAGGCTGCATTCAGTGTGTCTACCTGACTACACCGAGCATGCAGCTAGCTTTCAATGCAGTGCCACAGTTCTTATGTATTGAGACTGGTAAGTTATTGTGTTAACTGGCAAGTTAGTTGTTATTACGCCTTGGATGGCTTCCTCGCGAATTGGCGAGAAGCACACCGTCGTGAGAAGTGGAAGGAATGGGGGGAGGCATTTGCTAGGGAGTGGGGCAATACGGGTTAACTAAAAAAAAGTTATCGTGTTAACTCTTCACTCCTAAAGACAGATAGATGAGAGAGAGTGAGGTCATTTCCTGCCTAGCGGCTAGGCAGATGATGAGCTCTCCATTACTTAGATGTTGAAAGGTTAGGCCCTAATCTTTAACCTTTTGACCGCTTGGCTAAATATCAATTGCCGTGCCCCTAGCGCGCGGCAACAAATCGATTAAATAAATAATACCTACAATAAATAAGCATTTTCAATACTTAGAGCTACGAGACATAATTAAAAAAAATTGTTCTAAATAATATCTCTATTTTAATAATGGTTTTTTGTTGTACCACGCAGTTAATAGGACGTAAAAATGCATGTTCTCTGTCGCAGAAATACGACACAAGCGGTAGGGGCACGGAAATATGTGTCGCATAAATGCGACACAAGCGGGCAAAAGGTTAATCAACTTTGCTGGGGCCAGCTTACTTTCAGCATGGTGCACTTACCATGATGGGATAGGGGCCTTTTGACCTCATACAGGATGAATTTAGTTAAATGCATGTCTTATACGCGGTGGAAGGGACACCGACGCGAAAACGGAAACCACATGCTGCGTACATCATTCTAAACGCCCCCATAAAGAATTTTTTCATGGGTAATTTAAAAGAAAATCAGCTGTTTCGTACATTTTGACCGTGTAGGTATTGCAGTTTTGTAGGTAACAGCTGTTTTTTTTTTTAAATTACCGGTGAAAAATTTCTATGTGGGTGTTCGGAATGATGTACTGAGCATGTAGTTTTCGTTTTGGCGTTGGTGTCCCTCCATTGTTTTTTTTTAATTAATTTATGGTTTCGTTCTGTGCGAGTTAAATAAATACTTTCACTTCCTTACATTGGTCATTGGTCACCCATCCATGGATAGAATAAATCGATGGCGTGCTGTTATTATCTTGTGGCTCAAGAAATCCACACTAAATTTCACGTTATTGTTACAGGCATAGAGTTCAACAGCACAATACCGACCGTCGGAGGCACAGGAACGCCGGCTCTCAAGCATAATGTAACGCTGTTCCTAGCTGAAGACGGTAACGGGAAATCTGTGATTGTTAGTGCTGGTAAGTTCACCATGATTAACCTTTTGACCGCCACGGTCGGCTATAGCCGACAGATGAAAACTAATTGAAAAATATCGTTTTCATGTCGGCTATAGCCTGCGGTGGCGTGTTGAGCACTTTTTCATTTGTCGGCAATTACTTGCAAAAATTTTCATGCAATAGACAAGAATTTAAAAGTATTAAGAACCGTCAAAGAAAGCAAAGCTAAGAATTGTAACTTTTTACAGTTCCAACTTCAACCAATTACTAAACTACATAATCGTATCTTAAAAAATGACATTTACTCAAGTAAACACTTTGACTAGTTTATAGATACGGGTGTATGAAATTATTACACAAAAGAATGGGTGACTAAAAACAGTTTTTTTTTTTTACATTAAAATATTTTTTTCATTTTGTTTATTGCAAATGACGAATGCACTTTAATATTATAATGAAGTTTTTACCCTCCCGTAAATTTAGATTATTAAATGAACCATGTACATAAATGTGTTAATTTGACTTCCTTTGGCATGCTTCCTGGCCGGCTATTTAATGTTTCTTCAAAACTATTTAATAAATAATTAATTAATCAATGTTTATGGGTTAAGGTAATTTAAAAAACGATAAACTTTTGTTGGTAGTTTTATTTTGACAGTCTACATTGTAGTTTTGCATGAGATTTAGCCTTTATTATAGGCGAGCGGGTGCGGTATGTAGGTACGTGCTCGAGCGGGGCGTGGCAACCGACTGGATTTTGTTCGCCCGGGCGAACGCGAGCCGTATGTACCTAAGTGGATGACTTCGAACGAGTGAAGGAGGCCTAGGGGTCTACTCTCTAAGTCCGTCAACGAAGATACGGGCCCGTACGAAAGTATATCGAAACTTCGAAATGAACCCTACGCCCTATTATTTCCGGATTCGTGAGTTTTGAAAATACATCGGGAGTAGGGACAATCGTCCAATCGTGTTGTCATTCGTTTTTAGTTCGGGTCCCTCACTAATCGTATGTCCGTAAGTGATACGGAGTAGCAAACGCCCGTATCTTCGGCCGAAACTACGGGTTTCGTGCTTAGAGAGTAGACCTCCTGGCGTTAGTCTTAAAAAAGTTCTTAGTGTCAGTAGCTCAGTATCAATGAACTCAGCCTCTCACAGTCCCCTGGTGGTGATAGGCCCCTCATGTCCCCCGGCTCCTGAATCCAGTCTGACCCAGCCACCTTTTAAGGTTGACATGTACAAGAAACAAACAGCTTCTTTTATTTAAGTCGCGAATTAAGAGCGTGTACGCCGTACGGCATTTCATACAAATTATCAAGTCCTCAACCCCAGACACGCACCTCTGATTTTTCGGAATTATGTGCGTATTGTACCTATAATTATCACTTGCTTCGGTGAAGGAAAACATCGTGAGGAAACCAGCATGCCTGAGAGATATTTCTAAACGGCATGTGAAGCCAAGTCAGAGGCCCATGGACGGCATAAAGACTCTGACACCAGGTTAGGCACTAACCACACGATAAAGAAGATCAAGTCCTTATTTTTCGAAACGAAACTGAACCGATATTAATGAAACTTCACACACATAAGCTGGTTATGTAGGTCTAAAAAGTTAGTAGAAAAAATTTTCGGAATGTCTTATTTAAAAAAAGATACTTGGAAATTTCTGTTTCTATGGATAATTTAAAATCGGTCTAATTTAACTGTGGCGCAATTTTGCGAAAATGATTTATCACGCTCTTGATAGGCTTCTTTTGGGTTAGCTCTTTCCATCGTCGACCTCATCTATGTCCTCGGGACAAGATTGAGGTCAAGAGTAGGACCGTTTAATAAATAAATTAAAAAAACTGTCTTTTTCAAACCGACTTCAAAAAAAGGAGCAGGTTCTCAATTCAGTTGTATTTTTTTTTGTGTTTCTTACCTCATATCTTCGTCATTTATGAACCGATTTGAGAAATTCTTCTTTTATCTGAATGGATCATCTTCCCGATTCGTCCCATAGAAATTTCATGAAAATCGGTTCAGCAGTTTGGTTTTAAATCAAAATAGCTGTAAAACATATGTCATCCAAGTAAAAGAAATTGCGAAATTGATACTTGGCAGGGATTTGTGTGTGATGCGATAACTAAAAAGGGTAAAATAAAAACGTTTTTGCAAAAAAATAACCGACTTCCAAAAAAACAAAAAAAGTGGAAAATAACTTTACTTTCGGAAGTCGGTGACTATTGTTTGTTTCATTGACTTTTTTGCCACCGACTTTCGAAAGTATTTTTTTCCCGTCTTTTTTCTGTTAAAGACATCTTTTATAACAACGTTTGTTTACAGGTATTTCGACCCTCATTGGTGAAGATCTAACATGGCTGTTGGAGACATTCAAGTCTTGTAATCCTGCGTGGAGGCAAGTCAGATGTGTGGTCTGTGATCCCACCAAATGTCAACAGGTAAGTTGATAATGAAAGCTGTACAGTTGCCATTTTAAATTTAGTTTTTTAACCGAATTCTAAAAGGGGGTTATCAATTCGTATGTTTATATAATTATGTCGCTGAGTAGTTAGTCGACTAATAGTTTTTAACCGACTTCAAAAAAAGAAGGAGGTTCTCAATTCGGTTGTATTTTTTTTTTGTTTGTTACCTCATATGTTCGTCATTTATAAACCGATTTGAAAATTCATTTTTTTGAAATGTGGCTTGGCGTGGACGGCATGCTCGTGCGTTTATGCTCTGGCGTTCAAAAAGTCAATGAACACGAGCCTTTTTCCGGTGAACCGTCATCAGGCAAAAACTACAGAAAGCCATCTCCTACAAGAGCGTGGAACCTAAGATAGAAACACGCTTGTACGATACAACTACATACAGAAAGCAAAGCTCATAGAAATCTCTATTCCTAGACAGCACGTTTCGCCGAAAACTTTGTTGAGAGAAAACATTGCTTGTAGATATCTCGGTCCATAGGAAGCACTGTTGACAGAGATCTCTGTTCAAAATATATTATTAGTTCCTTCTCCAAAGGTGCTTTCTGTGAAACAAGGTATCTGGAAACAGTGGTTTCTATGAACAAAGTTTACGGCAAGAAGAACTATGAACAGAGATCTCTGTCAACAGTGCTTCCTATGGACCGAGATATCTACAAGCAATGTTTTCTCTCAACAAAGTTTTCGGCGAAACGTGCTGTCTAGGAATAGAGATTTCTATGAGCTTTGCTTTCTGTATGTAGTTGTATCGTACAAGCGTGTTTCTATCTTAGGTTCCACGCTCCTCCTACAAACCTTACATGCTTTTTTTCGTGACTCTGTTTGTTTATTTTGTCGACGAACCCCGCAACACAAACTCCTTCACGTTTAACATTAACACATAAAACGAGATATTTACCATGTTTACTGTCCATTCCGAGTTCCCGATATTTCGGCGCTGTCGCAAGCACCATGATTTATTTATTCACTTTAAACATACAAATATCCTCACAGGCTAGACCCAATGCGATATTGTAGCATACTTAAAAAAAAAATACATAGGTCCGCTATTTAACCATAACAAATTCTATAGGTAGCTGTTCTTGTAAATTCACCCAAAGAGCAACAGAATATATCCATGTCATCGGTAATGCGATTGCGAGTGCGGAGCGCTCTGCCGAGCGGCGCGTCTCGCAGTCAGTTAGTGCGCGCGCGGGGCCGCCAGCAGCCGCGGCTGACGACGACGTCCCACGTACCCGTCCGGCGCGACTAGCTCCATCCTTCGCAACATATCCGCATTGTGTATCTCCTTCTAATTATCTTAAACTCAAACTCAAAGCATTTATTTCAATTAGACCATTACAGGCACTTTTGAATGTCAAAACACAAAAAATAAACTAAGCTACAGTCCCAGTCACAGGGCATAATAACTTGTGAAAGTACTGTAGTTGCCCATTCGAAAGCGTAGATCTCTATGGAGAAGAATGGGCAAGAAACTCCATGGACACTCTTTTAAATCATTGTTGTTACAAAGTCTCGGTTACATCATTCATGTCGAGATTAAACATACATGTGAGAACGATGTAGAAAGACGTGCGAGTAAGAGCGTCCAGAATAAAAAGATAAAATTAACAATTCAAAAATACAATAATCCATGGCAGCTGCGAGATGACCAGTCACAACTGACAGCGCCCGTTCACGAACATGACGCATCGATCAGCCATCATTCAACTCAACCATTTTGGAGGGAACTAAACGACCCGACACACGCGCCACCATCAGCGAGACATTTGAATGAGCATGACATTCTCTCAACCGCCAGGGCAAATTCGAGTCAGTAAAATATGTAAATGGTAGCTTTATCGTACATAGAACTCACACATGTGCTATGCAATTATATAATACTAAGAGACTGAATCTATACAATGCAAAGATATGTTTACAATCTTCTGCAGCTTCCACAATAACTTCACAAAGTAATCAATTAGTTTGCCCCTATGGTTGTGGAGCAGGACCAGCATTGAGGATATAAATCACTAGTGTGAGTTGCCTCCTGACCCTTAGTTCATTATATCCGAGCATACCCAAGACAAATAGAGTTGGATACATCAATGGGTAAAATGGATATACCCCGTATTCCCTCATATATTTGTACCTCAAAAATTTATTTTGAACTCGCTCCAACATGAGACTATACTTAGCTTCATGATTACACGGATAAACTGAAGTTATCGCGGGTGGCCGTTTGTGAGCAGACGAATCGGTCTACCGTCTTTCTTGTTCGGTTTTTGCGTTCGATACCGCTATCACTGTCACTCGCAACTCGATTCTGGGGGTCTCCTCTCTAAGTCTGTCAACGAAGATACGGGCCCGTACGAAAGTAGATCGAAACTTCCAGATTAACACTACGCCCTTCTTTCTTCTTTATCGTGTGGTTAGTGCCTAACCTGGTGTCAGAGTTTCATGCCGCCCGTGGGCCTCTGACTTGGCTTTACAAGCCGTCGAGAAATATCTCTCAGGCAAGCTGGTTTCCTCACGATGTTTTCCTTCACCGTAGCAAGTGATAATTATACAATACGGACATGATTCCGAAAGATCAGAGGTGCGTGTCTTGGGTTCGAACTCGAGACCTATGTCTTGTCTGTCTTACTACGCCCTGTTATGTTCGGATTCATGAGTTTTGAAAATACATCGGGAGTAGGGACGACTGTCCAATCGTGTTGTCATTCGTTTTTAGTTCGGGTCCCGCACTAATCGTATGTCCGTAAGTGTTACGGAGTAGGGAACGCCCGTATCTTCGGCCGAAACTACGGGTTTCGTGCTTAGAGAGTAGACCTCCTGTTCCCGACACACGAAACTCACTGTGTTAACATGGCTAATAACCCGTTTGTTTCGTTATGTGTTGTCAGTGACCACATCAGTTTGTATCCTTATTTATTTATTTATTTATGTACACACAAAACACATTACAGGAAAATACATAAAGACAAAAGAGCACAAAGGTACCGCTTATTTCATTTAGAAATCTCTTCCAGCTGACCTGCGAGATGATAGAAATAAAAGAAACGTAGACACAGTGTGTAAGAAGAATAAATTAACTACAAAATCACGTATTTCTGTTCACCTTCACGTATTTTTGTTTTTTTTTTAAACTAATCTATATTTTTATCTCCCCCAGTCAGTCCGCGCCGCGTTCCCGTCGGCGCACGTGACGTGCTCAGTGTGGCAGGCCTCGCTGGCCAGCGCGCGGCTGTGCCTGGAGGCCACCCGGCGCGTGGACACGACGCTGTCTCTCATAGAACTGGCCGCGCGGTGCAAGACGTACGCGCTGGCGTTGCTGAGGGGAGAGCATACTCATACGCAATTACAGGTTTGTAGACGATATTTTCTAGATACCGAAGTGGCTGCCCTTAGGCGTAAACTGTGAGGTTTGGTGAATGGTAGCAACTGCTACGTCGTAGCTACCTACGATAGTTGCTACGCTGTAGCTGATTTGCATTAAAAAACGTTATCAGCTTGCATCTTTTGTATAGCTTTCATCAACCTATTTAAAGATTTCAATGTTTCTTTTTAAGCGATTTCAAAAAGGAGGAGGTTCTGAATTCGTCGCAACCTTTTTTATTTTTTTTTATGTATGTAACCTCATATCTTCGTGATTTATGAACCGATTTGAAAAATTATTCTTTTATTTGAAAGGATATACTTCCCGATTGGTCCCATAAAAATTTCATCAAAATCGGTTCAGTAGTTTGGTTTTTAAATCAAAATAGCTAGAAAAAATATGTCATCCAAGTAAAAAAAAATGCGAAATTGATACTTGACAAGGATTTGTGTGTGATGCGATGACTAAAAAGGGTAAAATAAAAACTTTTTTGCAAAAATAACCCGACTTGTAAAAAAAACGTGTAAAACTTTTGGAAGTCGGTGGCAAAAAAGTCAATGAAACACAAACAATAGTCACCGACTTCCGAAAGTAAAGTTATTTTCCACTTTTTTTAGTGTTTTTTTTTGGAAGTCAGTTTATTTTTGCAAAAAAGTTTTTATGGCACAAGGCCTTCTTGTTTGGCATAGGGGTTACTCATCATCTTTCCTGCCCTTGTCCCATGTTACTTGGGGTCGGCGCAACACGTTTTCTTCTTCCATTCTTTCATATCATTCCTCACACAAGCCATCCATAATTATTCTTATTCTTTAATAGCACTTGGTCCGCGACTTCGTCTGAGCCGTTTTCGTACTTTCCCCTACATCCTCTTTAAAGGAAAAAGATCATTTCCTGGTGGTAAAGTGTAGCCTATATTTTGAGTTAGGCATCTAGCAGTAGAGCGGTGAAAACTGCGTTCAAATCCATGCAGTAGTTTTTGCGTGATGCGCGTACAAACATACAGACAGACAGACAAAAATTCAAAAAACTGTCGTTTTGGCTTCTGTTGCTCTAATAAAGACCCCCCATATATATATTACTCAATATCTTCAGTGTAGAGACATCGGCCAGTTAAAATTTTATTATATGTAAGTGTAGATTTCAAACACAACAAACAAAAAAAAACATACATATTATAAATTGCAATAACATAGCGTATGTACAAAGGCGAGCTTAACCCAGAAATGGGATTTCTTACAGCTATTCTGATTCAAGTACCTAAATGTTTACAGAAAAACGTGTTTAAGTTTCTCCAATTTTTCTTCTCGAAGATCACTAGAACCTGGTGACTTGTGTGGGCCCTAGTACTATTCATCTATACTAATATTATAAATGCGAAAGTTTGGATGGATGGATGTTTGTTACCCAATCACGCCAGAACGGCTGAACGGTTCTGGATGAAATTTGGTACAGAGATAGATTATAGTTTGGAATAGCACATAGGCTAGCTGTGAAGATACCTTTCATAAAACCTTACTTAATATTATAAACGTGAATGTTTGTATGTATCGATGTTTGTTACTCTTTCACGCAAAAACTACTGAACGGATTTGGATGAAACTTGGCATACAGATAGTTTATAGCCTCGATTAACACATAGGCGTTTTATTTCATCCCGGTAGGACGACCCCGTGGGTCAATTATCGAACTCCACGCGGGCGAAGCCGCTGGCATAAGCTAGTGATGAAATAATTTTGATTGGCCATGGCCATCATTCTTTCAACTCATTCTTAACAGTATTTTTCCACCCCCAGGTCCTAAAACGCGGCATCATCGGCACGGGCGCTGGCACGCTCGGCCTGTGGGAGATACTGACGCGGCCCCACGGTGCCATACCCAAGCTGGACTCCTGGCTGGAAGCTGATAACTATACCAATATACTGCACAAGGTAAAAACACCCTTATGACGTCAGACTTTAGGGCTCATCGCTACTGTCAACCATCAAATAGTGACAGCTGGGACCATTATCTGGTTAGTATTTTCTTATGTTGGGATCGGCTTCCAGTCTAACCGTATGCAGTTGAATACCAGTGTTCTAAATGGAGTGACTGCCTATCTGACCTCCATAACCCAGTTAGTACTGGGTAATATGATACCCCTTGGTAAGACTGGTTGTCGGACTTTCGTGCCACTGACTACTTGACGACTGTCAAAGATCTACAAATGACAGCCGCGACCAACGGCTTAACGTGCTTTCCGAGGCACGGAGGAAACGTTTTTATTTGATAGTTTTCTGTCCTCATTTTGAAATAGGGCTGGATCTTAGCGTGTCGATGGCAATCCAAATGGTGTCGGCCCAGAACTGAGCCACTGGTTTGACGACTTCAGTAGCGTCCATCAGTTCCTGGATCATAAGACTGGGTTGTACCATTATTTGCACCTTTTTTTATTAGGTAATTAAGGTGGGCAAAGGTCTCCACACGGTGGGCGCCTGAGGATGAACGGCGTCGCCGAGGCCGGCCTAGAAAGAGATGGCGAGATGATTTTGACGCGCATCCCGGAGGCTGGTTGGAGGTGGCGCAGGAGATGAGTACCTGGAAGGATATGGGAGAGGCCTTTGCTCAGCAATGGGACATACAGGGCTAATAAAAAAAAAATAGGAGGAAGCGCCAGGGAAGCCCGCGAAATTCAAATTTTCTTACGTTTTTTGCTATTTGCCGGTCATTGTCAGGCTGTACATTGAACAAAATGTGATTCGCGGCTGTGATAGGTATTTACTTTTTCATGAAATAGTTATTCAATGGGGTTGTATGAACTTTGAGGGTTGTATTGATGATTTTAATGATTATAATTCTGTAACTAAATACCTATCACAGCCGCGAATCATATTTTGTTCAATGTACAGCCTGACAATGACCGGCAAATTGCAAAAAACGTAAGAAAATTTGAATTTTGCGGCCTGACCTGGCGCTTCCACCTTAAATACTATTAGTTTCAATTTAGCTTTGTTACTTATAATGTGTTTTAGTCTATTATACTAAAATAGGTTAAGGAATACTAACGAATTTATGGGTGCTACCTGAATTAAAGATAAATAAATAAATTAACCTAGATATTGTCATTTCCAGGGTCTCGAGCGCCTAGTCACCAAGTTCCAGAACCTGGTGCGCAGCCAGCTGCAGCTGGACGAGTTCGTCACCATCTTCTTCAACGTCGCCAACCAGCTCGAGACCGACAGGAGGGCCTTCGCGCTCAGCAGGCTACGGGTGAGCACGAATTATTATATCTTTTTTGTTGAAGATAGGAAGACAGACGGCGAGAGGCGTCATCTCTGTGAAGTTAGTGGTCTAATATCCATCACATTACCTCATTAGGGTTTTTAACTGACTTCAAAAAGGAGGAGGTTCTCAATTCTTCGGAACTTTTTTTTTAATGTATGTTCTCCGATTACTCGAAGATGGCTGGACTGATTTGGTTTTTTCGTTTTTGTTTGAAAGGGTATACTTCCCAGGTGGTCCCATGATCTTCAAGTCAGGATCTGATGATGGGATCCTGGAGAAATAGAGAGAACTCTTCAAATTTTATAGGCACACTTGAAGCGATTTGGGTAGTTTTTGGAAGAGTACTTTCTCGGAGTGGTCCCATTTCAATTTGATGAAGATCTGATGCAGAACTTCGGAGATAGGCAACTGAAATCCTCAATAAATGATAGCAAATGGACTGGGATTGCTGAAATCTCATGTCTGTCTATTGTTTACACCAGTTCATAACATAACATCGCGCCTCTATGCTCTGAGGGGGTACGCAGATGTGTACAGTACACCCAAATTTCGACAGGTATGATGCTAAGTTCCATTGTAATGGGGATAAGCCTTGCCTATTACCTACCATGACATGTATTGTTATCAATGCAAAATAAATACACGGCAAATAATTGTACAGGATATTACAACTAAAAATGGAAAAATAAAAAACTTTTTTGCAAACAATAAAACCGACTTCAAAAACACAAAAAAGTGAAAAATAACTATAGCTTCAGAAGTCGGTGGCAAAAACCGTATCAATAAAACAAAAGTCACCGACTTCTGAAGCTAAAGTAATTTTTCACCTTTTTGTGTTTTTTTTTCTATATTATCTCTTCGAATGTCAGGTTCTAAGAAGAGCCAGTAATATTACGCCTGTATTCCCCGAACGGTTAGCCAGAGGTGTACCAGTACACATACATTTCGCCAGTTATGTTCGAGTCCCATGTAATAGGAGGCGAGCCTATTGCCATCAGCCGGGCCCAAATACAGACTCCGTGGCTGCTACTGATGAAAAAATCTAATAACACTTTGACCGACACGGGAATCGAACCCAGGATTTCATGCTCAGCAGACGCGATTGCCAGCACTAGACGTACGAGACCACCATATTGTTATACGAATAATGTTCATAACTCGTATGGAAGCCTAGAAAATAAGTCTAACATCCGCATCTATAAACAAGACAAAGTGTTCACTTGAGAAATGTCATTTTTAACCGACTTCAAAAAAAGGAGAAGGTTCTCAATTCGGTTGTATTTTTTTTTATGTTTGTTACCTCATATATTCGTCATTTATGAACCGATTTGAAAAATTCTTCTTTTATCTGAATGGATCTACTTCCCGATTGGTTCCATAGAAATTTCATCAAAATCGGTTCAGCAGTTTGGTTTTTAAATCAAAATAGCTGGTAAAAATATGTCATCCAAGTAAAAGAAATTGCTTCATGACAAAGATTTGTGTGTGATGCGATAGCTAAAAAGGGTAAAATAAAAACTTTGTTTGCAAAATAATAACTAACTTTTTTTGGAAGTCGGTTATTTTTTTGCAAAAACGTTTTTATTTACGATAAGATTTTTAATATGTAGTTTAGTAATTGCTTTAAGTTACAACTATAAAATGATAGAATTCTTAGCTATGCTTTCATTGACGGTTCTTACTCCGTTTAAATTCTTGCCTATTGCATAAAAAAAATTACACAAGTAATAACTTAAGCTCAAGTGATTACTTTAACTTGACTATAGCTACGGGTGTAAGTGCGATCTTTGAACATAACAGCCTTTGTTATCCTAATGCTTGACAAAGATCTACGTACATTCACATTTTTTCTTCGTACCGTTGTATCAATTTTGGTGTACAATAAAGTAAATAAATAATAAATAATATTTTTATTGACACAAAGAAATAAGGTTTACATTTCCATTTGAAACCCTGACTCCTGTGCTAGGTGAGACCTGTGTTAAAGTATATTCTATTCTATTCTACATTCGAATGGTTTTAGCATCAGGAAGCACCTTAACCCTCAAACAATAACAGAACTACCGTGCCTAGGAAACCAGCACGTCTGAGAGATATTTCTCGACGGCATGTAAAGCCAAGTCAGAGGCCCATGGGCGCCATAAAAACTCTGACACCAGGTTACGCACTAACCACACGATAAAGTGCGCGCTGGCAGACTATTTTCCACGCGTACCTGTTTCCGAGTCATGGATGTTTATATGTATAATAAGTATGTATTTACAAACAAAAAGTATCTATGTAGTATATCAACTATCTGGTGTCCACGACACAAGCCTCGTTGCTTAGTGTGGCACTAGATGGCGCTGTGTGTAATGTCCAGCGATATTTATTATTATTATTTATTACCTGCCAGTCTAACTGTGATGTATGTAAATACCTACATAAGCGCGCGCCGAAGCGCGCGCGGCGATCGCGACAGCGCGGCGGTGGCGCCCCGACTCGCGAGCACTAGTAATAAACTAGCGTTTACACGAGACGGTTGTTTCATTGCTCCGGCGCTCCCCAAACATATCACTAACACTTTTTTGCGCTCGCCTGTTCGCAGAATGGTAGATGCCTACATTAGGACTTTTGAGCATATTGACATTTTTGCATGTTCTCCCAGTAAATTCAAAGGTCTTATACTCAAGGAGCTCTATTGATTGCTTTGTTAAAATACGGATAAACATGATAGTTATGTAAGTTTAGTTTTTAATATTATTATGTATTATTACCCTAGCGTTTAATTGTTTAATTGTCTACTATATTCCACAGTTAATCTGTGAACAGCGTTGTAAGCTACAATATTGTTCAATTTTTATGTGTATCTCTTTTTTTATACTTTATATTGTAACTGTTTGCTGTTCCTTTTGAATAAAATAAAATAAAAATTAAAGAGAAAGAAGAAATATTGAATGAGAGGTTTTCTTTTTGAGTATTTAAAAAAAAAAAAAAAAACAGTTTCCAAGAACTCTGTAGATGGCGTTGAGCTGACTACGTTACTAGGTGCCAAAGCCAAAACGCTTGGAAAAAAAACATTGCGTCACGACACAATATAATATTATGCTCGTTGACTGACACTTTCGTTTAAAAATTAAAATTATGTACATCCAAGTGAGATGATGTGATGTTCCGTTCCTTGCAGTAACTTACCAAGTTCAGCGCCATCTATCCAGCGACTAGGGAAGAGTTTAAAAAGAAAATCCCTCATTGTATTTTTTACTAATTTCAGGACACGGAAACCCTAAAGCAGTCTCCAACGGACACAATCACACAATACGCTTACAATTTGATGTCGCATCAGACAAAACTAGCGCAAAAATGTCTTGACGATAGAGCTGGCAGGTAAGAGAGTTAACATAACATCACGCTTGTAATACCTGAAGGGTTGGGCAGAGGTGTACCTAATAGTACGACCACATTTCGCCAGTTATGTTTAAGTCCCATGTAATAAGAGGCGAGCCTATTGCCATCAACCGGGCACGAATCCAAACTCAGTGGCTACTACTGGGAAATTCCTGATGGAAAAAACAATAATATATCCTTATATTTTTATATATCACTGTAGTTTAGTATTTGATTAAAAGTTATTTTCAGATAACACACCTACCGCTGTTTGTCTCTGCATCAGCCAAAGGTTGACTGATAGAAAATGCCTATGGCATTAAGTCCGCCTCTGTACATTGTGCTTGAAGTGTTAACTAAATAAATAATGCGTTGCCCGATCTGGAAACCGTACCTCATGCTCAGCAATCGCGCTTGCGACCACACGGCCAAGGAGGCGGTCAGTAAAAAAGTTAATCATCAACGTATCAAGACAATGCCTTTATTCCCCGAAAGGGTAAGCGGAGGTGTATAGTTAACCCATATAATAAATTTATGGAAAAAATCAATAATCCCGAATCCGCCTGACTGGGCTGGTCTGCCTGGGGCCCTAAAATGGCCACTCAAACTCAAACTCAAAGCATTTATTTCAATTAGACCATTACAGGCACTTTTGAATGTCAAAACACAAAAAAATAAACCAAGCTACAGTCCCAGTCACAGGGCATAATAACTTGTGAAAGTACTGTAGTTGCCCATTCGAAAGCGTAGATCTCTATGGAGAAGAATGGGCAAGAAACTCCATGGACACTCTTTTAAATCATTATGTTGTTACAAAGTCTCGGTTACATCATTCATGTCGAGATTAAACATACATGTGAGAACGATGTAGAAAGACGTGCGAGAACATAATATGATAATAATATGAATTACGTTACAATTCGTAAAATGGTCACAAACTGATAATTTAACAGGGTCGGTGACCAATTTAAGAATTTCAATGTGCTCCACTCCTATTGGTAGCAGCGTAATGTTATACCGATTAGCCTAAAGCCTTCCTCGATAAATGGGCTAACCAACACGAAAAGACTATTTCAATTCGAACCAGTAGTTTCTGAGATTAGCGCGTTCAACCATACAAATAAACAACCTCGACAAAATTCAGGAGGTTGTCATATAAGACGTAACTAATCAATATAAATTACGGTACCTGGTCAATAATAATAAACGCTGCTTTTTTTGTTGTTTTAATTTGACACTATTTCAGAATGAAGCCCTTTTCAAAAGAGGAGAATCACCCGTTTATCGAATAAACGTCTGCGTTTGTTTGTGTGTGTGAAAGCGCGGTTATAAGGCTAGTATTAGACGGGCCGCGTTTTAATACGGGTGGTGTACACTTAACGATTTCCGATATTAAGAAAAAAATATAATAATTACCTACCCATTTTATTATTGATTCGGGTCGAGAATCATTAGCATAGTTACCTCCTTGAATTTGACGAGGATGCAAAGCAATACCTTGAATACTAATATTATAAAGCTGAAGAGTTTGTTCGGTTGAACGCGCTAATCTCAGGAACTACTGGTTCGAATTGAAAAATTGTTTTAGTGTTGGATAGTCTATTTATCGAGGAAGGCTGTAGGCTATATACCGTCACGCTGCATAGTTACCTTCTTGAATTTGACGAGGATGCAAAGCAACGCCTTGTAGATGGGCCCCGCCTGTTTCCAACTTTTATTTACTCACATTATTTTAATATCTTTTACAGAAAACACAGCAGCGCCGCCATATGCAAGTACGGTACATCGACCCAAGAGTGTTCGTGTCTGTTCAGCAAAGTGTTCCGACTGCCGTGTAGACATATACTCATGTTGACCACAGAGCTCAAGGTACGTGATGTTCATAAATACCGCCATTGTAACCATAGACTGCATCCTTGGGCTAATGGTCCTGAGGTCCTTTTTTTTTTTCGGATGGGAAATCATCAAATGACTTCTCCCGCTCTGGGCTGAGCGGGAGGGAGTGTCAGACTTTTACTGACTAAAACCCACCCATGTTCCTTCATCGCCCTTTGTGTTCCGGGGCCGCGGTATCTCTTTGGAACAACCCGCAGCACCCGGCAGGCATCGGCCCTTGCGGGCCCCTTCCCTATGCTGACATCTCTTTGAGGCGCGCGTGGAACACGAACGCGCCGTCGACACGGCCTGTCGTCCTAAGACGGAGGGACGGCGAGCTAGTATGAGGTCCTGGATTCGATTCAGTGTCGGGCAAAGTGTTATTGGATGTTTCCATCAGGAATTCCTCAGTAGCAGCCACGGAGTCTAGATTTGTGCCCGGTTGATGATCGATGGCAATAGGCTCGCCCCCTATTACATGGGACTTAAACACAACTGGCGAAATGTGGGGGTACTATTAGGTACGCGTCTGCCTAACCGTTCGGGGATTACAGGCGTGATGTTATATTATGATGTGTAGCCATGGAATTAGAACTAACAATATTGTAAAACAGTTGTGTTTCAATGTTGGTGTACAATAAAGTACATTTTTAACCGACTTCAAAAAAAGGAGGAGGTTCTCAATTCGGTTGTATGTTTTTTTTTTGTGTTTGTTACCTCATATCTCCGTCATTTATGAACCGATTTGAAAAATTCTTCTTTTATCTGAATGGATTTACTTCCCGATTGGTCCCATAGAAATTTCATCGAAATCGGTTCAGCAGTTTGGTTTTAAAATCAAAATAGATGGAAAAAATAGGTCATCCAAGTAAAATAAATTGCGAAATTGATACTTGACAAGGATTTGTGTGTGATGCGATAACTAAAAAGGGTAAAATAAAAACTTTCTTGCAAAAAAAAAACCGACTTCCAAAAAAACACAAAAAAAAGTGGAAAATAACTTTACTTTCGGAAGTCGGTGACTATTGTTTGTTTCATTGACTTTTTTGTTCCATACTATTGTTACGAGCTAGGTATGGGATACATTAAAACACTACCGATTAAACACTAAATAACTTTAATTAACACAAAACACATCACATATTCCCCACTGATCACTATTCACTTGGATATCGCACTAGTACTTCACTTTGATTCGCTTCGTTGTGTAGACAAAAACAGTCAGACTGCTCCGACACGTGCAGGATGTGGCCGCGCGGCTGGCGGGCGCGGTACAGCGCCCCCTTATATATTGTCGTGTCTTCTTTAAAAGATGACGTATAATAAATGTTTTTATTATTATTTTCAGGTGAAAACACACATCCCGTTCGAGCCTCGTTGGACGGTGCAACACTGTTTATTTGGCTGCGAGAATCTCAATTCTACTGCGACCAATAATGCTGGTTAGTAATACATTTATGTTACTGTTAGCCTGTATCATCCCACTGCTGGGCAAAGGCCTCTCCCCATGACTTCCAAATTCTTCGATCCAGGGCTAAGGTGGACCACTGGTCGTTGGTTCTGTCCGGCTCGTCCCGCCATCTCCTGCGAGGTCTACCGCGTCGCCTTCTGGCTGTGTCAGGGCTCCGCATCGTGGTTATTTTGGCCCACAGCTCGTCGGGCATACCGGCAGACATGGCCAGCCCAGTCCCACTTCAGCTTAGCGGCTTTTTGAGCAACGTCAGTAATACAAATTACTTGGAGTTTTGGAGCGCAGTGTGGTGTTGCGTACATGGTCGGTAAGTTTGACGCCTAGGATACTGCGCTCCATTGCACGTTGGCAGACCTTGAGTTTGGACCAATACATTTATGATATACAATAAAATATTAATTCTAGACTCGAACGTAATCTAGAATGTTCTCGTAAAGCACCCGACGTAACATTAGTACCACACCCCGAACTCGAACCCGATACACGACCGAATCTTGTTTTCTCGCTGAAACTGATGGTGTTTACATTATTATTTTTATATTTTAGCATAGTGCTAATAGTTGTTTCCACGCTCCACTAGGTGGCGCCTCGTTCATGGAGCAGGTAGTCGTGGAGACAGACGAGCAGCACCGCCAGACAATACAGCAGCAGCCGCAGCAAGTGCATCAGGTGCGTTACAGTTCCGATAACTTATCACCACCTTCCTGCCCTTGTCCCATTCTACTCGGGGTCGGCGCAACACGTTTTCTTCTTCCACTCTCCCCTGTCAGACGTCACGGCATCATTTACTCCTTTCTCTTTCATATCATTCCTCACACAATCCATCCGTCTTTACTTTGGCCTTCCACTCCCTCTCTGTCACTCTTTTTAACCGACTTCAAAAAAAAGGAGGAGGTTCTCAATTCGGCTGTGTTTTAGTGACATGTGTTTCATCAAACTCAAAGCATTTATTTCAATTAGAACATTACAGGCACTTTTGAATGTCAAAACACTAAAAAAAACTAAGCTACAGTCCCAGTCACAGAGCAAAATAACTTGTGAAAGTACTGTAGTTGCCGATTCGAAAGCGTAGATCTCTATGGAGAAGAATGGCCAAGAAACTCCATGGACACTCTTTTAAATCAATATGTTGTTACAAAGTCTTGGTTATATCAGTCATGTCGAGATTAAACATATATCTGAGAACGATGTAGAAAGACGTGCGAGTAATCTTCCCTCCAAATTACATGTCAATACGATTTCCGATAACTTACATGCAATGCTAATAATAAAAATAAAAAAACTAAATTGGTCCCTTACGAGGCCAAAAGGCTCGTATCTCAGCATGGTTGCTGTAACATTAAAAAAAAGTCACATCGCGCCACTGTAGACACATCGCGAAAAAAGTCACATCGCGACATTTTTTTATTATTTTTATTCTGATAGGGCTCAGTCATGCCACAGTCAGGTACGAATTTTTTTTTTTTTTTTTTTTCTAGCCTGCTCTGTCCCACTCCTGGGCAAAGGCCTCCCTCCACTCCTTCCACTTTTCGCGAACCCGCGCGTCTTCCTTCCAGTTCGGACGGAACCTGTCTAGTTCGTCCCGCCATCTCCTTCGTGGCCTGCCGCGACCCCGCCTTACTGTGTCAGGGCACCAGTTTCCTGCTATTTTGGCCCACAGTTTGTCCGGCATGCGGCAGACATGTCCTGCCCAGTCCCATTTGAGTTGGGCAGCCTTTTGAGCCACGTCAGCTATATTTGTTTTGGAGCGCAGTATTGTGTTTCGAACACGATCCGTTAATTTAACACCTAGTATACTGCGCTCCATTGCTCGTTGGCAAACCTTGAGTTTGGACTTCTGGATGTTAGTCAAAGACCAAGTCTGTGCACCATAGGTTAAGACGGGGAGAACACACATGTCCATAAGTTTTCGTTTTAGTGCCATAGGCAACTCACCCTTGAATAGTTCCTTCATGGACCAGTAGCTCTTCCAGGCGTTTTCTGTTCGTCTTGCGACTTCTTTGTCTTGCCTCGCCTGGAAAGAGACTACTTGGCCCAAGTAAAGGTATTCCTGGACATGTTGTATTGTCTCCCCGTCTACTTTTATTATTTTTGGTGTTTCATTGCACATAACTTTGGTCTTCGACATATTCATCTTCAGACCAACCTCAAGGCTTGCATCGCTTAGGTTTTGAAGCATTAGCTGAAGTTCTGTGGCTGAGGAGGCAAAGAGAACAATGTCGTCGGCGAAACGCAGATTTGACAGTCTCGTTTCGCCGAGAACAATGCCTCTTTCCTTCCAATCGGCTGCCAGCTTCTTAAAGATTTCTTCGAGGGTGCTGGTGAACAGTTTAGGAGATAGCGGGTCGCCCTGTTTGACTCCTTTCTCTATTTTAAATTTTGGCCCTGTGGTTTCTAATTTTATTGCGGCTGTACTATTTCTGTATATATTATGTTGCGGAGTAGATGTATGTATGTGGGATTAATGTTTTGGTTGCTTAAAATGGCTGTATGTGAAATGCTGTCGAAGGCTTTGGAGTAGTCGACAAAAGCTAGGTGTAGTGGGAGTTTATATTCTTGGTGTTTTTCTATTAATTGGTTGACCGTATATAGATGGTCTGTAGTGGAAAGGCCAGGGCGGAAGCCTGCTTGTTCATGAGGTTGATGTTTATCTAATTCACCGGATATGCGATTTTCTATTATTTTTATGAAAGTTTTATACATGTGCGATATGAGACTAATGGGCCTGTAATTATTAATGTCTGACTTATCACCCTTTTTGTGGAGCAGAATGATATTTGAGTGACAGAAATCTTTAGGGAAACTACCGGACTGTAGAATGCTGTTAAAGAACTTGGTGATGTATGGGAGGAGGATAGGTTCGCCTATCTTTAAAGACTCCGTGCTGATGCTATCTTCACCACATGACCTATTGTTTTTCATTTTGGTGAGTGCTACATGGACTTCGTATCCAGTTATGGGTGGTATACTCTCAGGGCAGCAATAGTCGGGTATTGAGGATGGTTGAGTGTCGTCGGAGTAAAGGGATTTATAAAATTTCGTACAGATATCTAATATTTTTGATCTATTCATTTGTTTCTTACCGTTGTCGTCTTTTAAATATGTGATCCAGTACTTGTGGTTGGTAATACCTTGTTTTGCTACTTTCAGGGAACAGTTATTTTCTAGAGCATCTTGTACCAGTCTGTTGTTGTAATTTCTAATATCTGTTCTAATACTGCGTTTAACTTCTTTATCTTTATGTCTGTACTGTAAATCTCTGTTTGCACACAAATTCTGCCTCTCTTCTATTAGTTTTACCGTTTCGTCTGATAGTTTTTTGCTTTTACGTTTTATTTGTGTTACTGCTCTGCTGGCTTTAGTTAGATTTTGTATAATTTCGTCGTATTGTTGTTGGATATCTTTTTCTTCGGTTTCTAAATGAAGCATATCAAAACTATTTCTAAGCTCTAGTTTGAACTTTTTACTACCTAGTATAAGTGATTGTTTATTTAATTTTCTCATTTGGTTTTTCATATATTTTTGCCGGTTAATTTTGGTGTCGAGTTTAATTATTGCGCGTACGGGTCTGTGGTCAGAACTAAATTTAATTTGATTAATGATTTGGATGTTTTTAATTATTTGTTTATTGGAGGTGAGAATGTAATCTATTTCATTTTTAGTTTGATTGTTAGGGGATATCCAGGTCCACCTTCTATGAGTTTTTTTGTAGTAGAAGCTGTTACCTATGCACAGGTTCTGGCCAAAGGCAAATTGGAAAAGGCGTGTTCCACGTTCATTACGGGTTCCGAGGCCGTATGGACCCATGATTTTCGAGTTATCTTGATCTTGCCTTTGGCCAATTTTGGCGTTGAAGTCACCCAAAACGATGTTCCAAGTGCTTCGATGTTCGTCACAGGCTTTGTTGAGCAGATCGTAGAACTCTTCTACTTCTTCATCTGGGTGGGATGACGTGGGAGCATAGACTTGGACAATGGATAATGTTTGGATGCTCGAAATTTTAAATTTTAGTACTGCTATCCTGTTGGAGTAGGAAATGAATTCCGATATGTTGTTTTTCCATTTTTTTGCAACTAAAAATCCAACTCCGTATAGTCCTCCACTCTGTCCGTTATAATAGAAAATGGTGTTCTCTCTCTCTATTGTGTCTTCGCCGCTCCTTCTTACTTCCGATAAGCCAACAATATCCCAGTTGACATCAGTCAGTGCGTTTTCGAGCTCAATCAAACGATCTTCAGATTTTAGAGTGCGAATATTGTAGGTAATGACGTTGAGTAATTTATCAGTATCCGGTTTTTTATTTGCCTTGGTCGTTGAACGGGGGATCGATCTCGCCCGGGGATTCTTAGCACCCCTGACTCCAGGGCGACGCTGCCCACCGTCATCAGCAACAACACCGCTGGAGCCGCCGGGCATTTGGGGCCTCGTGTTCTTCTTCGTCTTCATATTTGTGGAGGGGATTAGACATTTAACCCATCACGCTTGTCTAATGCGGGTTGATGGGTGAACAGTGAACCTGCTCACTCAGTTCGTGGGTGCTGCGGTTATATTAAGATTAATAATCACCGTCACCACCATAAATCAGCGTCCTGTTCTAACGCTAATTATCAAACTTAGGCCACTTGCAAACTGAGGCAGTTCGCGTGCCCTAAGTTGATTGTTGTTTACTAGAAGATGTAAAAGTAAACGTTTCCCTAAGTCGACTTTTACGACATGCACGGGATGATAAGCAGCTGATACATTCGATGTTTTTCTATTGCTCCCAGATCAGCATGAGAGATACGAATAAAAATAAAATTTAAATATAACAATAAAAACTTGGGTATTTGACACCTCGATAGGCCCGTATGTTGAATACATAACATCACGCCTGTTATACCTAAGGGGTAGGCAGAGGTGTACCTAAATACACCCACATTTCGACAGATGTTTTTTTGTAGTCCCATCAAGTGCCTATTGCCGTCAAGCGGGATTAAATTCAAACTCCGTGGCTGCTACTGAGAAATTCCTGATGGAAAAACCCAAAAACACTGAGAATCCAACCCAGAACCTCTCGCTCAGCAGTCAGGCTTGCGACGAATAGACCAACGTGGCAATTTTGATTGATTTTCAAAAGTATTTCAGACATCATAATTTTTATTTGCCATAAGAATAACAAACAAACACAAAAAAAATATTAACACTAGTACTAAACTTATCATCAATGTGGAGCTCGTGGCTAAATAATAACAGCCGCTCGGATCAATCTTCAGGTTAAGCTGCGCTTGCCTAGGTTGGTCCGTGGATGGGTGACCACCCATTACATACCGAGTTCCCTCCTCCGTGCTTCGGAAAGCACGTTAATCCGTTGGTCCTGGCTGGCAATTGTAGATCTTTGACAGTCGTTACAGGTAGTCAGTGACCCGAAAGTCTGACAACCAGTCTTACCAAAGGGTATCGTATTACCCGGTACTAACTCGGTTGTGGAGGTCAGATAGGCAGTCGCTCCATGTAAAACTGTGTACTGGTATTCAGCTGCATCCGGTTAGACTGGAAGCCGACCCCGACATAGTTGGGAAAAGGCTAGGCAGATGGTGACTAAACATATTTTCTATGATGCTAAAAGATTACATACCCAATTAGTAACTCGATACACAATAATAAATAATTTCTGATTGTTACGAACCGATTCACGCTGACCCCTCTTCTAGTTATAAACTGTACTACGGTGGGCCAGTTTTCCTCGTTCTCATTTAACAATAGTATAAATCAAAGAAATGTCTATAATCAGTTTTGAAACTGTAGTCGCCCGCCCCTCTGTCAATACCATTCGACCTTTATATATCCTTGTATCAGTGTAGTGAACAGTCACGAACACCAATATGTCAACACTTTGCAACTTTTAAAAGTGATTTTCTCCTACTGTTCTGATTAAAATCACATGTTGTTACGAACATAGTATTTTACGAACTCATATATGTATTTATGAAATAGATCCTATATCCAAATTACAATGTTATTTCTCGCGAAAATGCTTTTAAATTTAGGAAAGTGTATACATATTGGTGTATACAGGGTGTCTGGCAGAACGTTGAACATACGAAAATGGTGGATAGGTGGGGTCATCTGCTACTTACTTAGCCCTAATTTATTTGGCCCTGGCCCCCTGGATATTTTTTAATTTTTTTTTGCTTTCTTCTAGTTTCACCACTTTCTTAACTTTAAAGTGTAATTTTTATTAAAAATGGGTGAAATTAAGATTTAAGTACATCTTTCTGTAAGTTTGAGGACTCATAAATTTTTTTTTAGCTAACATCTGAATAAAGCAATGGTTTTATAAGAATCTGCCAACATTAAAGATTAAAAAAAAAACACAAATATTGCCTGTTTTACCCATTTTTAATAAAAAATATATTTTAAAATTAAAAAAGTGGTGAAACTAGAAGAAAGCAAAAAACATTTTTTTAAATATCCAGGTGCCAGAGCCAAATAAATTAGGGCTGAGTAAGTAGCAGATGACTCCCATCTATCCACCATTTTCGTATGTTCAACGTTCTGCCAAACACCCTGTATATCGATAAGAAATAATGATACAATCATGTGTTTCAGGTAGGCGGCGTCAGGCAACAGCAGTATGTATTAGCGACGCCCGGGCAACCCGCAACGCCCGTCTCACAGGTAATGTTACTATTCAATTCAATGTATTCACTAAAAATTTACATTGCGTTCGAATATGTACAGCATGAAACATAACCAAAATAAAGTAAAATACCACGCACACATAATTTAAAATAATATATAATGTCAAAAAATTAGTTAAGGTGGAAGCGCCAGGGTAGACCGCGAAATTCAAATTTTCTTACGTTTTTTGCAATTTGCCGGTCATTGTCAGGCTGTACATTGAACAAAATATGATTCGCGGCTGTGAAAGGTATTTACTTTTTCATTAAATAGTTATTCAATGGGGTTGTATGAACTTTGAGGGTTGTATTGATGATTTTAATGATTATAATTCTGTAACTAAATACCTATCACAGTCGCGAATCATATTTTGTTCAATGTACAGCCTGACAATGAAGGAAAACATCGTGAGGTAACCAGCATGCCTTTTTTTTCTTTTTTTTTTTCGCATGGGAAATCATCAAATGACTTCTCCCGCTCTGGGCTGAGCGGGAGGGAGTGTCAGACTTTTACTGACTAAAACCCACCCATGTTCCTTCATCGCCCTTTGTGTTCCGGGGCCGCGGTATCTCTTTCGAACAACCCGCAGCACCCGGCAGGCATCGGCCCCTTCCCTATGCTGACATCTCTTTGAGGCGCGCGTGGAACACGAACGCGCCGTCGACACGGCCTGTCGTCCTAAGACGGAGGGACGGCGAGCTAGCCCTTAGCTCACCGTCCACAGGCCCGCGTCTCGCGCGGCGGCTGGGACGTGAGGAGGAACGCTCTCTCTCACGTTCCGCCTCCTCCTTTGCTAGCATGACTGCTTCGCAAAAGGAGGTGACGGCTCCCCATTCCGTCTCGCTCCGGACCATGGCTCGAACCAGGGCCGGACGCGAGAGGTCGCCGCCGCCGATCGCCGCTATGAGGACACGGCGTTGCTCCGCCCAAGCGGGGCAGACCTCCACCGTATGCTCCACCGTGTCCTCCGGTCGATCCTCGCAATGGAAACACCCGGGCGTCTCCTCCCGCCTGATTCGGTGCAGGAACCTCCCGAAACAACTGTGTCCGGTGAGGACCTGCGTCAGGCGGAAGGTGAGGACGCCGTGGCGCCTCTCAAGCCACTCCTCAAAGAGGGGACTTATCGCCACTATCGTGGCGTGCCCTGCACGGGGTTGCGACAGTCGCTCTCTCCATGGCACCATAAGATCGGCTCGGAGGTTTGTCCGCTGAGCGGCAATTAGCCGCGGCGGCGGAGTAACCCCCCGGCGAAGAACCTCCGCGCGCCATTCATGTAGGCGCGCGAGGACTATCGCCTCCAGATCCCATGGTGGCAATCCGGCTAGGAGGCTCGCAGCCTCGCCCGAGATCGTGCGGAACCCACGGACCATCCTTACGGCTATCACCTTTTGGGGCGCGTTCAGATAATGGGCGGCTCGCCGCCTCAAGGAACGCGCCCACACCGGGGCACCGTAAAGGGCCATGGACCGCACGACCCCCGCATAGAGCCTCCGGCAGGAGGCAGGAGGCGCCTGAAGGCAGCCCCAGTCCGTTCCAGTTTAGGGGCCAAACGTCGGAAGTGCTCCACGAAGTTCCACCGGCTGTCGAGGACAAGTCCCAGGTACTTCAACGTCGACCCGACGCCGATGGAAACCCCTCCTACCGTCAGTGAGGATCCCGACGGTGGCGCATTCCGAGGCCCATGAAAGCACATGGCCTCGGACTTGTGCAATGCCACCTCGAGACCCAGTTGCCGGATCCTCTCAACGACTCGCAACCCCGCGTGTCATCAGGTCGGCCGCCGCCTCGTGCGACCTCCCCTGTGCCAGCACCAGCGTGTCGTCAGCGTAGCACACTACGCTGACGCTACTAGGGAGGTCGGCGCGCAGCACCCAGTCGTAGCCGATGTTCCACAAGGGCGGTCCTAGAACCGATCCCTGTGGGACACCGCACGACATCTCACGCCGGTTCCACTCTCCGGAGCGACCGGGGTAGATGACGGCTCTGTCCGTCAGGTAATCCCCGACCACACGACGAAGGTAGGTCGGCACCCGGTGATACCGGAGTGCCACTCTAATGCAGCTCCAGGGCATGGAGTTGAAGGCGTTGGCGATGTCGAGAGACACCGCCAAGACAACCCCACCCCGGGACACCGCATCCCCCGTCGTGAGGGCTCTCACGCGCATGATGGCGTCCACCGTGGAGCGCCCCTTGCGGAAACCAAACTGGTGTTCCGCAAGATCCGGACCCATCTCCGCAAGGTGCTCGGCGAGGCGGTTTGCAATGACTCTTTCAAAGAGCTTGCCCACCTCGTCGAGCAACACAACGGACCGGTCTGCGGACGGAGAGTCCGCAGGGCGCCCCGGCTTCCGAATGAGGACCAGCTTCCCCGTCTTCCAACGAAGCGGGAACTGGCCTCTTTCCAAGCATGCTCTTAGAAGCCCCTCCAGTCGGGGCCCGAGAGCCTCAAAGGCCAGGACCCAGGCTTTGCCAGGCAAGCCGTCGGGTCCCGGGGCGGTATTTTTGGCCTCGAGCCGTCCTACCGCCACTCTCAGGTCTACCCCAGCCACTTCCGAGACGTCGTCGTCGTCGTGGTCCGCTTCCGGCACCGCAGGTGGCGGAGCCATAGGCGGGGGGGATGTTCCCCTCGCGAGGGAAACAGAGTACTCACCACGTCTTCCACGAGCTGAGGCCGGAGACTCTGCGTCAGTGGGGGGGCCCAGGTGCGGAGTTTATCCCGCACCATCTTGTAAGGGCGCCCCCACGGATCCCCGTCAAGAGTCCCCAGCATCTCCTCGCGGGCCCGATCTCTGGCCCGCAGGACAGCCTCGCGGAGGGCGGTCTTCGCCGCTCTGTAGCCCTCATCTAGCTCCGCCTCAATGGCTTCCGCATTCGGCGGGCGAATGCGGAGCCTGCGATGCCTGGCGTACGGGTGTCGCGCAGCGACGAACGCCTCGCGCAGAGTAGTCAGCTCGCGCGACCACCAGTACACCTGACGCCGGGCGCGTCCTGGCCGAACTCGGGGCATTGCCACGTCACATATGTCGGACATGGCCTCCTGGAACCATCCTGCCTCATTGTCTAACGATGGTTATGCCTGAGAGATATTTCTCGACGGCATGTAAAGCCAAGTCAGAGGCCCATGGGCGGCATAAAAACTGACACCAGGTTAGGCAATAACCAAAAACTCAAAATCATATCCAATCTCTTCATACCCTTTATGCAGTTTGCTGTGTATGTGGGAATAGTGAGCTTGCTTACGGTCAGCGTCTGGCTACATTTATTATGAACGTTACCTTTTACGGCCTCTTTGGTCGAGTAGTCGTAAGCGCGACTGCTGAGCAGGAGGTTCGATGCCCGGGTCGGGCAAAGTATTTTTGGGTTTTTACATCGGGAATTTCTCAGTAGCAGCCATGGAGTCTGGATTTGTGCACGGGTTGAGCTCTCTATTACATGGGACTTAAATATAACTGGCGAAATGTGGTTGTACTATTAGGTACACTTCTGCCTAACCCTTCGGGGATTACAGGCGTGATGTTATGTGTTATGTAACCTTTGATAAATGACAATTTTAAATCGGCTGTTAGCTGCGGTGTTGCCACAGGAAAAAAACGGATACTCTCCGAAAAACGCGATACTTTAACTTTCCTTAGAGTCTAATCAAAGTAACTGTATTTCCAGGTGATATTCTGCGGCGGCGGCGTGGGCGGCGCGGGCGGCGTGTCGGGCGTGAGCGCGGGCGCGCCCGTCATCACGTCCGTGCTGCCGCCGGGCGGCGCCGTGCTCACGCCGCACCACGCGCTGCACCACTGACGCGCTGGCGGCGGACCAGCCGGCTGCAGGGGCGTGTTAACCTTTGCTATGCCACGTGCTCACATCATGACCAGCCACTGCTGGGTATAAGCCTCTCTTTTCTGGCGCCAGTCTCCTCGGTCCTGTGCCAGCCTCATCCAGCTCCCCCCCAGTGGCAACCATGTCGCGTTCCATTCATGGCCGCCGTTCGGTGACAGCCTTAGTCCAACTGTCATCACTGCGCCTTGCTAGGTGTGCAAATAAACGCTTGATGTTACTGCTGAGCGTGAGCTCCTGGCTTCGATTCCCGGCTCGGGCAAAATGTTAATGGGTTTTTCCACCAGGAATTTCTCAGTGGCAGCCACGGAGTCTAGATTTGTGCCCGGCTGATGGCAATAGGCTCGACCCCTATTACATGGGACTTAAACATAACTGGTGAAATGTGGGTGTACTATTAGGTACACCTCTGCGTAACCCTTTGGCTAACGATCGTACGAGCAAACGATGCGATTTCGTCGCGCGATGAAAAGTAATGGTCGCGCGATGACCATCATATGATGCCACCGCCCGCGCCGTCTGCGCAACGGCGCCATTTCAACAATGGCTGTTTACAGAAATGCACTGTTTTTGCTGTCGGCCGATATTAGTTTGAAAATTTGCAAGTGACATTGAAAAAAACACACAATATAGGCCTCCAACTCGACGAACTCGACTCACCAGTGCCGCCCCTCGCCCCTCTCGTCCCTGTGCTCGCGCGATGACGCGGGACCAAATAGGACACACAAAGAGATTTGTAGCTTTGATCGCACGATCAAACGCTTCGTACGATCGTTATTAAGCATTTCCAGTGCTCGCGCGATGATTTGCAAGCTCCAATTAGGACAGTCTAAAGAAATGTGTGTGTTTAATCTCGTCGTGCGACGAAATCGCAACGTTTGCTCGTACGATCTTAGCCCATTAGGACGACGCCTTTGGGAATAACAGGCGCGATGTTTTGTATATGTATGTTATATGAAATCAATTAAAACTCTCTAACCGTGGGCGTTTAAGTCAAAACCTTTTCGGAAGCATAAATCAGTTATCTTCACCTGCCTAGCGTTAACCCACGGTTGTGGAGGTCAGATATGCAGTCGCTCCATGTAAAATACTGGTATTCAGCTGCATCCGGTTAGACTGGAAGCCGCTTCCAACATAGCTGCGAAAAGGCTAGGCATATGGAGATGACAGACTTGTGCTTCCAAAAAGCTTTAGACATCACTGTTATATAATTACGAAATGAACTTCGCTCGAAAATCAATTCGCGCTTTTTGACTGTTGTGAAATCTCGGAAACGACATTAGTATGAAATATAAAGTTTTTTTTAAACTAAAATCTAGCAACACTAGGCTATTAGTGTAAGAATGTAAATAATTTAGTAATAAATAAATGTATGAAGGGTGCGTTGTTAGCGGTTTCTTTATTATTTAATGTTTAGTTTAATTAATGCTCGTTTTCACTGAGACTAGGCGTCGCTTTAGTGAAAATCCTAGTTTAGTTAACTGCACCCTTCAAGGGGGTGAGTTTATCATCGCATCGATCGCGAATCATATTTTGTTCAACATTTATGTACAGTCTGACACTGACCGGCAAATTGCAAAAAACGAAAGAAAACTTGAATTTCGCGGGCTACCATTAATATGACTGCTAGCCTCACCCCCTTGAAGGGGGCAGCTGTCTAAACAGCCACCCTGTATTGGTGGCGCCTTGTGTCGGTGGAAACGGAAAAAAGTCATGTTTAACTTACATGCTCGTTTAACATCAATAGCGAATAGATTGGTTCGGAACTGCAGACCTTCCACAGTTACGTCTGCCAGCTGCAGACCAAAAGCATCCTTATTGATACAGGAGTAAAGATCGCTAGAATTTGGACAGACTTGTCAGTGATAGCAACGGAATAACGACCTTATTGTTGCGAGCATAAGGGCCGGACTCGACCGAAGTGGAGACGAGACGAGAGCACAGGAGATGTGTTGTGAACCACCAATAGAATTTCGTTATTTACACTTCTCGTATCTGCTTAGCTGTAGTGGAAGCGGTTGAGCTGAGCGGAGAGATGTCTCGTGATTGTTTAAGCCAGTGGAGACGAGTACAGACGCGAGCGATGTGCTGTAAGCGCTTTGCACCTAATTCATACCAAACTAGGGACCCGCCCCGGCTTCGCACGGGTGCAATGTAGATACTAATGTTTTCTCTACTATAATATGCATATATTATACATATAAACCTTCCTCTTGAATCACTCTATCTATTAAAAAAAAAACGCAAAAAAAAGATCTAAGCATACATAGGGACACAGACGGACAGTGGGAAGCGACTTTGTTTTATACTATGTAGTGATAACAGCTCACAACTTAGTAGCCATTAATATTCATCCACGGTGCTAGGCAACTGGGCTTATCCCAGTTGAAAACGTCCCATGTTTTGTTCTGTCTCCAGCTGGTATAGAGGAAGTGGAAATTATGTTTTTCCTACTCCTCTGCTATTTTTTTCTGATTAAATTCGTTGCGGGATCCAAGACAGTTGAATCATCTGGTCGAGCTTCGTTTTCTGGCGGTTTTCTGGTGGTCGCCACTGTTGATTCTGGCGCACAGGAGTTGCAGTGGTTTGGGAATAGTGTGGCGGGCTTGTGCCAATAATAAAAACGCTTTGCACATCTCTGCTCTCCGCACAACTTCGGTTAATACACCGAAGCTTTTACGCATCTCCTCATATCTCAGCTCGACTCGCCTTTGGTGGAGTCGCCTAAAGAACACTGACAGGAGTGTAGTTGATGCCGAGTCTGAACACCAATATGGCGGACACAAAAGCTCTTTTAATATCAAATCGTAGCACATTACAATGTAACTTATTACTAGAGACGTATTTTATAAATATTGTATGAAATAAACCTATGGAGGTACATTAACTTTTTCGTTTTATTTAATACCGACTCCTCTTAATTTTGCAGCTTGCTAAACAAACTTTAAGCACCGTAACCCAAGAGTTTCAGCTGTGCTCGTATTATAACAGCCGCATCGGGCATTCTGGTCAAGACCCATTGCATTTCAGTACAAAAAGCTTTTCTTTTAAGTTTTTTTTATTGAAGCGAAAAGCAGAAAATTAGGTAGGTTTATCTATCAACATTGAATTGTGTCGCCATTAGAACCTAGTGTGCAAAATTTCAGCTCGGGACTCGGGTTGTGGCTTGACCCCCGCCCCCATAAACGCTTCACGTAATTATTATTATTATAAACATTTATTTCAGACCAGGTCCATATTTCGTTGGTAACAATGTACCTAAAAAACTAATGTTAGTATTGACAACAAAATTAAATTACGACATGAAGCCGCACCCACCTTTGCAGCATGGGGGACTCCCATCGATCAGTAAAAACACCCAGTAATAGTGTTGGTATTGCCACGAACGCGAGTGAGTATGGCGGCACGCCTTTTCCTAACGATAGCGGCAAAGCCATTCACCCGCGCCTCAGCAAACATCCCTGACGCACTACACCGCCATGGCAGCCCCAACAGTACCCTGAGTGCATTATTATATTGGACACGCAGGCCGCTGTAAGCCCCCATTATAGACCCCCCCTATAATGTCACCCCCCCTGATCCTATTGCTAACACAACCCTCGCTATGTATGGGAGGGCTGTTGGACCAACACGCAGGATAAGTGCGAGTTGTTAGATGTCACAATATCTTCGAATTTCCTATTTCTAAAACATTTTCCCCATGGTCGGTTTCCGTTTTACTGACGAAAATTCTACACGAATTTTAGTGGGCATGTTAGTACTGTGGATAGAGAAAAAAAATGTTTTTTGTTTGTAAATCTGGGTAGGAAAGATGAAATAAAACAAGTTAGGTATTATTTTATAAAAATGTTTAATTTTATTCACAAAAATACAAACGAAGATACATTGGTAACACATAAGCGTTTATTCTAAAATAAGTTTAGTAACCATCTACTCTGCTGTTCATACATAATATTAGAAAGTACAGGGTTAACTACGATTTATTTAACTACAAAATATTTTTTTTACATATAAAAAAACATTGGTAATATAACTATTTCGTAAAAATAAGTAATCATAAAAAGTTGTTCTTACGCTAACTTACGGATTTTTACATTTTTATGCATCATCAACATCATTAAAAATATTTTCAAATCACCTTTCGGTTGTCGACCTCTTTACACGCAAAAGACGTCAATGTCAACGCTTTTACGATGGCACATATGTTTACACATTCATAACAAACTAAATATCACTATTTGCATAACAAAGCAACTTATTCTGTCAACCGATAAAAAATCTGCGAGTCGCCGGCTGCGCGCCGGCGCCATATTGACTGGTAGTCTGTGATTGGCTAGCCCAGGCTGGCCGGTAATGTTTGCAAAAAAACGCTAACGAAAATAATTCAATGTTATTATTTTACTATTATTTTCAAGGAAATCTTGTTATTATGATTATTATTGATACATTTTCTGTTTGTCATGTCAATTTATTCTAAATAATGTTATTATTTTACCGACTTCAGGATAGTAGGAGGTTCGTGTGTATTGTTTTTTTTTTTTATCAATGTAGATATTTTTACTTATGTGATTTATGAACCGATTTATTTATATGTACTAGTTGTTGCCCTCGGATTCGCTCGTGGTTTCGATCAAGTCTTTTTATAGCTCATTTTTAGGGTTCCGTACCTCAAAAAGAAATAAAGCGGATTACTTTTTGTCCGCTCTTTTGTTGATGTGGCGTCAACCTTGCTTACGCAATCAAAAGATATAGACGTTTATGTCACATTTCTCACACATTCGCAAAGGGAATCAAACCAACAGGGTACTTCCCGTTGACCATGGATCATGAAATTTGGCAAGAAGCAATGATAAAAGCTGCTATTAAAGCGCAACCACATCATTGTATACACAGGGTGTAAGGGACAGCCCTCCCCGCAAACCTTTATTATCTCAAAGTACCTAAGCAATAATTGCTAATTTATGTTTGAAAATAAATTAATAATTATTATTTGTTCACTTATTTACTTACTAACAGCAAATCTAAGAAAGGGCTTCGAGAGGTTTGAAATAAAATGCATTTTCTTTTCAAGGAATGTTTAAAATTATTTTATAATAAAACAATAAAAATATACATTTTTGTACACAAAAAAACCATAAGATAGGTACACTTTATTGTAACAGCTATTATAATGAAAAGTCTGCCTAGATTTTATCCAGACTTTAGCAAAATTTACCAATATTTTCATACATATAAGAACATAATTATGTTGTGAAAAAATAAGATAGGTACACTTTATTGTAACTGAAGGGTTTGTCCTGATTTTAGCCAAACTTTAGCAAAATTTACAAATGTTTAAAAAAAGGTTTGTGCCGTACCAAGATAGATACACTTTATTGTAACAGCTAGTATACTGAAGGGTTTGTCCTGATTTTAGCCAAACTTTAGCAAAATTTACAAATGTTTAAAAAAAGGTTTGTGCTGTACATATCGTGGGTTTTATTTACAAAATCAGATTTGACCCGTAAGATATTATCCACAATGCACAAACCCAGACTGATATCTGCCCCGTAAGATATCATTCGCAATGCACAAACCCAGTCTGATATGTGTCCCGTAAGATATCATTCACAATGCACAAACCCAGACTGATATCAGTCAGATATCAATGCAGACGCCAAAAGGCGCTACCACGCTACCGTTTCGTCCCCGATAGCTGTAACGCCCCCGATAACAGCAACGAAAGAAGTAGTAAACGAGATACATAAACGGTTAGGCGTCCCGTCAAAACGTGACCCTCATGCGAGAGCCCCGGATCACGATCACATTCAAACACAGTCGTAATCCACACCCACACCCCAAAAACGTTTACTCTTTGCGCTTCCGTTTCCGCCCACGTATATCTACGCCTGGGAGCTCTTTTGCAGAATGCCAAATTCTCCAACAGTCCCCAAAACAAAGATATGCGTCACACGTGATGCACCTTGAGTGAACGGCTTTGGATTTCTTCTGCCGTTGACAAATCACACATCTCTTTGTATTCTCACGTCCCATCAAGTGCTCTGGCTCGTGCATGATATTTCGCCTCAGCCTCACGTTTTCCACTGGTGCCTGACTGATCCCTATTGAACAGGGGCGATGCCGTTTAAGTAGAGATTCAGCAAGTGCATAGCGGAACTCACGATGCGTCACGGGCAATTTATCAGTTGTACGTTTCAGAGAACTTTGGTACATCACAAGCGCATTATGTATACTCACATTCAGTAGCCTTTTAAACATTTTCATATACCATTTCACGCCTCTCTTTCGCTCCAACAGATACATGGAGAGTTTTTGATCTTTGAGATCAACACCTCCCATGGATTTGTTGTAATCTTTTATACATACCAGTTTCACCGTCGGTTTACCAGCCCTAGTTCCATTATAGGTATCGGGTCTGTGATAGGTGGATATTATATTCACCATCTTGGAGTCCATCCATGCAATGATGGATACGTCTCCAGAATGGCGAGATATAATAGTCCCCTTCTTCACTTTCTTCGACACCTTGAAGTCACTAGGGACGTTTCGACGGTTTACACGAAGGGTTCCTAAACAATCAAAGCCCAAACTCTTGAGGTATCGCGCTAATGATGGACAATTATAATAATTATCCATCACCACACAATGCCCCCGATGTTCAAGACCTTGCAATAGTTCAAGAACCACTTTCGTGCCGACACCCAAATCGACGCCAAGTGATAGATCACCGTCGGAACTGTCATCCTTGCCCGTGTAGATTTGGAACCTAGCCATATAGCCAGTGCGGGACTCACATAGCTCATATGACTTGATTCCAAATCGCGCAGCCTTTGACCTTATTGTTTGGGCCCAGGACAAGCGGCCCTTGAATAAGGTCAAAGACTCGTCGATGCTGATGTCAGGTCCTAGGTTGTACAAGGCTTTGAACTTTTTTCCAAGATGTTCAATAATAGGTGCCAACTTACCCAGCCTACGTGACACCCCTGCTGAAGAAGATACTCCAGATTGAGACAACTGCTGACTCTGGACAGCGACATTGTCTACAAAGTGAAGACACTTATTCAGCAGAGTATACCGATTAAAGGACATAAGACTTTTGAACCCCGGTAATTGGAGAACTTCGTCTGATGTCCAATATTCAGTTATCGACGTACGCGGGTCGATAGCCATATACATCAACATCGCGAAAAATAACATTATTTCGTCTGCATTAGTGTCAGTCCACGAATGAAGGCGAGATGATGGTTTCAAAGTCCCTGCGTTACGCATGGTCTCGATTGTCTGATGGGCATATCGGTTAGTTTCCGTGGCGATCAACCTTATGATATCCTCATCCCATATGTCGGTGAAGGCATCATAAGGCGTCTCGTAGTCTTTGATTGGCCCAGGGGTAGGACCTGAGAACTCCCCACGAACACCCCTAAACGAATCAAAGTCCGGTGACCACGCGAAAATAGCCGACGTACCCAAAAGAGAATCGGCAGCGTCATCCATCCCCGTATCGATCTCGTTTACCAAATCTTGTAACGGTTCGTCTAACTCCTCGGTGTCAGGAAGATCCCTCCCGACAACTGGCATGACCGGGACATCGAATTCGTCATCGAAGTCGCTGTCCAATTCACTGCCATCACGCCTAGGCACCGTCTGTGAAAGTGCTGTCACCGTCGAAGTTGATGGACGAACGTCAACTTCGGCAGCGACAGTCACCTCAGATCTGGCGCTAGGCGCGAGAGGAGCAAGAAAACCCGTGTTGCTGCTCGGCGTGTCGCTGGCTCCCGGCGTCTCGCTGGCCCCCGGCAGGTCCCGCATCCACCTCTTCACATGCCAGGGATCCGACTGCAGCAGCTCTGCTGCTTCGTCCTCTGACATGTCTAATGCCTCCACACGCTCAACCACATCGGAACTGTGAATAAATACAATATCGTAAAAATATAACCATATTACCATGTTCGTTGCCACCCACGTACCATGGAGATACTCTAGGAAGGAGAGTTAACTTACCAGAGAGACAAGTCCAGGCTGGGTTGCCTGGCTTGTCTAGCTTCTCCGATGCGCAGGCGACCACCTGGGGTCTGCTCAAGCGGCACGGAGTCGCCGCGCACATTGAGCGATCCTCCAGGTGTCGCCTGAACGGGGAGCGAGTGGAGGCTAAAGTAAGAAATACAAATTACTCCACTGTAACTAAATAAATATATTAGGTAACGCTATGAAAAAGAAACTTACCGTGGCGGTGGGGAATCCAGATCGCGTACCGGGGTTGCCCTAACTTTTTCCAATAAGAGGGCCCGCCGAGCCGCGCTTTGCCGGTTCGGTCCGCGTACTGTGTCCGCTACGGGGGTCACACTCCTGGACCGTTCCGTAGCGGCGTATTTCGCCATTCTAAAAATAATACGAAACTTCACTAATTGTATAAGGTCTGATCAGCTAACCCGACCACATTACCGGCCTAAGTAAACGAAAAAATTAATAATAACAAAAAAAAAAAAATCGGGAACATACACTCCACGTAAGACATTCAGATATAAATCGATAACAAATGTTTACATAATAATAAAAATCCAATCATCATTTAAAAATAATAATAAGTTATTATTATAATAAGTTTTTTTGCAGACCGTACTTTGTGCCGCCAACCGTCATGGTTGGCGCCAATTTTACCGACTTTCTGTTTGACACACAATAATTATGATGTCAATACGTGATGATATAAGTATATATTACTTTTATTTTGTTCATAGGTAAATATGCTAACTACTTAAATGTATTTCAAACAATTTACGAGAATATTTGTAGCAAAAACATGTCATAACACAACGGCCATTATGGAAAAAAATGTTAAGTCTAAACTTTCGTTACTTTTTTCGCCTATATAATCATTACTTTTTGAAAAACAATTACTCAATACGGAATCTACACATATTTCTCAGTAATTCTATAGAGATTTTTATAAGAAAACTTACCGTTTACTGCCTCTATTCATCGTGTATAACTCAGACGAAAACACAAAATTCACATTCACGGCTGACGTCAAACGGTGGAATGTCAGATGAATTTATTTATTTTTTTATTCGTTCAAAATAGTGTTGTTGCTGTTGAAAAATATTAAAATAAAGAGTGAATGAACCATTTCTTTCATATAAATGCAGAACATATTGCTACTTGCAACACAACCACAGATATTTAGCGACCAATCCTGACCAAGCCCTTATGTTACACTGTCCGACTTAAGACACTTGGAGCATTTTTTCTTATGTCGCACTGTGTAACATAAGACATTCGAGAGGTAAACTTTGTTGGTATTCCAATGCTTACTGGTAAATGCAATAATATAAAAATAATTAATTAATTATAACTTTACTGTATTTTTTTTACAAATTCAACTGAAAATCTTTAATATTAAATTTAAATACGCTCATTACAAAAACTTAAATTTTGTTTTGATCGCGAAACGAAACATCCCACGAAAAAAAACAACAACCAATTAAAATGTTTCCCGCTAAAACAACTGTCAAAACCCTAAAAAACTAAAAAGTGCGTTCGGAAACGCACACAAGAAAATGGACTAATATACCACGAATCTAGGAGGAGGCGTGGGCGGCGCGGGCGGCGCGGGCGGCGTGTCGGGCGTGAGCGCGGGCGCGCCCGTCATCACGTCCGTGCTGCCGCCGGGCGGCGCCGTGCTCACGCCGCACCACGCGCTGCACCACTGACGCGCTGGCGGCGGACCAGCCGGCTGCAGGGGCGTGTTAACCTTTGCTATGCCACGTGCTCACATCATGACCAGCCACTGCTGGGTATAAGCCTCTCTTTTCTGGCGCCAGTCTCCTCGGTCCTGTGCCAGCCTCATCCAGCTCCCCCCCAGTGGCAACCATGTCGCGTTCCATTCATGGCCGCCGTTCGGTGACAGCCTTAGTCCAACTGTCATCACTGCGCCTTGCTAGGTGTGCAAATAAACGCTTGATGTTACTGCTGAGCGTGAGCTCCTGGCTTCGATTCCCGGCTCGGGCAAAATGTTAATGGGTTTTTCCACCAGGAATTTCTCAGTGGCAGCCACGGAGTCTAGATTTGTGCCCGGCTGATGGCAATAGGCTCGACCCCTATTACATGGGACTTAAACATAACTGGTGAAATGTGGGTGTACTATTAGGTACACCTCTGCGTAACCCTTTGGCTAACGATCGTACGAGCAAACGATGCGATTTCGTCGCGCGATGAAAAGTAATGGTCGCGCGATGACCATCATATGATGCCACCGCCCGCGCCGTCTGCGCAACGGCGCCATTTCAACAATGGCTGTTTACAGAAATGCACTGTTTTTGCTGTCGGCCGATATTAGTTTGAAAATTTGCAAGTGACATTGAAAAAAACACACAATATAGGCCTCCAACTCGACGAACTCGACTCACCAGTGCCGCCCCTCGCCCCTCTCGTCCCTGTGCTCGCGCGATGACGCGGGACCAAATAGGACACACAAAGAGATTTGTAGCTTTGATCGCACGATCAAACGCTTCGTACGATCGTTATTAAGCATTTCCAGTGCTCGCGCGATGATTTGCAAGCTCCAATTAGGACAGTCTAAAGAAATGTGTGTGTTTAATCTCGTCGTGCGACGAAATCGCAACGTTTGCTCGTACGATCTTAGCCCATTAGGACGACGCCTTTGGGAATAACAGGCGCGATGTTTTGTATATGTATGTTATATGAAATCAATTAAAACTCTCTAACCGTGGGCGTTTAAGTCAAAACCTTTTCGGAAGCATAAATCAGTTATCTTCACCTGCCTAGCGTTAACCCACGGTTGTGGAGGTCAGATATGCAGTCGCTCCATGTAAAATACTGGTATTCAGCTGCATCCGGTTAGACTGGAAGCCGCTTCCAACATAGCTGCGAAAAGGCTAGGCATATGGAGATGACAGACTTGTGCTTCCAAAAAGCTTTAGACATCACTGTTATATAATTACGAAATGAACTTCGCTCGAAAATCAATTCGCGCTTTTTGACTGTTGTGAAATCTCGGAAACGACATTAGTATGAAATATAAAGTTTTTTTTAAACTAAAATCTAGCAACACTAGGCTATTAGTGTAAGAATGTAAATAATTTAGTAATAAATAAATGTATGAAGGGTGCGTTGTTAGCGGTTTCTTTATTATTTAATGTTTAGTTTAATTAATGCTCGTTTTCACTGAGACTAGGCGTCGCTTTAGTGAAAATCCTAGTTTAGTTAACTGCACCCTTCAAGGGGGTGAGTTTATCATCGCATCGATCGCGAATCATATTTTGTTCAACATTTATGTACAGTCTGACACTGACCGGCAAATTGCAAAAAACGAAAGAAAACTTGAATTTCGCGGGCTACCATTAATATGACTGCTAGCCTCACCCCCTTGAAGGGGGCAGCTGTCTAAACAGCCACCCTGTATTGGTGGCGCCTTGTGTCGGTGGAAACGGAAAAAAGTCATGTTTAACTTACATGCTCGTTTAACATCAATAGCGAATAGATTGGTTCGGAACTGCAGACCTTCCACAGTTACGTCTGCCAGCTGCAGACCAAAAGCATCCTTATTGATACAGGAGTAAAGATCGCTAGAATTTGGACAGACTTGTCAGTGATAGCAACGGAATAACGACCTTATTGTTGCGAGCATAAGGGCCGGACTCGACCGAAGTGGAGACGAGACGAGAGCACAGGAGATGTGTTGTGAACCACCAATAGAATTTCGTTATTTACACTTCTCGTATCTGCTTAGCTGTAGTGGAAGCGGTTGAGCTGAGCGGAGAGATGTCTCGTGATTGTTTAAGCCAGTGGAGACGAGTACAGACGCGAGCGATGTGCTGTAAGCGCTTTGCACCTAATTCATACCAAACTAGGGACCCGCCCCGGCTTCGCACGGGTGCAATGTAGATACTAATGTTTTCTCTACTATAATATGCATATATTATACATATAAACCTTCCTCTTGAATCACTCTATCTATTAAAAAAAAAACGCAAAAAAAAGATCTAAGCATACATAGGGACACAGACGGACAGTGGGAAGCGACTTTGTTTTATACTATGTAGTGATAACAGCTCACAACTTAGTAGCCATTAATATTCATCCACGGTGCTAGGCAACTGGGCTTATCCCAGTTGAAAACGTCCCATGTTTTGTTCTGTCTCCAGCTGGTATAGAGGAAGTGGAAATTATGTTTTTCCTACTCCTCTGCTATTTTTTTCTGATTAAATTCGTTGCGGGATCCAAGACAGTTGAATCATCTGGTCGAGCTTCGTTTTCTGGCGGTTTTCTGGTGGTCGCCACTGTTGATTCTGGCGCACAGGAGTTGCAGTGGTTTGGGAATAGTGTGGCGGGCTTGTGCCAATAATAAAAACGCTTTGCACATCTCTGCTCTCCGCACAACTTCGGTTAATACACCGAAGCTTTTACGCATCTCCTCATATCTCAGCTCGACTCGCCTTTGGTGGAGTCGCCTAAAGAACACTGACAGGAGTGTAGTTGATGCCGAGTCTGAACACCAATATGGCGGACACAAAAGCTCTTTTAATATCAAATCGTAGCACATTACAATGTAACTTATTACTAGAGACGTATTTTATAAATATTGTATGAAATAAACCTATGGAGGTACATTAACTTTTTCGTTTTATTTAATACCGACTCCTCTTAATTTTGCAGCTTGCTAAACAAACTTTAAGCACCGTAACCCAAGAGTTTCAGCTGTGCTCGTATTATAACAGCCGCATCGGGCATTCTGGTCAAGACCCATTGCATTTCAGTACAAAAAGCTTTTCTTTTAAGTTTTTTTTATTGAAGCGAAAAGCAGAAAATTAGGTAGGTTTATCTATCAACATTGAATTGTGTCGCCATTAGAACCTAGTGTGCAAAATTTCAGCTCGGGACTCGGGTTGTGGCTTGACCCCCGCCCCCATAAACGCTTCACGTAATTATTATTATTATAAACATTTATTTCAGACCAGGTCCATATTTCGTTGGTAACAATGTACCTAAAAAACTAATGTTAGTATTGACAACAAAATTAAATTACGACATGAAGCCGCACCCACCTTTGCAGCATGGGGGACTCCCATCGATCAGTAAAAACACCCAGTAATAGTGTTGGTATTGCCACGAACGCGAGTGAGTATGGCGGCACGCCTTTTCCTAACGATAGCGGCAAAGCCATTCACCCGCGCCTCAGCAAACATCCCTGACGCACTACACCGCCATGGCAGCCCCAACAGTACCCTGAGTGCATTATTATATTGGACACGCAGGCCGCTGTAAGCCCCCATTATAGACCCCCCCTATAATGTCACCCCCCCTGATCCTATTGCTAACACAACCCTCGCTATGTATGGGAGGGCTGTTGGACCAACACGCAGGATAAGTGCGAGTTGTTAGATGTCACAATATCTTCGAATTTCCTATTTCTAAAACATTTTCCCCATGGTCGGTTTCCGTTTTACTGACGAAAATTCTACACGAATTTTAGTGGGCATGTTAGTACTGTGGATAGAGAAAAAAAATGTTTTTTGTTTGTAAATCTGGGTAGGAAAGATGAAATAAAACAAGTTAGGTATTATTTTATAAAAATGTTTAATTTTATTCACAAAAATACAAACGAAGATACATTGGTAACACATAAGCGTTTATTCTAAAATAAGTTTAGTAACCATCTACTCTGCTGTTCATACATAATATTAGAAAGTACAGGGTTAACTACGATTTATTTAACTACAAAATATTTTTTTTACATATAAAAAAACATTGGTAATATAACTATTTCGTAAAAATAAGTAATCATAAAAAGTTGTTCTTACGCTAACTTACGGATTTTTACATTTTTATGCATCATCAACATCATTAAAAATATTTTCAAATCACCTTTCGGTTGTCGACCTCTTTACACGCAAAAGACGTCAATGTCAACGCTTTTACGATGGCACATATGTTTACACATTCATAACAAACTAAATATCACTATTTGCATAACAAAGCAACTTATTCTGTCAACCGATAAAAAATCTGCGAGTCGCCGGCTGCGCGCCGGCGCCATATTGACTGGTAGTCTGTGATTGGCTAGCCCAGGCTGGCCGGTAATGTTTGCAAAAAAACGCTAACGAAAATAATTCAATGTTATTATTTTACTATTATTTTCAAGGAAATCTTGTTATTATGATTATTATTGATACATTTTCTGTTTGTCATGTCAATTTATTCTAAATAATGTTATTATTTTACCGACTTCAGGATAGTAGGAGGTTCGTGTGTATTGTTTTTTTTTTTTATCAATGTAGATATTTTTACTTATGTGATTTATGAACCGATTTATTTATATGTACTAGTTGTTGCCCTCGGATTCGCTCGTGGTTTCGATCAAGTCTTTTTATAGCTCATTTTTAGGGTTCCGTACCTCAAAAAGAAATAAAGCGGATTACTTTTTGTCCGCTCTTTTGTTGATGTGGCGTCAACCTTGCTTACGCAATCAAAAGATATAGACGTTTATGTCACATTTCTCACACATTCGCAAAGGGAATCAAACCAACAGGGTACTTCCCGTTGACCATGGATCATGAAATTTGGCAAGAAGCAATGATAAAAGCTGCTATTAAAGCGCAACCACATCATTGTATACACAGGGTGTAAGGGACAGCCCTCCCCGCAAACCTTTATTATCTCAAAGTACCTAAGCAATAATTGCTAATTTATGTTTGAAAATAAATTAATAATTATTATTTGTTCACTTATTTACTTACTAACAGCAAATCTAAGAAAGGGCTTCGAGAGGTTTGAAATAAAATGCATTTTCTTTTCAAGGAATGTTTAAAATTATTTTATAATAAAACAATAAAAATATACATTTTTGTACACAAAAAAACCATAAGATAGGTACACTTTATTGTAACAGCTATTATAATGAAAAGTCTGCCTAGATTTTATCCAGACTTTAGCAAAATTTACCAATATTTTCATACATATAAGAACATAATTATGTTGTGAAAAAATAAGATAGGTACACTTTATTGTAACTGAAGGGTTTGTCCTGATTTTAGCCAAACTTTAGCAAAATTTACAAATGTTTAAAAAAAGGTTTGTGCCGTACCAAGATAGATACACTTTATTGTAACAGCTAGTATACTGAAGGGTTTGTCCTGATTTTAGCCAAACTTTAGCAAAATTTACAAATGTTTAAAAAAAGGTTTGTGCTGTACATATCGTGGGTTTTATTTACAAAATCAGATTTGACCCGTAAGATATTATCCACAATGCACAAACCCAGACTGATATCTGCCCCGTAAGATATCATTCGCAATGCACAAACCCAGTCTGATATGTGTCCCGTAAGATATCATTCACAATGCACAAACCCAGACTGATATCAGTCAGATATCAATGCAGACGCCAAAAGGCGCTACCACGCTACCGTTTCGTCCCCGATAGCTGTAACGCCCCCGATAACAGCAACGAAAGAAGTAGTAAACGAGATACATAAACGGTTAGGCGTCCCGTCAAAACGTGACCCTCATGCGAGAGCCCCGGATCACGATCACATTCAAACACAGTCGTAATCCACACCCACACCCCAAAAACGTTTACTCTTTGCGCTTCCGTTTCCGCCCACGTATATCTACGCCTGGGAGCTCTTTTGCAGAATGCCAAATTCTCCAACAGTCCCCAAAACAAAGATATGCGTCACACGTGATGCACCTTGAGTGAACGGCTTTGGATTTCTTCTGCCGTTGACAAATCACACATCTCTTTGTATTCTCACGTCCCATCAAGTGCTCTGGCTCGTGCATGATATTTCGCCTCAGCCTCACGTTTTCCACTGGTGCCTGACTGATCCCTATTGAACAGGGGCGATGCCGTTTAAGTAGAGATTCAGCAAGTGCATAGCGGAACTCACGATGCGTCACGGGCAATTTATCAGTTGTACGTTTCAGAGAACTTTGGTACATCACAAGCGCATTATGTATACTCACATTCAGTAGCCTTTTAAACATTTTCATATACCATTTCACGCCTCTCTTTCGCTCCAACAGATACATGGAGAGTTTTTGATCTTTGAGATCAACACCTCCCATGGATTTGTTGTAATCTTTTATACATACCAGTTTCACCGTCGGTTTACCAGCCCTAGTTCCATTATAGGTATCGGGTCTGTGATAGGTGGATATTATATTCACCATCTTGGAGTCCATCCATGCAATGATGGATACGTCTCCAGAATGGCGAGATATAATAGTCCCCTTCTTCACTTTCTTCGACACCTTGAAGTCACTAGGGACGTTTCGACGGTTTACACGAAGGGTTCCTAAACAATCAAAGCCCAAACTCTTGAGGTATCGCGCTAATGATGGACAATTATAATAATTATCCATCACCACACAATGCCCCCGATGTTCAAGACCTTGCAATAGTTCAAGAACCACTTTCGTGCCGACACCCAAATCGACGCCAAGTGATAGATCACCGTCGGAACTGTCATCCTTGCCCGTGTAGATTTGGAACCTAGCCATATAGCCAGTGCGGGACTCACATAGCTCATATGACTTGATTCCAAATCGCGCAGCCTTTGACCTTATTGTTTGGGCCCAGGACAAGCGGCCCTTGAATAAGGTCAAAGACTCGTCGATGCTGATGTCAGGTCCTAGGTTGTACAAGGCTTTGAACTTTTTTCCAAGATGTTCAATAATAGGTGCCAACTTACCCAGCCTACGTGACACCCCTGCTGAAGAAGATACTCCAGATTGAGACAACTGCTGACTCTGGACAGCGACATTGTCTACAAAGTGAAGACACTTATTCAGCAGAGTATACCGATTAAAGGACATAAGACTTTTGAACCCCGGTAATTGGAGAACTTCGTCTGATGTCCAATATTCAGTTATCGACGTACGCGGGTCGATAGCCATATACATCAACATCGCGAAAAATAACATTATTTCGTCTGCATTAGTGTCAGTCCACGAATGAAGGCGAGATGATGGTTTCAAAGTCCCTGCGTTACGCATGGTCTCGATTGTCTGATGGGCATATCGGTTAGTTTCCGTGGCGATCAACCTTATGATATCCTCATCCCATATGTCGGTGAAGGCATCATAAGGCGTCTCGTAGTCTTTGATTGGCCCAGGGGTAGGACCTGAGAACTCCCCACGAACACCCCTAAACGAATCAAAGTCCGGTGACCACGCGAAAATAGCCGACGTACCCAAAAGAGAATCGGCAGCGTCATCCATCCCCGTATCGATCTCGTTTACCAAATCTTGTAACGGTTCGTCTAACTCCTCGGTGTCAGGAAGATCCCTCCCGACAACTGGCATGACCGGGACATCGAATTCGTCATCGAAGTCGCTGTCCAATTCACTGCCATCACGCCTAGGCACCGTCTGTGAAAGTGCTGTCACCGTCGAAGTTGATGGACGAACGTCAACTTCGGCAGCGACAGTCACCTCAGATCTGGCGCTAGGCGCGAGAGGAGCAAGAAAACCCGTGTTGCTGCTCGGCGTGTCGCTGGCTCCCGGCGTCTCGCTGGCCCCCGGCAGGTCCCGCATCCACCTCTTCACATGCCAGGGATCCGACTGCAGCAGCTCTGCTGCTTCGTCCTCTGACATGTCTAATGCCTCCACACGCTCAACCACATCGGAACTGTGAATAAATACAATATCGTAAAAATATAACCATATTACCATGTTCGTTGCCACCCACGTACCATGGAGATACTCTAGGAAGGAGAGTTAACTTACCAGAGAGACAAGTCCAGGCTGGGTTGCCTGGCTTGTCTAGCTTCTCCGATGCGCAGGCGACCACCTGGGGTCTGCTCAAGCGGCACGGAGTCGCCGCGCACATTGAGCGATCCTCCAGGTGTCGCCTGAACGGGGAGCGAGTGGAGGCTAAAGTAAGAAATACAAATTACTCCACTGTAACTAAATAAATATATTAGGTAACGCTATGAAAAAGAAACTTACCGTGGCGGTGGGGAATCCAGATCGCGTACCGGGGTTGCCCTAACTTTTTCCAATAAGAGGGCCCGCCGAGCCGCGCTTTGCCGGTTCGGTCCGCGTACTGTGTCCGCTACGGGGGTCACACTCCTGGACCGTTCCGTAGCGGCGTATTTCGCCATTCTAAAAATAATACGAAACTTCACTAATTGTATAAGGTCTGATCAGCTAACCCGACCACATTACCGGCCTAAGTAAACGAAAAAATTAATAATAACAAAAAAAAAAAAATCGGGAACATACACTCCACGTAAGACATTCAGATATAAATCGATAACAAATGTTTACATAATAATAAAAATCCAATCATCATTTAAAAATAATAATAAGTTATTATTATAATAAGTTTTTTTGCAGACCGTACTTTGTGCCGCCAACCGTCATGGTTGGCGCCAATTTTACCGACTTTCTGTTTGACACACAATAATTATGATGTCAATACGTGATGATATAAGTATATATTACTTTTATTTTGTTCATAGGTAAATATGCTAACTACTTAAATGTATTTCAAACAATTTACGAGAATATTTGTAGCAAAAACATGTCATAACACAACGGCCATTATGGAAAAAAATGTTAAGTCTAAACTTTCGTTACTTTTTTCGCCTATATAATCATTACTTTTTGAAAAACAATTACTCAATACGGAATCTACACATATTTCTCAGTAATTCTATAGAGATTTTTATAAGAAAACTTACCGTTTACTGCCTCTATTCATCGTGTATAACTCAGACGAAAACACAAAATTCACATTCACGGCTGACGTCAAACGGTGGAATGTCAGATGAATTTATTTATTTTTTTATTCGTTCAAAATAGTGTTGTTGCTGTTGAAAAATATTAAAATAAAGAGTGAATGAACCATTTCTTTCATATAAATGCAGAACATATTGCTACTTGCAACACAACCACAGATATTTAGCGACCAATCCTGACCAAGCCCTTATGTTACACTGTCCGACTTAAGACACTTGGAGCATTTTTTCTTATGTCGCACTGTGTAACATAAGACATTCGAGAGGTAAACTTTGTTGGTATTCCAATGCTTACTGGTAAATGCAATAATATAAAAATAATTAATTAATTATAACTTTACTGTATTTTTTTTACAAATTCAACTGAAAATCTTTAATATTAAATTTAAATACGCTCATTACAAAAACTTAAATTTTGTTTTGATCGCGAAACGAAACATCCCACGAAAAAAAACAACAACCAATTAAAATGTTTCCCGCTAAAACAACTGTCAAAACCCTAAAAAACTAAAAAGTGCGTTCGGAAACGCACACAAGAAAATGGACTAATATACCACGAATCTAGGAGGAGGCGTGGGCGGCGCGGGCGGCGCGGGCGGCGTGTCGGGCGTGAGCGCGGGCGCGCCCGTCATCACGTCCGTGCTGCCGCCGGGCGGCGCCGTGCTCACGCCGCACCACGCGCTGCACCACTGACGCGCTGGCGGCGGACCAGCCGGCTGCAGGGGCGTGTTAACCTTTGCTATGCCACGTGCTCACATCATGACCAGCCACTGCTGGGTATAAGCCTCTCTTTTCTGGCGCCAGTCTCCTCGGTCCTGTGCCAGCCTCATCCAGCTCCCCCCCAGTGGCAACCATGTCGCGTTCCATTCATGGCCGCCGTTCGGTGACAGCCTTAGTCCAACTGTCATCACTGCGCCTTGCTAGGTGTGCAAATAAACGCTTGATGTTACTGCTGAGCGTGAGCTCCTGGCTTCGATTCCCGGCTCGGGCAAAATGTTAATGGGTTTTTCCACCAGGAATTTCTCAGTGGCAGCCACGGAGTCTAGATTTGTGCCCGGCTGATGGCAATAGGCTCGACCCCTATTACATGGGACTTAAACATAACTGGTGAAATGTGGGTGTACTATTAGGTACACCTCTGCGTAACCCTTTGGCTAACGATCGTACGAGCAAACGATGCGATTTCGTCGCGCGATGAAAAGTAATGGTCGCGCGATGACCATCATATGATGCCACCGCCCGCGCCGTCTGCGCAACGGCGCCATTTCAACAATGGCTGTTTACAGAAATGCACTGTTTTTGCTGTCGGCCGATATTAGTTTGAAAATTTGCAAGTGACATTGAAAAAAACACACAATATAGGCCTCCAACTCGACGAACTCGACTCACCAGTGCCGCCCCTCGCCCCTCTCGTCCCTGTGCTCGCGCGATGACGCGGGACCAAATAGGACACACAAAGAGATTTGTAGCTTTGATCGCACGATCAAACGCTTCGTACGATCGTTATTAAGCATTTCCAGTGCTCGCGCGATGATTTGCAAGCTCCAATTAGGACAGTCTAAAGAAATGTGTGTGTTTAATCTCGTCGTGCGACGAAATCGCAACGTTTGCTCGTACGATCTTAGCCCATTAGGACGACGCCTTTGGGAATAACAGGCGCGATGTTTTGTATATGTATGTTATATGAAATCAATTAAAACTCTCTAACCGTGGGCGTTTAAGTCAAAACCTTTTCGGAAGCATAAATCAGTTATCTTCACCTGCCTAGCGTTAACCCACGGTTGTGGAGGTCAGATATGCAGTCGCTCCATGTAAAATACTGGTATTCAGCTGCATCCGGTTAGACTGGAAGCCGCTTCCAACATAGCTGCGAAAAGGCTAGGCATATGGAGATGACAGACTTGTGCTTCCAAAAAGCTTTAGACATCACTGTTATATAATTACGAAATGAACTTCGCTCGAAAATCAATTCGCGCTTTTTGACTGTTGTGAAATCTCGGAAACGACATTAGTATGAAATATAAAGTTTTTTTTAAACTAAAATCTAGCAACACTAGGCTATTAGTGTAAGAATGTAAATAATTTAGTAATAAATAAATGTATGAAGGGTGCGTTGTTAGCGGTTTCTTTATTATTTAATGTTTAGTTTAATTAATGCTCGTTTTCACTGAGACTAGGCGTCGCTTTAGTGAAAATCCTAGTTTAGTTAACTGCACCCTTCAAGGGGGTGAGTTTATCATCGCATCGATCGCGAATCATATTTTGTTCAACATTTATGTACAGTCTGACACTGACCGGCAAATTGCAAAAAACGAAAGAAAACTTGAATTTCGCGGGCTACCATTAATATGACTGCTAGCCTCACCCCCTTGAAGGGGGCAGCTGTCTAAACAGCCACCCTGTATTGGTGGCGCCTTGTGTCGGTGGAAACGGAAAAAAGTCATGTTTAACTTACATGCTCGTTTAACATCAATAGCGAATAGATTGGTTCGGAACTGCAGACCTTCCACAGTTACGTCTGCCAGCTGCAGACCAAAAGCATCCTTATTGATACAGGAGTAAAGATCGCTAGAATTTGGACAGACTTGTCAGTGATAGCAACGGAATAACGACCTTATTGTTGCGAGCATAAGGGCCGGACTCGACCGAAGTGGAGACGAGACGAGAGCACAGGAGATGTGTTGTGAACCACCAATAGAATTTCGTTATTTACACTTCTCGTATCTGCTTAGCTGTAGTGGAAGCGGTTGAGCTGAGCGGAGAGATGTCTCGTGATTGTTTAAGCCAGTGGAGACGAGTACAGACGCGAGCGATGTGCTGTAAGCGCTTTGCACCTAATTCATACCAAACTAGGGACCCGCCCCGGCTTCGCACGGGTGCAATGTAGATACTAATGTTTTCTCTACTATAATATGCATATATTATACATATAAACCTTCCTCTTGAATCACTCTATCTATTAAAAAAAAAACGCAAAAAAAAGATCTAAGCATACATAGGGACACAGACGGACAGTGGGAAGCGACTTTGTTTTATACTATGTAGTGATAACAGCTCACAACTTAGTAGCCATTAATATTCATCCACGGTGCTAGGCAACTGGGCTTATCCCAGTTGAAAACGTCCCATGTTTTGTTCTGTCTCCAGCTGGTATAGAGGAAGTGGAAATTATGTTTTTCCTACTCCTCTGCTATTTTTTTCTGATTAAATTCGTTGCGGGATCCAAGACAGTTGAATCATCTGGTCGAGCTTCGTTTTCTGGCGGTTTTCTGGTGGTCGCCACTGTTGATTCTGGCGCACAGGAGTTGCAGTGGTTTGGGAATAGTGTGGCGGGCTTGTGCCAATAATAAAAACGCTTTGCACATCTCTGCTCTCCGCACAACTTCGGTTAATACACCGAAGCTTTTACGCATCTCCTCATATCTCAGCTCGACTCGCCTTTGGTGGAGTCGCCTAAAGAACACTGACAGGAGTGTAGTTGATGCCGAGTCTGAACACCAATATGGCGGACACAAAAGCTCTTTTAATATCAAATCGTAGCACATTACAATGTAACTTATTACTAGAGACGTATTTTATAAATATTGTATGAAATAAACCTATGGAGGTACATTAACTTTTTCGTTTTATTTAATACCGACTCCTCTTAATTTTGCAGCTTGCTAAACAAACTTTAAGCACCGTAACCCAAGAGTTTCAGCTGTGCTCGTATTATAACAGCCGCATCGGGCATTCTGGTCAAGACCCATTGCATTTCAGTACAAAAAGCTTTTCTTTTAAGTTTTTTTTATTGAAGCGAAAAGCAGAAAATTAGGTAGGTTTATCTATCAACATTGAATTGTGTCGCCATTAGAACCTAGTGTGCAAAATTTCAGCTCGGGACTCGGGTTGTGGCTTGACCCCCGCCCCCATAAACGCTTCACGTAATTATTATTATTATAAACATTTATTTCAGACCAGGTCCATATTTCGTTGGTAACAATGTACCTAAAAAACTAATGTTAGTATTGACAACAAAATTAAATTACGACATGAAGCCGCACCCACCTTTGCAGCATGGGGGACTCCCATCGATCAGTAAAAACACCCAGTAATAGTGTTGGTATTGCCACGAACGCGAGTGAGTATGGCGGCACGCCTTTTCCTAACGATAGCGGCAAAGCCATTCACCCGCGCCTCAGCAAACATCCCTGACGCACTACACCGCCATGGCAGCCCCAACAGTACCCTGAGTGCATTATTATATTGGACACGCAGGCCGCTGTAAGCCCCCATTATAGACCCCCCCTATAATGTCACCCCCCCTGATCCTATTGCTAACACAACCCTCGCTATGTATGGGAGGGCTGTTGGACCAACACGCAGGATAAGTGCGAGTTGTTAGATGTCACAATATCTTCGAATTTCCTATTTCTAAAACATTTTCCCCATGGTCGGTTTCCGTTTTACTGACGAAAATTCTACACGAATTTTAGTGGGCATGTTAGTACTGTGGATAGAGAAAAAAAATGTTTTTTGTTTGTAAATCTGGGTAGGAAAGATGAAATAAAACAAGTTAGGTATTATTTTATAAAAATGTTTAATTTTATTCACAAAAATACAAACGAAGATACATTGGTAACACATAAGCGTTTATTCTAAAATAAGTTTAGTAACCATCTACTCTGCTGTTCATACATAATATTAGAAAGTACAGGGTTAACTACGATTTATTTAACTACAAAATATTTTTTTTACATATAAAAAAACATTGGTAATATAACTATTTCGTAAAAATAAGTAATCATAAAAAGTTGTTCTTACGCTAACTTACGGATTTTTACATTTTTATGCATCATCAACATCATTAAAAATATTTTCAAATCACCTTTCGGTTGTCGACCTCTTTACACGCAAAAGACGTCAATGTCAACGCTTTTACGATGGCACATATGTTTACACATTCATAACAAACTAAATATCACTATTTGCATAACAAAGCAACTTATTCTGTCAACCGATAAAAAATCTGCGAGTCGCCGGCTGCGCGCCGGCGCCATATTGACTGGTAGTCTGTGATTGGCTAGCCCAGGCTGGCCGGTAATGTTTGCAAAAAAACGCTAACGAAAATAATTCAATGTTATTATTTTACTATTATTTTCAAGGAAATCTTGTTATTATGATTATTATTGATACATTTTCTGTTTGTCATGTCAATTTATTCTAAATAATGTTATTATTTTACCGACTTCAGGATAGTAGGAGGTTCGTGTGTATTGTTTTTTTTTTTTATCAATGTAGATATTTTTACTTATGTGATTTATGAACCGATTTATTTATATGTACTAGTTGTTGCCCTCGGATTCGCTCGTGGTTTCGATCAAGTCTTTTTATAGCTCATTTTTAGGGTTCCGTACCTCAAAAAGAAATAAAGCGGATTACTTTTTGTCCGCTCTTTTGTTGATGTGGCGTCAACCTTGCTTACGCAATCAAAAGATATAGACGTTTATGTCACATTTCTCACACATTCGCAAAGGGAATCAAACCAACAGGGTACTTCCCGTTGACCATGGATCATGAAATTTGGCAAGAAGCAATGATAAAAGCTGCTATTAAAGCGCAACCACATCATTGTATACACAGGGTGTAAGGGACAGCCCTCCCCGCAAACCTTTATTATCTCAAAGTACCTAAGCAATAATTGCTAATTTATGTTTGAAAATAAATTAATAATTATTATTTGTTCACTTATTTACTTACTAACAGCAAATCTAAGAAAGGGCTTCGAGAGGTTTGAAATAAAATGCATTTTCTTTTCAAGGAATGTTTAAAATTATTTTATAATAAAACAATAAAAATATACATTTTTGTACACAAAAAAACCATAAGATAGGTACACTTTATTGTAACAGCTATTATAATGAAAAGTCTGCCTAGATTTTATCCAGACTTTAGCAAAATTTACCAATATTTTCATACATATAAGAACATAATTATGTTGTGAAAAAATAAGATAGGTACACTTTATTGTAACTGAAGGGTTTGTCCTGATTTTAGCCAAACTTTAGCAAAATTTACAAATGTTTAAAAAAAGGTTTGTGCCGTACCAAGATAGATACACTTTATTGTAACAGCTAGTATACTGAAGGGTTTGTCCTGATTTTAGCCAAACTTTAGCAAAATTTACAAATGTTTAAAAAAAGGTTTGTGCTGTACATATCGTGGGTTTTATTTACAAAATCAGATTTGACCCGTAAGATATTATCCACAATGCACAAACCCAGACTGATATCTGCCCCGTAAGATATCATTCGCAATGCACAAACCCAGTCTGATATGTGTCCCGTAAGATATCATTCACAATGCACAAACCCAGACTGATATCAGTCAGATATCAATGCAGACGCCAAAAGGCGCTACCACGCTACCGTTTCGTCCCCGATAGCTGTAACGCCCCCGATAACAGCAACGAAAGAAGTAGTAAACGAGATACATAAACGGTTAGGCGTCCCGTCAAAACGTGACCCTCATGCGAGAGCCCCGGATCACGATCACATTCAAACACAGTCGTAATCCACACCCACACCCCAAAAACGTTTACTCTTTGCGCTTCCGTTTCCGCCCACGTATATCTACGCCTGGGAGCTCTTTTGAAGAATGCCAAATTCTCCAACAGTCCCCAAAACAAAGATATGCGTCACACGTGATGCACCTTGAGTGAACGGCTTTGGATTTCTTCTGCCGTTGACAAATCACACATCTCTTTGTATTCTCACGTCCCATCAAGTGCTCTGGCTCGTGCATGATATTTCGCCTCAGCCTCACGTTTTCCACTGGTGCCTGACTGATCCCTATTGAACAGGGGCGATGCCGTTTAAGTAGAGATTCAGCAAGTGCATAGCGGAACTCACGATGCGTCACGGGCAATTTATCAGTTGTACGTTTCAGAGAACTTTGGTACATCACAAGCGCATTATGTATACTCACATTCAGTAGCCTTTTAAACATTTTCATATACCATTTCACGCCTCTCTTTCGCTCCAACAGATACATGGAGAGTTTTTGATCTTTGAGATCAACACCTCCCATGGATTTGTTGTAATCTTTTATACATACCAGTTTCACCGTCGGTTTACCAGCCCTAGTTCCATTATAGGTATCGGGTCTGTGATAGGTGGATATTATATTCACCATCTTGGAGTCCATCCATGCAATGATGGATACGTCTCCAGAATGGCGAGATATAATAGTCCCCTTCTTCACTTTCTTCGACACCTTGAAGTCACTAGGGACGTTTCGACGGTTTACACGAAGGGTTCCTAAACAATCAAAGCCCAAACTCTTGAGGTATCGCGCTAATGATGGACAATTATAATAATTATCCATCACCACACAATGCCCCCGATGTTCAAGACCTTGCAATAGTTCAAGAACCACTTTCGTGCCGACACCCAAATCGACGCCAAGTGATAGATCACCGTCGGAACTGTCATCCTTGCCCGTGTAGATTTGGAACCTAGCCATATAGCCAGTGCGGGACTCACATAGCTCATATGACTTGATTCCAAATCGCGCAGCCTTTGACCTTATTGTTTGGGCCCAGGACAAGCGGCCCTTGAATAAGGTCAAAGACTCGTCGATGCTGATGTCAGGTCCTAGGTTGTACAAGGCTTTGAACTTTTTTCCAAGATGTTCAATAATAGGTGCCAACTTACCCAGCCTACGTGACACCCCTGCTGAAGAAGATACTCCAGATTGAGACAACTGCTGACTCTGGACAGCGACATTGTCTACAAAGTGAAGACACTTATTCAGCAGAGTATACCGATTAAAGGACATAAGACTTTTGAACCCCGGTAATTGGAGAACTTCGTCTGATGTCCAATATTCAGTTATCGACGTACGCGGGTCGATAGCCATATACATCAACATCGCGAAAAATAACATTATTTCGTCTGCATTAGTGTCAGTCCACGAATGAAGGCGAGATGATGGTTTCAAAGTCCCTGCGTTACGCATGGTCTCGATTGTCTGATGGGCATATCGGTTAGTTTCCGTGGCGATCAACCTTATGATATCCTCATCCCATATGTCGGTGAAGGCATCATAAGGCGTCTCGTAGTCTTTGATTGGCCCAGGGGTAGGACCTGAGAACTCCCCACGAACACCCCTAAACGAATCAAAGTCCGGTGACCACGCGAAAATAGCCGACGTACCCAAAAGAGAATCGGCAGCGTCATCCATCCCCGTATCGATCTCGTTTACCAAATCTTGTAACGGTTCGTCTAACTCCTCGGTGTCAGGAAGATCCCTCCCGACAACTGGCATGACCGGGACATCGAATTCGTCATCGAAGTCGCTGTCCAATTCACTGCCATCACGCCTAGGCACCGTCTGTGAAAGTGCTGTCACCGTCGAAGTTGATGGACGAACGTCAACTTCGGCAGCGACAGTCACCTCAGATCTGGCGCTAGGCGCGAGAGGAGCAAGAAAACCCGTGTTGCTGCTCGGCGTGTCGCTGGCTCCCGGCGTCTCGCTGGCCCCCGGCAGGTCCCGCATCCACCTCTTCACATGCCAGGGATCCGACTGCAGCAGCTCTGCTGCTTCGTCCTCTGACATGTCTAATGCCTCCACACGCTCAACCACATCGGAACTGTGAATAAATACAATATCGTAAAAATATAACCATATTACCATGTTCGTTGCCACCCACGTACCATGGAGATACTCTAGGAAGGAGAGTTAACTTACCAGAGAGACAAGTCCAGGCTGGGTTGCCTGGCTTGTCTAGCTTCTCCGATGCGCAGGCGACCACCTGGGGTCTGCTCAAGCGGCACGGAGTCGCCGCGCACATTGAGCGATCCTCCAGGTGTCGCCTGAACGGGGAGCGAGTGGAGGCTAAAGTAAGAAATACAAATTACTCCACTGTAACTAAATAAATATATTAGGTAACGCTATGAAAAAGAAACTTACCGTGGCGGTGGGGAATCCAGATCGCGTACCGGGGTTGCCCTAACTTTTTCCAATAAGAGGGCCCGCCGAGCCGCGCTTTGCCGGTTCGGTCCGCGTACTGTGTCCGCTACGGGGGTCACACTCCTGGACCGTTCCGTAGCGGCGTATTTCGCCATTCTAAAAATAATACGAAACTTCACTAATTGTATAAGGTCTGATCAGCTAACCCGACCACATTACCGGCCTAAGTAAACGAAAAAATTAATAATAACAAAAAAAAAAAAATCGGGAACATACACTCCACGTAAGACATTCAGATATAAATCGATAACAAATGTTTACATAATAATAAAAATCCAATCATCATTTAAAAATAATAATAAGTTATTATTATAATAAGTTTTTTTGCAGACCGTACTTTGTGCCGCCAACCGTCATGGTTGGCGCCAATTTTACCGACTTTCTGTTTGACACACAATAATTATGATGTCAATACGTGATGATATAAGTATATATTACTTTTATTTTGTTCATAGGTAAATATGCTAACTACTTAAATGTATTTCAAACAATTTACGAGAATATTTGTAGCAAAAACATGTCATAACACAACGGCCATTATGGAAAAAAATGTTAAGTCTAAACTTTCGTTACTTTTTTCGCCTATATAATCATTACTTTTTGAAAAACAATTACTCAATACGGAATCTACACATATTTCTCAGTAATTCTATAGAGATTTTTATAAGAAAACTTACCGTTTACTGCCTCTATTCATCGTGTATAACTCAGACGAAAACACAAAATTCACATTCACGGCTGACGTCAAACGGTGGAATGTCAGATGAATTTATTTATTTTTTTATTCGTTCAAAATAGTGTTGTTGCTGTTGAAAAATATTAAAATAAAGAGTGAATGAACCATTTCTTTCATATAAATGCAGAACATATTGCTACTTGCAACACAACCACAGATATTTAGCGACCAATCCTGACCAAGCCCTTATGTTACACTGTCCGACTTAAGACACTTGGAGCATTTTTTCTTATGTCGCACTGTGTAACATAAGACATTCGAGAGGTAAACTTTGTTGGTATTCCAATGCTTACTGGTAAATGCAATAATATAAAAATAATTAATTAATTATAACTTTACTGTATTTTTTTTACAAATTCAACTGAAAATCTTTAATATTAAATTTAAATACGCTCATTACAAAAACTTAAATTTTGTTTTGATCGCGAAACGAAACATCCCACGAAAAAAAACAACAACCAATTAAAATGTTTCCCGCTAAAACAACTGTCAAAACCCTAAAAAACTAAAAAGTGCGTTCGGAAACGCACACAAGAAAATGGACTAATATACCACGAATCTAGGAGGAGGCGTGGGCGGCGCGGGCGGCGCGGGCGGCGTGTCGGGCGTGAGCGCGGGCGCGCCCGTCATCACGTCCGTGCTGCCGCCGGGCGGCGCCGTGCTCACGCCGCACCACGCGCTGCACCACTGACGCGCTGGCGGCGGACCAGCCGGCTGCAGGGGCGTGTTAACCTTTGCTATGCCACGTGCTCACATCATGACCAGCCACTGCTGGGTATAAGCCTCTCTTTTCTGGCGCCAGTCTCCTCGGTCCTGTGCCAGCCTCATCCAGCTCCCCCCCAGTGGCAACCATGTCGCGTTCCATTCATGGCCGCCGTTCGGTGACAGCCTTAGTCCAACTGTCATCACTGCGCCTTGCTAGGTGTGCAAATAAACGCTTGATGTTACTGCTGAGCGTGAGCTCCTGGCTTCGATTCCCGGCTCGGGCAAAATGTTAATGGGTTTTTCCACCAGGAATTTCTCAGTGGCAGCCACGGAGTCTAGATTTGTGCCCGGCTGATGGCAATAGGCTCGACCCCTATTACATGGGACTTAAACATAACTGGTGAAATGTGGGTGTACTATTAGGTACACCTCTGCGTAACCCTTTGGCTAACGATCGTACGAGCAAACGATGCGATTTCGTCGCGCGATGAAAAGTAATGGTCGCGCGATGACCATCATATGATGCCACCGCCCGCGCCGTCTGCGCAACGGCGCCATTTCAACAATGGCTGTTTACAGAAATGCACTGTTTTTGCTGTCGGCCGATATTAGTTTGAAAATTTGCAAGTGACATTGAAAAAAACACACAATATAGGCCTCCAACTCGACGAACTCGACTCACCAGTGCCGCCCCTCGCCCCTCTCGTCCCTGTGCTCGCGCGATGACGCGGGACCAAATAGGACACACAAAGAGATTTGTAGCTTTGATCGCACGATCAAACGCTTCGTACGATCGTTATTAAGCATTTCCAGTGCTCGCGCGATGATTTGCAAGCTCCAATTAGGACAGTCTAAAGAAATGTGTGTGTTTAATCTCGTCGTGCGACGAAATCGCAACGTTTGCTCGTACGATCTTAGCCCATTAGGACGACGCCTTTGGGAATAACAGGCGCGATGTTTTGTATATGTATGTTATATGAAATCAATTAAAACTCTCTAACCGTGGGCGTTTAAGTCAAAACCTTTTCGGAAGCATAAATCAGTTATCTTCACCTGCCTAGCGTTAACCCACGGTTGTGGAGGTCAGATATGCAGTCGCTCCATGTAAAATACTGGTATTCAGCTGCATCCGGTTAGACTGGAAGCCGCTTCCAACATAGCTGCGAAAAGGCTAGGCATATGGAGATGACAGACTTGTGCTTCCAAAAAGCTTTAGACATCACTGTTATATAATTACGAAATGAACTTCGCTCGAAAATCAATTCGCGCTTTTTGACTGTTGTGAAATCTCGGAAACGACATTAGTATGAAATATAAAGTTTTTTTTAAACTAAAATCTAGCAACACTAGGCTATTAGTGTAAGAATGTAAATAATTTAGTAATAAATAAATGTATGAAGGGTGCGTTGTTAGCGGTTTCTTTATTATTTAATGTTTAGTTTAATTAATGCTCGTTTTCACTGAGACTAGGCGTCGCTTTAGTGAAAATCCTAGTTTAGTTAACTGCACCCTTCAAGGGGGTGAGTTTATCATCGCATCGATCGCGAATCATATTTTGTTCAACATTTATGTACAGTCTGACACTGACCGGCAAATTGCAAAAAACGAAAGAAAACTTGAATTTCGCGGGCTACCATTAATATGACTGCTAGCCTCACCCCCTTGAAGGGGGCAGCTGTCTAAACAGCCACCCTGTATTGGTGGCGCCTTGTGTCGGTGGAAACGGAAAAAAGTCATGTTTAACTTACATGCTCGTTTAACATCAATAGCGAATAGATTGGTTCGGAACTGCAGACCTTCCACAGTTACGTCTGCCAGCTGCAGACCAAAAGCATCCTTATTGATACAGGAGTAAAGATCGCTAGAATTTGGACAGACTTGTCAGTGATAGCAACGGAATAACGACCTTATTGTTGCGAGCATAAGGGCCGGACTCGACCGAAGTGGAGACGAGACGAGAGCACAGGAGATGTGTTGTGAACCACCAATAGAATTTCGTTATTTACACTTCTCGTATCTGCTTAGCTGTAGTGGAAGCGGTTGAGCTGAGCGGAGAGATGTCTCGTGATTGTTTAAGCCAGTGGAGACGAGTACAGACGCGAGCGATGTGCTGTAAGCGCTTTGCACCTAATTCATACCAAACTAGGGACCCGCCCCGGCTTCGCACGGGTGCAATGTAGATACTAATGTTTTCTCTACTATAATATGCATATATTATACATATAAACCTTCCTCTTGAATCACTCTATCTATTAAAAAAAAAACGCAAAAAAAAGATCTAAGCATACATAGGGACACAGACGGACAGTGGGAAGCGACTTTGTTTTATACTATGTAGTGATAACAGCTCACAACTTAGTAGCCATTAATATTCATCCACGGTGCTAGGCAACTGGGCTTATCCCAGTTGAAAACGTCCCATGTTTTGTTCTGTCTCCAGCTGGTATAGAGGAAGTGGAAATTATGTTTTTCCTACTCCTCTGCTATTTTTTTCTGATTAAATTCGTTGCGGGATCCAAGACAGTTGAATCATCTGGTCGAGCTTCGTTTTCTGGCGGTTTTCTGGTGGTCGCCACTGTTGATTCTGGCGCACAGGAGTTGCAGTGGTTTGGGAATAGTGTGGCGGGCTTGTGCCAATAATAAAAACGCTTTGCACATCTCTGCTCTCCGCACAACTTCGGTTAATACACCGAAGCTTTTACGCATCTCCTCATATCTCAGCTCGACTCGCCTTTGGTGGAGTCGCCTAAAGAACACTGACAGGAGTGTAGTTGATGCCGAGTCTGAACACCAATATGGCGGACACAAAAGCTCTTTTAATATCAAATCGTAGCACATTACAATGTAACTTATTACTAGAGACGTATTTTATAAATATTGTATGAAATAAACCTATGGAGGTACATTAACTTTTTCGTTTTATTTAATACCGACTCCTCTTAATTTTGCAGCTTGCTAAACAAACTTTAAGCACCGTAACCCAAGAGTTTCAGCTGTGCTCGTATTATAACAGCCGCATCGGGCATTCTGGTCAAGACCCATTGCATTTCAGTACAAAAAGCTTTTCTTTTAAGTTTTTTTTATTGAAGCGAAAAGCAGAAAATTAGGTAGGTTTATCTATCAACATTGAATTGTGTCGCCATTAGAACCTAGTGTGCAAAATTTCAGCTCGGGACTCGGGTTGTGGCTTGACCCCCGCCCCCATAAACGCTTCACGTAATTATTATTATTATAAACATTTATTTCAGACCAGGTCCATATTTCGTTGGTAACAATGTACCTAAAAAACTAATGTTAGTATTGACAACAAAATTAAATTACGACATGAAGCCGCACCCACCTTTGCAGCATGGGGGACTCCCATCGATCAGTAAAAACACCCAGTAATAGTGTTGGTATTGCCACGAACGCGAGTGAGTATGGCGGCACGCCTTTTCCTAACGATAGCGGCAAAGCCATTCACCCGCGCCTCAGCAAACATCCCTGACGCACTACACCGCCATGGCAGCCCCAACAGTACCCTGAGTGCATTATTATATTGGACACGCAGGCCGCTGTAAGCCCCCATTATAGACCCCCCCTATAATGTCACCCCCCCTGATCCTATTGCTAACACAACCCTCGCTATGTATGGGAGGGCTGTTGGACCAACACGCAGGATAAGTGCGAGTTGTTAGATGTCACAATATCTTCGAATTTCCTATTTCTAAAACATTTTCCCCATGGTCGGTTTCCGTTTTACTGACGAAAATTCTACACGAATTTTAGTGGGCATGTTAGTACTGTGGATAGAGAAAAAAAATGTTTTTTGTTTGTAAATCTGGGTAGGAAAGATGAAATAAAACAAGTTAGGTATTATTTTATAAAAATGTTTAATTTTATTCACAAAAATACAAACGAAGATACATTGGTAACACATAAGCGTTTATTCTAAAATAAGTTTAGTAACCATCTACTCTGCTGTTCATACATAATATTAGAAAGTACAGGGTTAACTACGATTTATTTAACTACAAAATATTTTTTTTACATATAAAAAAACATTGGTAATATAACTATTTCGTAAAAATAAGTAATCATAAAAAGTTGTTCTTACGCTAACTTACGGATTTTTACATTTTTATGCATCATCAACATCATTAAAAATATTTTCAAATCACCTTTCGGTTGTCGACCTCTTTACACGCAAAAGACGTCAATGTCAACGCTTTTACGATGGCACATATGTTTACACATTCATAACAAACTAAATATCACTATTTGCATAACAAAGCAACTTATTCTGTCAACCGATAAAAAATCTGCGAGTCGCCGGCTGCGCGCCGGCGCCATATTGACTGGTAGTCTGTGATTGGCTAGCCCAGGCTGGCCGGTAATGTTTGCAAAAAAACGCTAACGAAAATAATTCAATGTTATTATTTTACTATTATTTTCAAGGAAATCTTGTTATTATGATTATTATTGATACATTTTCTGTTTGTCATGTCAATTTATTCTAAATAATGTTATTATTTTACCGACTTCAGGATAGTAGGAGGTTCGTGTGTATTGTTTTTTTTTTTTATCAATGTAGATATTTTTACTTATGTGATTTATGAACCGATTTATTTATATGTACTAGTTGTTGCCCTCGGATTCGCTCGTGGTTTCGATCAAGTCTTTTTATAGCTCATTTTTAGGGTTCCGTACCTCAAAAAGAAATAAAGCGGATTACTTTTTGTCCGCTCTTTTGTTGATGTGGCGTCAACCTTGCTTACGCAATCAAAAGATATAGACGTTTATGTCACATTTCTCACACATTCGCAAAGGGAATCAAACCAACAGGGTACTTCCCGTTGACCATGGATCATGAAATTTGGCAAGAAGCAATGATAAAAGCTGCTATTAAAGCGCAACCACATCATTGTATACACAGGGTGTAAGGGACAGCCCTCCCCGCAAACCTTTATTATCTCAAAGTACCTAAGCAATAATTGCTAATTTATGTTTGAAAATAAATTAATAATTATTATTTGTTCACTTATTTACTTACTAACAGCAAATCTAAGAAAGGGCTTCGAGAGGTTTGAAATAAAATGCATTTTCTTTTCAAGGAATGTTTAAAATTATTTTATAATAAAACAATAAAAATATACATTTTTGTACACAAAAAAACCATAAGATAGGTACACTTTATTGTAACAGCTATTATAATGAAAAGTCTGCCTAGATTTTATCCAGACTTTAGCAAAATTTACCAATATTTTCATACATATAAGAACATAATTATGTTGTGAAAAAATAAGATAGGTACACTTTATTGTAACTGAAGGGTTTGTCCTGATTTTAGCCAAACTTTAGCAAAATTTACAAATGTTTAAAAAAAGGTTTGTGCCGTACCAAGATAGATACACTTTATTGTAACAGCTAGTATACTGAAGGGTTTGTCCTGATTTTAGCCAAACTTTAGCAAAATTTACAAATGTTTAAAAAAAGGTTTGTGCTGTACATATCGTGGGTTTTATTTACAAAATCAGATTTGACCCGTAAGATATTATCCACAATGCACAAACCCAGACTGATATCTGCCCCGTAAGATATCATTCGCAATGCACAAACCCAGTCTGATATGTGTCCCGTAAGATATCATTCACAATGCACAAACCCAGACTGATATCAGTCAGATATCAATGCAGACGCCAAAAGGCGCTACCACGCTACCGTTTCGTCCCCGATAGCTGTAACGCCCCCGATAACAGCAACGAAAGAAGTAGTAAACGAGATACATAAACGGTTAGGCGTCCCGTCAAAACGTGACCCTCATGCGAGAGCCCCGGATCACGATCACATTCAAACACAGTCGTAATCCACACCCACACCCCAAAAACGTTTACTCTTTGCGCTTCCGTTTCCGCCCACGTATATCTACGCCTGGGAGCTCTTTTGCAGAATGCCAAATTCTCCAACAGTCCCCAAAACAAAGATATGCGTCACACGTGATGCACCTTGAGTGAACGGCTTTGGATTTCTTCTGCCGTTGACAAATCACACATCTCTTTGTATTCTCACGTCCCATCAAGTGCTCTGGCTCGTGCATGATATTTCGCCTCAGCCTCACGTTTTCCACTGGTGCCTGACTGATCCCTATTGAACAGGGGCGATGCCGTTTAAGTAGAGATTCAGCAAGTGCATAGCGGAACTCACGATGCGTCACGGGCAATTTATCAGTTGTACGTTTCAGAGAACTTTGGTACATCACAAGCGCATTATGTATACTCACATTCAGTAGCCTTTTAAACATTTTCATATACCATTTCACGCCTCTCTTTCGCTCCAACAGATACATGGAGAGTTTTTGATCTTTGAGATCAACACCTCCCATGGATTTGTTGTAATCTTTTATACATACCAGTTTCACCGTCGGTTTACCAGCCCTAGTTCCATTATAGGTATCGGGTCTGTGATAGGTGGATATTATATTCACCATCTTGGAGTCCATCCATGCAATGATGGATACGTCTCCAGAATGGCGAGATATAATAGTCCCCTTCTTCACTTTCTTCGACACCTTGAAGTCACTAGGGACGTTTCGACGGTTTACACGAAGGGTTCCTAAACAATCAAAGCCCAAACTCTTGAGGTATCGCGCTAATGATGGACAATTATAATAATTATCCATCACCACACAATGCCCCCGATGTTCAAGACCTTGCAATAGTTCAAGAACCACTTTCGTGCCGACACCCAAATCGACGCCAAGTGATAGATCACCGTCGGAACTGTCATCCTTGCCCGTGTAGATTTGGAACCTAGCCATATAGCCAGTGCGGGACTCACATAGCTCATATGACTTGATTCCAAATCGCGCAGCCTTTGACCTTATTGTTTGGGCCCAGGACAAGCGGCCCTTGAATAAGGTCAAAGACTCGTCGATGCTGATGTCAGGTCCTAGGTTGTACAAGGCTTTGAACTTTTTTCCAAGATGTTCAATAATAGGTGCCAACTTACCCAGCCTACGTGACACCCCTGCTGAAGAAGATACTCCAGATTGAGACAACTGCTGACTCTGGACAGCGACATTGTCTACAAAGTGAAGACACTTATTCAGCAGAGTATACCGATTAAAGGACATAAGACTTTTGAACCCCGGTAATTGGAGAACTTCGTCTGATGTCCAATATTCAGTTATCGACGTACGCGGGTCGATAGCCATATACATCAACATCGCGAAAAATAACATTATTTC